>VWYP01032761.1:0-155458 GCA_013400435.1 Pycnonotus jocosus | reverse complement strand
GGGGCAGCCGCACTTCCTGCGGGCCCGGCGCCGCTTCCTCTTCCTTCGGGCGGCGAGGGGCGGCCAGCGCTCTGCCCGCCGCCGCCCCAGCGGGCCCGGGCCGCGGAGCCATCCCTCCGGTAGCCCCCAGGGGAGAGGAGCCGCAGCAACAGCAGCACGGGGAGAAGGATGCTGCTGAAAGTTACGCCGCTCTGATGCGAGTTCCTGCTGCCGTGCTCCTGTTTTCCCGGTACCCTCCTTCTTTTCCACTCCTCTTTTCCACGGATGCCCCACCTCGTTTCCTGCGGGCAGAAGTGGCTGTTGGTGCTGTCCTGCGTTTTCTCTCCACTGGCAAGGTGGAAAATATGTTTATCACTGCTATTCCTCTTGGAGCTCTAAAATGCAACTGCAGTTTCCTCCCCGCTCTGCATCAGCGAATGCAGTCAGCTTTTCTAAGAGATGCCATAGCGCAGCAAAACCTTTTTGACGCATTTCCAGTTTGCTCAGTTTGCTTAAGAATGATAATTCAGTTTCATCAAACTTTCTAAACATGTAAAAGTAATCTGGGAAACATAAAGGTGAATAGAGAAGTGTTTGCACAACTGCCTTGATAGAGATGCAAAATTCAAATAGTAAAATAATTAAATTGGCATGACAAGCCCTGAATTTGCTGCCACAATGAAAAATGATTAAAGGTAGATAGTAAACCACACCCAGCACAAGAAGCCTTGGTCAGACTCTTACCTCCAAATTTCATCTTGCACATTACTTGGAATAGTGCTGAATTGTACATCTGCATTAGAGTTTATACACCGTCATTTTGATTATTACTGAGTTGGATAAATTGACAAAATCTCTGTCTCTAGTTTTACTAGGCAGGTTGACTCATCACTAAAAGCTCCATGTATTAGTTAGATGAATAGTGCTTTTATTAGTCTTGGTGCTTGACTGCAGAGTTTCCTTAGAGGCTGTCTTAAGTCTCTGTGTAGGCCTGAGAAGGTCTCCTGAGGTCAAGTTAAAGGAAAGTTTAAACTGAAAAGATAAAACTCACAAGAAGAAACCAAGGAGAGGCTGTTTTGCTTGGGTTTGGGTTTAAGCAGCTGTAGTATTCATGGAAAAAGTCTGATTCAGCATAACCAGGAAGGCCAACCCAAAAGAAAACTCACCTTGTTTTAAGAAATAAAAAGGAGCCTGTTCTAAAATGTATTGACTGAAGACCTCATTGCAATGGTTTTCCCCTCACACACCTTACATCTTGCCTCTGAACAGCTACTGTAAGGGTGGATCGTCACAGATGAGATGCTAAAGAGGAAGGGCTTTGCTTGGTTTTAAGTTACAGGAGACAAGAGTTACAGAATATTCTGAGTTGGAAGAGACTCACAAGGATTGTCAAGTCTAGAGCTTAAGTGAGTGGCCTGTGTGAAGCTCAGGCTAACAACTGTGGTGGGTTAGCACCATGCTCTTCCTGGGTTAGGTTTTATTCTCTCATGCTCTTTCTGCTGTGGTACAGCACATGTGTACCATAAAAAAGGGAAGCAGGAAAAGATAGTTGTTCATTAGCAACCTCGTCTACCCAGTGAATAGAACTTGATGTTAGAAATGCTCTGCTGAAAAATCTGGTCCTTGTGCCTGTGAGAAAAGTCTGGTCCTGGTCTGGTAAAGGATAGGTAGTCCTGTTTTCTGACTGAGACAGGTCAGAGACAGGTGTAGATGTACTACACCTTAATGTATGTATGTCCACCCACACCCTAATATGTATATATTTGATGTTGTATAGGTGCACTAAATTCAAATATGTTGAGGACTGCCCATATGGTTGCCAGATTGATAGCTTGTGGCCTGCCTGCACATGTGGAAGCTGCTACTCCCAGTTCACTCCCAATTGTCAAGGCTGTTAAACAAGCATCAGGTTGCTGAGAATTCAATTTAAAGTAGATAAAATATTTCCTTTAATGATTCTAAAGTACAGGGATTTCTTGCAGTCCTGCAAGGTGCTAGAACTTTCTGCTTTATTGGCCCTGTCAAGGAGTTGCAGTTTCTCAAGATCAGCACTTTCTTTTGGATATGGTGCCAATTTTAAGAGGCCTATTTGTGTGCATGTGGCAAGAGTAGACTGTAAGTACTAAATAGTGGTATCTAGCAGTGACGTGTAGAAGAGGAAGGCAAATGGTCTCTTCAGGGTCTCTTAAGACAGATAACCCTGGCAAGCAGGTAAAACTGAATTGTGCTTCAGTATAAGGAAGCTTGGGGCCTGTGTCCTCAAATAACACATTCCTTTTCTCAGACAAATTGAAAAATTTATGTGGAACATTTATACTTGAACATCTTTAAAAACAGATGTAAGAAGAAATAAGTGCTAGATTTAAAAAGAAAAAATACCCAACCAAAACAGAAAACCCAACCTCAAAACCATATCTCCATTTAGGTGCTCCATTTAAGTGCCCCTCTCATTCAACAATAAAACTGGATTTCTGCACGCTTGTGCATTGCTTTTTATACTTAACCTTCCTGGCTTTTGGGAGAAAAGGCTGTGTGAATGCCAGGGTAAACACCCAAATTTCTTGTTCTCTGCTTGGCTTCAGCTTCTACTATGATGGCAAAATTGACTCTCTAGACAATGTAATTCTTAAATCCTGTATTTTTGACTATGTAGTAATTTACAAACACATCCAGCCTTCAGTGGGGAAAAGTTAAATAAAAAATGTTTCGTGGTTTTGTGATTTATTTCCTCTCCCTTCCCTCCCCACCCTCGGTAAAGCCTTTTAGATCCCTGAGCAGTTTGTGCCATCTCAGCAGCAGTGATACATCAAAAATCATCAGAAACAGTGGATTGTAACAGACTGAATTTAATTACTCGAGGATGTGTGTCCAAGTCTATGGACAATAATTGTAATTCAGTTTATTGTCTGAAATGTTAGGCTGTTAGTGTTTCAAAGAGTATTTAGAACCTTTCTGGTAATTGTCTGTCTTTTTCCCTCAGGCAGCCAAATACATTGTAAATAGCAATTACAAGGAAAACAAACACAGTTTCACTTCTTTTCACTGAAATAGATTTGGCTGGGAGTTGTATGCTCTTTAAGCTGATGAGCTACAGAAGTGTGGAAGTAATTTGCTCTTTCCCTACTGTAAATCTAATTTAAGCTTTAGTCAGTGGACAAGTTTGCAATTTTAAGGCACGCAAACAGTTTAACTACAGTTTCATCTTTAATTTATTTAGCTTTTAATATTTAAACAAATCAGATTTTCCTGTAAGCTGCTTATTTTCAGAATCTGCGTGTGAAGATAGACAAACACGCATTTCAATACAAAACTTTCCCAATAGCCTGTATTAGTTGCCAAGTGTAAACCCTTCCCTGATTGAGAAACTTTGCCATTGGAGAAATGCTTTGGTTCCAGGCTGCTTTAGTATTCTTGCAGAGCAATTCAGTGAGCAGTGAATAAGTGACTCTATTAAATCTGAGTGCTGGAGGGCTCTTTCTCCTCCTCAGATGCCTAATTTTAACTCCTCTACTGAGTGACTGCTGTAGTCATTGCTGAGTATAATGCGCATGTAAACTGTTGGTCCCTCTTTTTTTTTTTATCTCTTCATTCAGGTTGCTCTAAAGTGCTGTAGAATTTTAGAACACAGTGTCTGAAAGGGCTGCTGAATGTCTGAGAGCAGTCAGTGTCCATCCCACCTGCAGTTGCATCAGTGTTTTACCCTTACATCTCCCAGATGTGATGCCCCTGAACCTTAGTAGGTTCTCACTAAGTGATTGTAGTTGCTGGCTGGAGTTGATTGTCAGTGCATTGACTTACTATGGGATTTACTATAGAAGGCCCACACTGGAAAAGAGCAAAGATCCATTCATCCTAGTCCCTTATTACTAACAGTGGCTCAACTGGAGCCCTCAGGAGAGGCAGAAGAGTGGCGGTGCCTCTGGTGAGTAATCAGTTCCAGGCTGAGGAAATGATCACGTGATTAGAGAGTCAGTAAGATATGAACATATGTCTCTCTTATCAGTTTACACATGCTAGGTGTACTAATTTAGTAAAAATCAATGGTAAACTTCCTAGAGAGATTTCATGGACTTCCCATTTTGCTCTACATTTCAGACAGATAAGAGCGCTTGTGAAATACAGATAGATTTTCTGTATAAATCTGTATTATTTTTGTGTTCTGTACACAATTAGTTGCCTCTCTAAAAGCAGATTTTATTTTGACAAAGTATAAGCCTGTGATTGAATTGGGTGACATATAAAAAAGTTTTTATGACTTTGACATTAGTCAAACCTGCAACAGGTCTCAGAAAACCCAAACCTCAGTAAAAAATCAGAAGTATTCCAGGGAGATTTTCTCTGTCTGATGGATTAAATAGAAGAAGCATTTAAGATCTTCCATTAAATGAATCTATTCCTTTTTTACTTCTGTTGATAATGTTTGTGTTTTCACTNAAGATCTTCCATTAAATGAATCTACTCCTTTATCAAATACCAAGCAATAGAAGACTATTTTTACTTCTGTTGATAATATTTGTGTTTTCACATCTTAAACCTGTGTGTGCTTTGGGTGGGTCCTCTGGAGTGGCCAATGCACAGTGAATGTTGCTTTTACCTTACCTGTAGGTAGCTGTTCTCAAAGAAAGCTGATGATGTTGGGGATGGAGGAGGAAAACACTTCTTTAAATTGCATGTTAGAACTATCTGTAATTCATAATTAATTTGTAAGATAGATTTTCTGGAAGTCCCTTCGTATTGCAAGGGATGATTTTATTTTAAGTGGTAGCAGGTATGAGAGTGTTTTTTAGATGAGAAGACTATTGCTCCATCTGAAAAGTAAAGGTATAATTTGAGGAATTCTTTTTAATATAGTTGCTGATCAGTCCTATTGTCTTCTACTTCCTTTAACTTTTTGCCCTTTAAAACTTTGACATTTTAACAGTAATAGTTCTTCGTTCTTATCCGAGCTAGATCAGATAGCAGAGCAATTCAGATCTTGATAGGGATAACCACGTGATTTTTCAGGTCTTTGACAAGAATACATGGTATAGTGATTGTGCTAGCACAAAAAGTGAATGAATCTGGTCTTTGAAGCATTTTAGAGTGAACTTCTATCATTTTTGCCCATGTGTTTGATGAGCATTACATTTTTCATCTCTTACTGGGATCTTCAACACTAGTTGCTCTTCCGTGGAATGACAGCCTAAACCAGGAGGTTCTTCAGGTGTGAGGTTGGCTCATACAAGAACTGTTTGCTCTTGAACAATCAGGATCATAAGTTGCAGACTGGCAGAACTGGCAGAACCCTTGCTGGCTTGGGTTTTGGGCAAGGGTGTGAGCCTGACAGTGGCTGACCATGGGTACCACTCCTGGGCTGGGTGAGGAGGTTGTCACACTGGCAATGTATTCTTCCTTCCTCTGAGCACCTTGTTGAGATGTGAGGGAGGATATCTTTTGTATGACTGTTTTTATTTTTGGTATGTGTGGAGGGGCTTTAAAAATAAATTCTGTGCTTTTTTCCACCTTTCTTATTTTAATGTAGGTTGTCCTGCATACTATTAATAAAGAGAAGGTGTTGGAAGAACTACAAAGTGTTCAAATCAGATTATTTTATCACTGTCTCCTATTTAATGTATACAGCTCACAGTGTTCATTGCCTCCAATAAATTGCTCCCGACCTAGTAGGTAAGTTGGTGTGGTTGGTGTTATGTTCTTTTCTTCCTGTTGGCCTCCAGTTCTTTGCTTGCAGTTATGAAACAATGTGCTGAGACAGCAAGTTGGGAACAAAGTTCTGTGACTTGAATTAAAAGCAAATAAAACGAAGGAGAAGAAGTTATGCACTAAGCTAAATAGCAGTAATAGCAACTGAATAGTTGTATAAGTTGTCACAGGAAGCTGAAACCTTGAATTGTTTTGCTGCAAAGCTGCTTCAGGTGTTAAAAACAATTTTCAGTTGTATAATTTTCACGTGAACTTCAGTAGTTGAATACAAAATTGAGCTTTTTACTTTTGATTGAGGAGCCCTATGGCCATTGGTTATAAATGCTGTTTGAATAGAAACATTAATCCTGGCAACAGAGCACCTTGTAAGCAGGATCTCTGTATTTAAATTGGGTTAATGTGCCTTTCAACAGTAGATTTTATAGAGATGCTATCCAGAGTGCTTGAGTGTTGTTTTTTAATCTTACTCATGGATGCTGACAATAAGTAGGAATAGAGTTCACTGAGAATTTTTACTTCTGTCTAGGTAAAATAAACTGGAGAGAGTATCTTGGAGTACAGAATTTCTTACTTTGCATTCTGCACTTTATATATCCAATTCTGCTGAAGCAGTGTCTTGTTTCGAGCTGTTGCTGAAAAAAATAGAAGTTGCGGTCATAGGAGGCACAAGGTTCTCTCCCCCAGCCCTGCTTGCCTTGTGGAGGAGAGGAGGAAGAGAACTGCATGTGACAGCAATGTTTCTTATTAACCAATGCCCAGAGGTTAAAATGTGCCCTCTTTGCTTTGTCATGCTTTCCTTCTTTTCCTGCTCAGATGGGCCGTGTATTTCATTCATGACTTGCTTCTGGCTGCTGTTGCCCATTCCTGCAGGAGTTGATGCAGAGTTTCATGCCAAAGTCTCCTTGGTCCAGGCTCTGGAGGTCTGAAAGAGAGTATTAACACCCTTCAATTAGGTCCTTCATTAAGGTTTTTCCAGTTTATAATTGAGAATTTTTAGTGGAACAGCTGTTTTGAAGAAGCTTCAAAAGCATCATGTAGTGGAGGATGTGATCCTGGGATTTCAGCCACAGCAGCAAGTGGTTTGTCCTCCCTGCAAATCTGAAGAGCTCTTCTAAGGCATCATTTGTGCTCCCCTGGCTGGAGCAAATGTATGGAGGTTGCCTGTGTGCTCCGTGGCTCATCATGGCTGGAAGACTCGCATGGAAAGGGCAGAAAAGAACAGAAATAACACTATTGGTTTGTGTGCCTGTCTATTGAGATTGGTTATACAATAATAAAGTTTGTTGGTAGTAGGCCATAAGTTAAGCTTTGTTTGAATGTTCTTGTCATTCACGAGGATGCCTTCTCTGTACTTTGTGCCCAGACCAGGCCTGGCCCATGACTGGGTGTAGTTTTACAGAAATTATCTCTGTGGTCTGGTTTAACATAACACCAAGGAGCTAAATCTGGTATAGGAAAAAGGCAACAGAATGTGGATGGGATTACCAGTTTGTAATACACAGTAGCCAAAATTTTGTACAGGAAACTGCAGGCAAACATGACAAGCAACCATGTACCTACAAAATATGGTAGGTGGAACGTGGAACAAACTTCCCCATGGACAGGTGGAAGTAGTAAGGCTATGCACTAAATTGCAAGGGACTGGGGAAAGGCTTTGGTGCTTCCAAGTTTTGTACCTGATGTCAGAATTCAAATATTTACATTGAGATGCTGATGGTCTCTCTTTAGAGGCAGAGGATGAATTTGACTTGACGCTAGAATGTTCTGCCATCCCATTCAGGGAGAAGAGTATCATACACAGTCACCAGCACTGCTTTCTAGAAGGGCTTGTAGAAGGGCTTACCCAACTGATATGTTAAGGAGTGTTATTTATTGATTTGTGGTTGGTGTTCTATTCTCAAAACCTATGAAGTGACATGTGATTCTAAAATTGTAACTCTGCAAGCTTTCTGTGGATTGTTTGTATGTCTGTTCATCTTAAAAAAAAAATCAAAGTCATGGGTGAAGTCAAGGAAGATAGGAGAGGCCATCTAATATGTGCTTTAAGAAATTGTCAAAATAAATTAAATAAATTTTATTACTATTCATCCTATGCAACCTGCATAGATTGAGCTGCTATTTCAGTCACTCTTTTCTTTACCTTACCCTTTCTCCTCTCAGTAACAAATTTAGACCTCTAATTGAGAAGTAAATGATTCCTGTCAGGCATATTGATACTGAATCTCGATGAATTTACATTTTAGAAATACTTCTAATTTTTTTCTATGATAAAATTATATGCTTCTGAAGAAATAAGAAAATTGCTGTGTAATTATGTGTTGGGTTATCATTATGACTCATTTTCTTGATTTCGTGGCGTGCAGCATGGTAGTAGGAATTTTAAGGTTGCCTCAAAGGACTGTCAGTGTGACACACATTTCAGATAGCTCCAGGAGCTGGAACTGACAGGATCCCCAGCCACAGGAAATCTAATGGTTGGACTATACTCACAAATAAACTCATGGCTTTTATTGGATGATAAATTTGTGTAGGAGGTATCAGGGAAAGACCTTAGAACCTGATCCTAACACCAGTTTTAGTAACAGTGTGTAAACTGAGAGTAAATGAATGGTAGAAGGATTCAAGAGAAGAAGCTGCTGCAAAACTGATGAAATTAGTCATGCTTTAATCCTGGTGGATTAATCCTTAAAAATACCCAAAAAACCAACCCATTGTCACTTGCAGAGTTTGAGATCCTTTAACCTCAACAGATTTATAAAGCTTGTTTCCTAGCAGCCAGTGTAGAAATAAATGCTGAAATATTCATAGTTTGCATGGTAAGTAGTTTTGGCTAGTTTGACTGATTTATTTGAAGTGATGAATATTATAGTATCTCATTTTATATTTAATTAAGATAACTTTAGTAGTCCCAATCTTTGGGTGATTTCAGTGAAAAAAATGCTGTGGAGAAAGCTAAATTTGTTTCTGTTAAAAATAGGTCCCTAATTTTGTCTGAGACTTAGTTATGCATATTCCTTGGTATAGTTTATTTTAGGAGTTAATGAAAAATAACCCCTGCATTGCATGCATAAGGAAACATGTTTTGGTCTTAAGCTTTGCTAATGTAATTTGTTGCATAATTCCGGAAGCAAAAATCCTCCCTTAGAAGAAGGAGGTCACGGGGCACCCTGGAGGCACTCCTTCAAGGGCACTCTGTACTTTTTGTTGAAATCAGTGTTGGTAATTTACTTGAATGCTGTTAGTGCCTACTCCTGTGTGAAACACAATACTCTGAGGAGGACCTGAATTTGTTTATGATAAAGAGAAAGCAGAGGAAGCGTGGAGTAAACACTTTTGTGTACATAAAGAACACATAATATGGAACTGAAAGGAAAAAAAGCTCTTATGATCTGAATACTTCTGACTTTCAGCCAAAGATGTGGAAATATGCCAAGATGTAGTTGTCTGGTGTGGGAGCTCAGAAAGCACATTTGTCAGTCCTAACATATAAATGAGGCAACCACGAATTTTATCATTGCATGTTTATGCTTAGGTTTTTACTTACTTTATTGTTTGAGTAGCAGCTGTTACTGATTTCTGGCTTAGAAAAATTTTGCTTAGAAAAATGTCTTTTCCCCCTCAAAAAACAAAGTCTAATATTAAAACTGAATCACTATTCTGCTTCTTCTTATCCCTCTTATCATCAGAAGTGATTTGAAAAATTGAAAACACCTTTGGTTCAATGTGACTTTGCTTAAATAGATGCAGTCATGAATCTTCTGTTAGTATTTTAGATTAATCTGTCTTATTAATGAATTGTGTTTATCTTTGGAACAGAGTAGGTGCTATGAGGTATGAAATCATTTTGGTATCCAGTTCAGACCGGGTATCACAGTTTAATTTTCTTCCTCTTGTCCCTTGTGAGTGATACCCTTTAAAGTTTTCTTTTGGCATGGAGTTTAGCTAGTACTGCTCTGCATGAGAGGAACAAGAATTATTTCAAAATACATAATTCCTTTTTCCACAAAGGCAAAAATAATTCTAGCTTTTTAGTGACCAGGAAAAGAAAAAAAATCTTTGCCTTAAATCTGTCCTGGGAGGGAGTGCGTAGTAGTGATTATGAAGCATGCTATAACGTTTACAGTAATGGTGTCTAGCTGACTTACTGGATTTTATCCTCCAGATACCTGACTTGACAAAGCAGATTTATGTGTGTGGGATGTATTTACGAAAGAGATGGTAAAGCCTCTTTACCTAAATAGCAAAAGAGAGTTCAGTAGTTACAGATAAAAGTCAGAATAGAAGAACATAGTATTGTCCAAGTGAAATTAATAACTGAGTTTGCCAAAGCACTTAATGTTGGTTTGATTTGACTTGAATCTCTACTATTGAAAGGTAAATTTATCTGCTGCTATTTACCGGAAAATGAAAAAAAAAAGTGAAAATTCATTTCAAAGTTTTAATTTTGTGCTGTAGCAGTTATTAGAGTAGTTCCCCAAGATCCTTAGGTTTGCATAGCTTTGATTTTGCCCAAGCATAAGCCAGTTTTAAAAGTCATGTCCTAGGAGAAAGGGCTAGGGAAGAATGAAGAGCCTTCTTTTAGGGGGTTGCGATTCAGGCTCTTGGATCTTCTGCAGGAGTAAGATCTTGCAGCAGTTTGTTCTTATCTCTGTCCAGTCTTTTCAGTCTTCCTCAGATCATATGTTTTAGGTGGCTGCTTGACATGTTAATTCCAAAGATTTCTCTGAAATTCTTCCCTTTCTTTTGTCTGGAGCTCATATGGGGCAGTTGTCCTTTCAATTCCAAGACATCTCCTCAGTATGTTTCAAGTTGCCTCTGTCCCAGGAGTGTTTTGAAGTTCAGTGATGCAAATTTATGACTTACTATAGTCTTGAGAGAGCATAAAATCAGTGTGGTTTATCTCTTTTTGTATTGTTGCTTTTTGTTAAGACAAGAGTTCATGACAGATTCTCCGAGGCTGAGGCTTACCAATTGCATAGCTTTCTGTAAATGAAGTCTGGATAAAGCATTACTCTTGTTCATGTAGTAGAGGATTTGGCATCTGTCTGTTTTTTTAGGTCAGTCAAGGGTCAGGTAAAAAAATAGCTTGCTAATTCTGAGTTATGTATTTTAATTCCTATAGAGCACGCAAATTCTTACACTTAGCACAATGCGGTGGTTGAACTAAATGTATTTGTTGTAGGTAGGGATAAATAAATCTGGGTGAGTGTGTAAAGAGGTATGAGGAAAGATGTCTCACTGTGTACTGCAGTACAAAGAAGGCTTACAGCACTCGTCCTCAGCAGCTGCTTGAAAGGAGCACTTTATCTAAGCTCAGAAAAAGTAGAGCATCTCACTTTACATCTTACCTGGGGAAATATAACCAGTGTCTCTGTCTTGTGGCTCTGTCTTGTAGCCACTGGTGGTGTGTTTGCCGTAAGAGCAGAAGTGTTCCAGGTCAGGAGTCTGCACAAAACTGGAGCCTCTGAGCTCCTGCCAGGCTATTTGTGGTACTGAGCTCTTGTGCTTCTTGGAGTACAGGGACAAGCTCCAAGTAGGAAATAAAGTGAGTGCTTTCTTTTGAAGTGTAACTCTTGGGAAAAGAAAATGTTTCTGTAGGATAAAGACACTCATCCTTCAGACTGACATTATTTCCTAAACTTTCTAAACTTTGTGTCATTTATGGCAAGAAGTAACTTTCTTTTGGTTTTATAGTTACTACATCCTCTAACTATTCTTCAGCAAGGAGTAGTGAGTAAAACACAGGTAAGAAGAATAGATGAATATGAGAAAGCATCATGTAGTTGTCACAATGCACCACCAGCAATTTAAACAGGGGGTGTGGCTGACAGACACCCTTTCTGGTTTGCTTTGAGGTACACTTGACAAGTCTTCAAAAGCTTTCTTTGTCTTACTTCAGAACTATGTAATGGGTATGAGTACACACATTTCCCCCCCTTAATTAGTGAGCTCTGCTTCATCAAGAGAGACAAAATATTGTAGTAGATTGGGCACTGGACTGGAAACTAGGTCATGCACTAAGAATATTAAATCTTAGTAGTTTCGTTTTCTCATTTGAATAGGCAAACAACATTCGAGAAGTGTTCAGGATGAAAACTAGTATGAAGTACTTGGTCTTGTGTAATTAGTCTTTTTAGATAATTTTTATGTTGTCCTCTTTATACTGCTATAATCTAGTTTCTGTGTACAATTTCTTTCTTTGGTGGGGTGAATCATCTAGTTTTTGCAGTAACCCATCAGCAAGCTGAATGTTCTTTAAAAGTCATATCTAAGTAGACCCATGTTGAGTCTGTATAGTCTTGACATATTTTATCCATGTCCTTTAACCTTCTGCTGTATTGCAATTAAAAGTAAAGAGGGTATTAATGGATATGCAGTCTCCTGAATATACAGTTTCCTAGATCCATGAAAATCCATTAGACAGGACTGCAAATCACAGCCTGTACTGAATGCTGTGGGGGGAAAAGGAAGATCTGAATAGGCAGGAAGAACTCATCCATCTGTGTAGCTGAACCTGCTCCTGGCTTCAGGCCATGCTGTGCCACATGCAGATTAGTTCCAATTAGATGAAGTGGTAGCTGACCCTTGGCTGCCTCCTCTAAGCCTCCTGGTCCTGGACAGCATTCGGAGCCTTGCCTCCATTCCAGCTGAATGAGGATAAGAGGTGAGAAACTGTTCAGTATTTATCACCTGCATGCCTGGGGAAACTCAGGTCAATACTTTCTGCAAGAAAAGGTATTTTAACCTCCAGCTAGGCACTCTTCAGTAGTTTTTAACTCAGTGAAACTTCACTTACTTAAGAAGCTAGAATTCATGTCTCCAGGACTTTAATGCATGTCATGATGTGAATGAAGGCTGACTTTCTAAGTGTGTATATAGCTGTCTGATGATTTTGCTAGCTATGGAATAGACAGAGATGATACACCCACTGTTTTCCCAAACTTAAGAATTCTGGTGTTGATTCCCTAGAGAAATTGTGTTGCACAGAAATTGTGTATAAAGGCTGAATAAAACCACCTTGTATGCTGAAGCTATTCCTGTCAAAGATACATTTTTAAAATTTTTTGATTCTTCCCTAAAATGTGCTAAAACAAATACATGTATATGTCTTCTAAATAGACGAAGCTGCATACATTTTCTTTAGGTATGAATTCTTACAAAATTCTTGGAAATCACACTTCTGTAGTGTAAATACCCAGGAAAATAGGATTTTCTTTGAAAGACAACTCCATGAAGGTTTAACAGCTAGCAAAATACTATCTGCTATCTATTTGCACATCAAAATATAGAATTGCGATCCTAATTCACTCCCATTTTGTAATAATTTCTTCGTTCAAAGTAGATTCCTTTTTTCTGTTATGGGTTTCAGCAGTGACCAGAAAGCCTACATGACAAATTAATATCTGTGAATCTAATCCTGAAAATAATTATATAAGTAGCTACAGAAAGGTAGTGCTTGTCTGGCTGTGTCCCAACTTGCCAGCAGTGCAACTCTCAAAGTATACATGGTAAGCATTTTTTTTGTTCCTGAAAATACTTACATGCATCTATTTAAATACAAAGAAATAATCTTTCAGCTACCATGAGGAAATGTGGCACTTGCATAAAAGCCCCATTTATTTTGCACTGACCTGTTACTTACACTTCATTACTTTACATAGGCAAAGCTGCCATGTGGAGAGCAGAGCAATAGGGCAGTATTAGACATACAGCTGTAGGGATCCAAAGCTGCATCTGTTTTGGTGAGTCTGCACTGCATTCCCTGAATCTGTTATCCTCAGCAAATCTAATAAATAATAATAATATCCTCATTAATCTCATTTTTGGTGCTGTGAATGTTGTGCTAGGACTGTGAGAAATGCAGCTTGGGTTACAGGTGGTTTGAACAGGAATTTTTTCTATACCTGTCCTGTCCTTTCTTTGCTTCACATTATGTGTTGTTATAGGCAAGTGGCTTTCTGTTTCCAACACAAAATAAATGTTTGCAGGAGCAGAACCTGTTTTGGCTGGAAACTTCTTTTGAGTTACAGCATGAAGAGAGCCTCAGACTGTTTGGATTGTGTTTTCTGCTGTTTGACTCTGCCTTGAAATGAGTAGTTAAAGGAAAATACAAGTTAGCCATAGAGTGGTTTTGTTAGATGTGGCATGTGGGACTGCAGTATTTGAAGTAATCACAACAGCATGTCTTGGTTTTAAAAGAACACCTTCTAAACAAAAGTACTCCTCCTCTTACAGTTTTCCATTTTAAGAACCTTGCAAAGAGAGTATTTTTATGAATGTTTTCCATGATTTAACTTACTGAATTTAGTCAGTTCTCTGACATTTTATCTATACAGTAAGTTTTGTCAAAGCATGTTAGTTTATTTTGAGGAATTTTTTTGTTGTATGTTTATTGCACTGCAATTGGCCTGTCTCAATGAGGCTTTCCAATGCATTGTCCCAGATTCATTGTTGCTAAAAACTGCAGTGCTTCTTGAAATGATCCTGTTTTTGCTGAAGATTGTTGTCTGAATGCTGCTTAGTGAAAGAAGATTGTAATATCACAGGGAATGTGAGTGAAATGTTATTTTAAAACCATAGTATAATTCCTGTCAAAAGGGATCTCAGAAGTCCAACCTCCTGCTCAAGGCAGGGTCAGATATGGAGACAGGACAGGTTGCTCAGGGCTGTATCCTGTCAGGTCATGAAAATCTCTAAGGTGGAAACTGTACAGCTTCTCTGATCAACTTATGTATGTGTTTGTACTCAAGAGGAATTTGTTTTCTCATTATATTTAGTCTAAGCCTCTCTTTAATCTTATGCTTATTGTCTCTTGTCCTTCTGCTGTGTACTGCTGTAGAGAGTCTGGATCTGTCTTCTAGACAGCCTCGGCATAGGTGCTGGAAGGCTGCTTTTAGGTTCCTTCCAAAACATTCTCTTTTCCAGGCTGAAAAAGTCTAGTTCCCTAACTGGAGATGTGCTTCAGTCCAGATTGTGTGGTGGCCCTTTACAGAACTTGCTCCAGTTTATCCATGTCTTTCCAATGTTAGGGACTCAGAGTTGGACTCGGCAGTCTAATGAGTGCCAAGTAAGCAGGAAGATCATTTCCCTCAGCCCATGTCATACCATCCTGCTGCTGATATAGCCCAGGATACTATGGGCTGCCTTTGCCTGTGCACACTGGTGGCTCCTGCTCAGTTTGCTGTCCACCATGTCCTTTTTGACAGACTTTCTTCTTCCCAGCCAGTCAGTCTGTCGCCAGCCTGAATCATTGCAGCCTGTATTGTTTACTTTCTGGATTGCAGCATTTTGCATTTGTCCTTGTTGAATTTCATAATGTTCCTGTCAGCCTACTCCTCCAGGCTAAGTCCCTTTGGATGCCAGCCCTGCTCTTGGGTATGTATATCCACATTTACCCTAGTTTGGTGTCACCTGCACACCTGGTGATTTTGTGCTCCACTGCCCTCTCCAGGTTACTGATAACGATGTTAAACAGGGCAGGTCCCATTACAGGCTCCTGCAGCACTCTTACTGGGAGGTGCAATAGAACCCATTAACTGATTCCTTCTGAGCCCCATCAGCCAACAGCAGCCTTTTACCCATCTGGTTGTCCACCAATCTACACTGTAATATTCCAACTTGGGTGCATGGTTTTTTTGGATCCAGATGTCAAAGCCTTGCTTAAAGTGATGTAAATGACATATTCTGTCTTCCCTTATCTGTGAGTGCAGTCATTTAACCATAGAAGGCAATCAGGTTGATAAGGGATAATCTACCTTTGGCTTAAGTCCAGTCTGTAATTTCCTGCTTGCCTTCTTTCGTTCACGTGGGATCTTGAATATACTAGTCCACGGTCATTACATCTAGGGCTGACATTCATTATTGTATCCCCAGTCAGGTCTTCCTAGTTTGTGAAAAGCCAATTTAGTTTTGCATCATCCCTGACTAGCTCACCTAGAATCTCCTATATCAACTCTGACATTTAACCAGTAATCTCCTGGATCGTTTGTGTCCTGTCATGTTGTTCTTCTGGCAGAAATGAAAGAGATTAAAGACTATCATAAGAACAGGGAACTGATCTAGGCACTTACCTTGTATGTATTCAAGGAACAAGAACAGTTTGTCAGCCTGATACATGATTACTATATTGCTACCTCCTGCAGTCAGAGATTTTAGTTACTTTGCTAAGCATTTATGTTCTTCTTACTAATACAGCAGCAGGAGGAAGAAATGTTTGCATACACGTAGCCTATGTGCATGACCACTATGTCAAACTTGTACATTTTGTTGAATAGGAGTCTGTTAGCAATGTTGTAAAAGTTTTGGAATACTGTTAAGAAAAGAGAAGTTGTTGTGTTTCTGGTTGCTCTGCTGCTATTTCTAGAATTTTGAAAGTATGATTTTTTTTTTTTTTTGGTGTGTGTGTGCGTGATTTTGAAATCTGCACTTCTCTAAAGAAAATGCAGAGCAATTAGGGCAGCTCCTCGAGAAGCTGGGGAAATACTCAGGGAAATGTTCATTCTGTTTGTGTAAGTAGCTGTTGTAGTAGGGGAAGGTCTGTCAGAACCCTGTAGTTCTCATCCCTTCCTGTTCTTTCTGGCCTGAGAGGAGGCCATCTGGGGCAGTTTCTGAAGCAAAATTGTTCAGAGTAATTTCAAGGAATTCTTCTAATAACTACTAAGTGAACAATCCCATCATCACTAAAGAACTTAATTTCACAGATTGAGAACCTTCTGGCTCAGTCTGCAGATCAACTAAGCTGTGATGATTTTATTTCTCTTATTTTCCATACCCTAGTTGTTTTTACTCTCCTCAGCTCATTTAGGTTTTGGTCCTTGGAAATTAAACTGCAAGTCACAGCCAAGTGTGCTGCAGAGGAGACATAAAGGACAGGTTTTAAAAGCCTCCACACAAACTGTGTCAAGCTGTCTTCTACTCCAGTTGAGTGAATTATAAAAGCAGCTACTACCTCTGTTACTAAATAAAGTAATGCAAAAGCATCTTGGAACTCTCCTGACTAGCAACCTACAGGTAGGTTGCTGTAGTTCAGAGTTCAAAGCATGGTCTGTCTTGCTGTCATAACTGATTTCACTCACTTGAAAAGGGGGATAATTGATCTTTCTAGAATTCTGCCTCTGATATTTGGAGTCTTTCATTCTCTGTTTTTCCTGTCTTGTTTTCAGCTCGCAGCTGTTCCCATGCCAAGTACCTTTCTTAAAGCTATTTTACAGCTTTAGGTTTTCCTTGGATTCTGAGTGTTTTCTGGATGCACTAATAGTAGCCTAGAAACTGAGACTCAGACTCACAGAATAATTTAGATTGAAAGGGACCCCTGGAGCTTACCTAGTCCAGCTTTTTTCTCAAAGCAGGGACAGCTTCAAAATACTGCAACGTGTATGAATGTAATGAAACCAGATCAGAAGGAGCTTGGTGGACCTATAGCCTGGAGGAAAGAGGGATGCCTATATACTTTTACCTTTGAGTTCCTTAAAAAGCTTGTTCCATTGCACTGAAAGGTTGCTGAATGTGCTGTCTACTTCAAAGGTGTAAAGCAACCTCCATGGCATTTATTGGCTAACTGGCCACCTTCCTTGTTGTGGTCTAGACCCTCAAACAGGCTGGAGCTCTACAGGCTCAGCAGTCTTGGTGTCTAGAGAGGAAACTTGTCTGCTAGAGGTTTGCTAACTATGGAGTTACAAGAGATATGAGTAAACTGTAAAGTTTGGCTGGCAATAAAGAAGACATATTGGGGCTGCACTTGACCTAGTCAATGACAACAGAGTAGTAATAGCACAAAAAAAGCCTTCATGAGTCAGAATCTCTACTGATCAGGAACCTCTTCAGGGAGAAAGCCAAAATTTGTTGCTGTAGTTCCTCTTGGAGTTACAGGCTTTTTTTTTTTTTTTTTTTTTTTTTTTTTTCTTTTCAGTTTGCAGTTGTTCTAAATCATGTGCAATTCTTATGACTGCACAACTCAGAATAATTTAATCATATTATTCTTGCTTATGTTAACGTGTCAGTAGAAATCTAACAAGTACATAATAAAAAAGAATGTGACATTTTTCTTTATTCTGTTGGAGAGAAAAACATAACACTTGCTGTAGCCTGTGGTCATATTAGAATAATTTCCATACCAATCTCTTACATCTTAATAAAAGTTATGTGCTCACATGTATAGATTTGCAAACAATATGCAAGTAATAAATGCTGTGGTTTATGGTCTGTATTTTCAATAGCAAATGGCATAGATCTGTAGATCAGATACACACAGTATACAATGTTAAAGACTTTTTAATGAAATTTTGAGGCTTGGAGCTATTAAAAAATCGGGGGTTTTTTGTTTGTTTTGTTTACTTTGGTAGGAAACAGAATATTTGTGGTGGTTTTGGTTGGGGTTTTTTGTTTGTTTGTTTAGGGGGTTTTTTGGTTGGTTTTTTTGGTTTGATTTTTTGTTGTTGTTTGTTTTTTGGGGGGTTTTTTTTATACTTTTGAGCTAACTGTAGTCTGATTCCATGAACTTAATGTCTGCTTACAGCTCAGGCATATTAGATAAACTCCTGGAACCTATATTCTAATTGCTTTTTATCCCCAAATAATTCACTTCAAGTGCTCCAAGACTGTTCACAACATGAGCAAAATACAGTGAGTGGTGACAGACAGGAAATTTTATTCAAAAGACTGTCTCCAGTTCAGGCAAAACACCTAATGTGCATGTACCTAATATGTATCATTAAGAAATAATGGATTCAAAGCCTTTAGTTATCAGGGTTTAGGCAATTTTGTAGGCCCCAACGTGTTTTAGTGCAGTAAAAATATTTCACTGTATGTTTTAAATATACACAGATGTATGCTGTGGTTTAAATCCATGCAAGAGAAGACAATAGGCTTTATACAAATTTCACTCTTATCAGACACAATTTATGATGTTGCTGGGGCTCAAAGTTAATGTTGATATACTGTGGTTTGATTCTGCTTGAGCAACCATCCTTCTCATAACAAGGAGGTGAGAGAATTTCACCTGTAATGAGTGAGATCAGACATGCACCAGAATGCAGGCAGCACTTACTTGGGAGTGTCCTGTTATTTCTCTTCCAAGCTGTCATCTGGCCCAGCTTAGCGAGTTGTTAAAACCAGCAAAGGCAACTTAAAATGTTGCCTACAGATAATAGGCTTGCTACCTACAGATAGTTTGCTGTAGTTGAGAGAAGTGATTTCATAGAATGTAATAATGAAAGAGTGAAAAAATTGGCATGTAGACCTGCCTATGTACAACATGCTTTTGCTTTTTTCCACTTAGACATAGTGAAAACCTTCTCACTTGGGAGCAGTGCTTTGCTCTGTGTGAATATAAGATAGGGTCTCTGACTCAGTCATGAAAACATTTCTGCTGCACTTACTTTAACAGGTGTTCTAAAAATCAGGTGAGGTCCAATGTCCATAGCTATTAGTAACAGATGCATGTAGTGACATAGAGTGATCAAGTGCTCAGATTCCTGCATCTCCTACCACTGCTGGATGGCTACTGCTATCTTCCTGTCTAATGTCTTGATAAAGTGCTATTTCATAGAAGCTATTAAAAAGAATTAAATAGCTAGCTGCCTTTTTATACCTTTTTTAAGCTGGTAGTATCATGTTATAAAGTCTGTCTTGCTGTTGCTTAGTGCCAATTCAGATACAAACAGTTGCATCTGATCTAGAGTTCAATGGGTGAGTAAGGCTGGTAGAACACCCATTGCTGGCCTGCTGTCAAGATCCTAATCTGTCTGCAGCTCTTCATGCTGGCAGGAACATACAGAATTTAAATTCCCAAACTCTGCTGTTTTCAAAAAAAATTTGTAGGCCCTCCATTAATAGATTTTTCTGCATATTCATTCGAGGCACAAACACCATAAAACAAAATAATAAAGGTATCTTAGAGCTTGTTTTACCAAAACGTGGAATTGAAGAACAGAATAAAGTAGCAGCTTTTTAGGTAAGTCATGTTCTGATAGCTTGTAAGAACATCTGCAGGCCAGTTTTTCCTTCAGTTCTTATAGTATGGGAAGTGTGGGAAAGAACATACAACAGTGTTTATATTCTTTAGTATTAGTGATGTATCCTCTGATTTTTATTTTGGTTCACTGATGTGTGTATACCTAGGAAAAAACTTCCACAGTTAAAAAGTCCTGTATTAGAATGATCACCTGGAAAATTGTTTTATGTGGTTGTGTAAATTTTTCTGATGGTTAGACACTAATCCTTGACAAAATGTAAAACATTCATTTATAGGATATAGAGCAGGTCTGGATAGGAGTTTTGAAAACCAAGGCAGAATACAAATCGTGTATTTCAGCATTTCTAAGTGTCCCAGCCTGAAAGGCTTCCAGAATGTTGTTTTTATTGTCAGAATAGTTAGATGGTTTCTTGTATTTCTAGAAGAGAAAGTTGATGAAGTGCATGCAAGAATCACCTTGTTCAAGGGGCTGGAGCACTTTGGGTTGTAGAAGTGTGTTCTACTGGGAGAGTGTCCTGACTGATGTTCCATTTCCCTTTTTGTCCTTCTAAAAATGACATGTGACATTGGTATTGGCTCTCCCTTAGCAAAGAGAGTAACACTGCTCTTAATTTCAGGCATTAACCAGGGTTATACATTAGTTTCCATTTCATTTGGTTGCAAATGCCTGCTTAGATTGAAGCAGATTTTTTTGTGTGTGTATGTGGTTTGCATGGGCTGTTAAGCAGAAACAAGATACAGACCAAAATTACTTAACTAGACTTGGTTTGGGTTTTTTTGTTTGATTTTTTTTTTTAATGGCAATGATGTGAAGAGCTCTTAAAGGTTGTCTTGGGGAGGAATGGGTGGTGATTTTGTGGAGGGCCGAACAGAAGCTCTGCTGATGCAGCTGTGTCGGTGGAGCTCTCTCATGGAGATGGGATGTGTGCCTTGCAGGAGGAAGTGTTTTGTCAGCATAGCTTTGCTGCTCTAAGACAACAGGAACTGATCTTCCAAAAGCATTCTTCTGTTGTCACATCCAGCGGGGTTGTTGCTCATGTGACTGCTTGGCTGGAGTTTGTGATTTCCTCTGTGTGATCCAGCCTGGCACATCAGTGTTGGCTTTATGTGGGCTGGTCCTGTGTTGGACAAGAGCAGACACAGACATCTGCCAGGTCTTGATATCTGCAGAGTCTGAGCTGAAGCAACATCCCTGAGAAGGGGATCTCCTTCTCCCCATTCCCTTGCCGACACTTCTTACTATCAGTAGTGTTTAGAAAAATACTATTCTGAATTTTCTGTATGCAGATGAAAATGATCCCTTCTGAAATTTTACCTTAAAATATTTTAATCCATAAACAGATACTGTAGGGAATTATTGTTGAACTGTGATAATTTGAGCTATTTAACAATACAATATTGGTAGGTTTGATAATCCTCTCAGAGTTAGTGTACTTTAATGTTTCTGCAGTGTCCACTGGCTTTTTGTTTGTTTCTTTCTTTCTTTACTTACGGCTCTTCAAGGCTCAGAAATGACATAAAAAATCCCTCCAAGCAAAGTGATTTTCTTACAAAGTCAGACTTTGGATTTTTTTTTTCTAATTTGTCAAATAATGTGAGTGAACACAATATAATTACTAAGGAAAAAAACCTGTCTGTCTCTAATTATCTAAGAACAATGCTGAAACAAACAAAAAATCATATTGGGGCTATAAATATTTCTATGATCTGACTTAGAAGCAGTATTAATTATAATTAGGACAATATAAAGAACATGAGATGTCTATCTTTCAGCCATTAGTAAGTTACATTAATTTACATTAAACCATTGATAACGTGATGTTGTTATCTAGAGAAAATGAGGTTAGATTAATCTTCCCACTTTTCATAATCCCAAATAAAAGTTTCTCATGCAAGACCAGTAGATGATGCTACAAAAAATTGCCTCAAAATTGAAAAGTTTGATTCAAATAAGCACAGTAAAGCTGTTAGTAACTATCAGATAATTATTATGATTTCTTCTGTTGCAGAGTATTCACCCATTGAGCAGAGAAACAAATTAACTGCTATATTCTGTACAGAAAAGGACTAAGTTAGAAGAGGTTTCTTAGAACCTCTTACTCATTTTCTAAAATGAGAATGTGAAAACAAATACCTAAAATTATCTTTAAAGAAGTATTTCTGCAACCTTTTTTTTTTCTTTTTTGAAGAATTATTGCAAACTTACCCTTTCAATTTCTAAAAACCTGAATTAAGAACAGAATACAAATCCAAACCCAAACAAACAGCATGATCCAGAAAATGCTATCAAGGACCACAAGGGAGTAGAGGCTGAAGAAAGGCCAACAACGCCCTGGGAAGATAAGGAAGAAAACATATCTCAAAAA
Organism: Pycnonotus jocosus; assembly: GCA_013400435.1. Taxonomy (NCBI): domain Eukaryota; kingdom Metazoa; phylum Chordata; class Aves; order Passeriformes; family Pycnonotidae; genus Pycnonotus; species Pycnonotus jocosus. The sequence goes on along the minus strand of VWYP01032761.1, from coordinate 133,441 downwards.
TATGAGAAAAGCCTTAAAAGAAAAAGTTGAAATTCACATGGGTATCACAGAAATTACTTGGCTTATTCTTAGTTTTACTTGTATGAGAGGAGTCTTTGGAGCAATGTTGAGAGCTGCTAAGTTCAGACCAGTACTTTTATGCTGTACTTATGCTTTCTCTTCCACTGGGAAGTAGAACAAAATTGTTATTTCAGATAATCAAATACTGTGGTTAAAGCATAACGGGTTGAACAATTTAGCATCTGTGTGAATAAGCTGTGTAATGAGAGAGACTGCGCTATCTGCAAGCCTAAGGACTGCACATGTTATAATGCAGGCTGCTTTTTGGAGTGACCTAGAAACGATGGAAAAATGGGCTGACAGGAATGTCATGAATTTAGATAAAGGCAGATGAGCAGCCCAGCAATTAGGATGGAAAAACTGTGCAAGAGAACGGGCTGTGAAACAAGTGGAAAGAAGGCCTGTAGGAAAGGACCTGGGTGACCTGGTGATGCAGTGAAAGGGTCAGAGGCCAGGAAGACAAGTTTGAGTGTGGGAAATTTGAAATAGTTCTGAGGAAAAATAGAAGGAAAAATTGAGGACAGTCAAGTGCAGTGGGGGGCTGCTTAGAGAGAAGTGGAATCTCCATCCTTGGAGAGAGTCGGTCTCACCTGGAGATGACCCTGAGCATCCTGGCCCAGCTGGATCTGCTCTGAGTAGGGCTGGACCAGTGGACCTCCTTAAGGCCTTTCCAAGCTTCATGAGTCTCTTGTATTTGTGGCTGTCATGAACTCTGTGCATATAATAATGCTTTGGACTTCATGGATAACTACATTATAAACACTTGTTCTCTTAAAACTATGTCCAGATGTTAACTGTTTTCTTATATTTTTTGAAAAGGCTTGGTTCAAATCGATTCATAATGGTGACATCTGACCTCTAGGGAGCAATGAAAGCTAATTTAAATGGGTAAGGATGGTTCAGATGGTTAAGTATGCAATGATTTTATGAGTTAGGTGGTACTGTAAATTATCTGGTTAAGAATGGCGTTCCTCTTTTCACTTTGATACAGTCAAAGTGCCAAATATGTGCAGGTTAGGTGCTACTACAGGAAATTAACCCAAGAAATACCATTATTTCTTATCTGTTGTTCTGTTTTTCATTTTTCAACCCAACAGGGACTAGTGTCAAGTGTTGTCATCTGTGATTTTATACCTCTCATGGACATTCTATCCACTTCAGGGCAAAATTTTTTATAAATCAAATGCTTTAGATATAAAGTTTATAATTGCTTTAATGGGGATTTTGGCTGCCAGGAAAATATCTAGTGATATGTGAGTTCATTACAACCACAAAGTTATAACGAAAAGATTTTTTTTTTGAGTGCTCTTGTCAAAGGGGGAAACAAGTTTGGGATTTTTTCAGTTGATACATATATCTGCCCCCAAGAACAAGCCTACGTAGGGCATCTGAATTGCAGCCGCTTAAAACTGTCTGATGTTGGCATGACTTTTTTTCTATCTAATTTGGAAGAAAGCTCGGGATGTATTTTAGTGGTTTCCTCTCTTCGGAAGGGAAAAAAAAAAAATCAAACAATAGGAAGCAGTTTAGACCTACTGCCTCTCCAGTGATAATTATCTATCAAATAGTGCTTACCTGAGCAGAGATTCTTGATTTCTGGTCAGCTGTTTCAGAGCCCAGCATGTGGTTGGATTTGTGGAGTGGTGATGGAGGAAGAAGATGACTTATATAATGATGTGTTTTCTTTTACTTGGATTTTATTCAACCTGCATGCAGTATTATTTATGGATGTTACCATTCCTTTATTAAATAATCCACCTCTAAAGTCAAACCATACATCTAAAATCAGTACAGATGCTTGGGAAGCTTATGGAATGCAAAGAACAGACAGAAGTAAGTGTTGTTTCTTAAACAGAATAAGCAATGGTGATTTTTGTAATACTGTTGTGCATTTGTCTGAAGTGAGTGAAAACATCTGTAATGACTAGATAAGTTCTGTGTTAATGAGTTAGAGGGTGTCCTGAAATCTCTGGAGTTTTATTGCAGACTTCTGCCAGTGCTATGTATTTTCATTCAAGGTTTCATCTGAACAAATAAACAAGCAAAAATGTTTTATTTCTGAAGGTTTCTGAATTTCCTGTAATGTAAAATTCCTCTTAGAAGGAGGTGAGTTGACTAGTTTTTGGTTTTGACCAGGCAGATTTCTTTAACAGTGTAACTGATAGCAAAGAATGAGAAGGCATTCAAACTTGACACAGTTGTTAGTACAAGATCTACTGATCTGCAGAGCTACATGAGCCCAGCCAAGAGGTTCTCCTGACCTACTTTTAGGTAACAAACTTGGCTATCACTGACACTTGAGAAATGACAAACACTAGATACCATAGTATCATAGGTAACAACCCAAACTAAAACCTTTGGGACTTAATTACTTTTACTTTAAAATTGTATTTTCCTTCCGTTGTTTGTGCCAGAAGATGTTTCTTTGGCAAATTGTGTAGTCTATGGAGGAAGTTACCTAGTTTATTGAGAATATGTCTGTATGTGTAATAGGATGAATGTGGATTCTGTACACATAAATTCAGAATTTTCTAATTATCATTGTCTATTGGAGTTGCTTATGTACCTTTCACAACCTGTGTCCCTACTTTAGAATGTAAAAGGTTAGAAATCTTTAAATACCTCTCAGTTCGTTCTCCAACATGTGGAAGAAATTAAGAGTGTGTAGTAGAGGGGTTTAATGTTTTCTGTAGTACTACTAATAGTATACTAGTTTAAGCCCTTAAACAAAAGCATTCATTTTACAGAAGACTAGTAAATAGTTCTGGTTCAACACAGTAATTTAAAGATTTCAGCTTTAACAACTTGCCAAACAGGGAGATGCTTTCCCCACTGATGATGTGTTTTGGGTACCTGCTTTTTTTGAGGGACCCTCATATTCCCCTCTAAATTGTGTGATTTGTAATTCCTGCTGTAAGCCAGCTGGGGTTCTGGATTCATCCTTATGAACTTTCAGTGGGAAAATGCTGCCCACCCCTGCCTGAGAAAAGAAATGTTGCCTTTTGCAGTGTGATTTGAGCTTTCTGTCCAGGCATAATTAGGAGCAGACAGCAAAGGAAAGCTCTTTGTGTGCGCAGTGTGTGTGAAGCAGATTGCAGCAGTCCAAAGCTCTTCTGGCACAGTTACTTGCAGCACCTGTTTTTTCCTTCTTGTATTCATCTGAGCTTCATTTCTTCAGCCTTCACATTTGCATATGTGTGTGTTCTCTGATCTTAGTGTTCCTTACGTGGGTTGGACTTGCTCTATTTTGTCCGTGACTCCTACCTTTGAGCTCTCTTTCAGTTATTCATTGAAAATAAATCCTGTTACTGTTTCACTTGCTTTTTCATTCCCCATCTGCTTGGGCCTTCTGCTTAACTTCTCAATTCCCATTGCTTTCAGCCACATCAGTTGGCCTGCTTTCTCTGCTTACTGTTGTGTTCTTTCAGCAGCTCCAAGCAGCTCCTTGTTGTGCCTTTCCTGTTCTTACTTTTCTTCTAGAAAAGTCAGTCACTTCTCTTGGCCACTGAGAGAGGCAGATAGACATAACTAAATTGGGCTGGTGTCCCCAGTAAGGCTAGTGACTTTGCAGTATCAAAGCTTGCTCCCTGTGAGCAGTGGTTTTTTATACTATAAGGAAGCCAGTTTTTCTCATGAATCTTGTAAATGAATCCTAAAGTTCAGTCTATGTAAATTACATTTCCTACTAGAAAAATAAGCTGTCTTTGGAAAATCTTGCATATTATAGCTTAGACATATGGTCTTTATTTTGCGTGCCAGTGCTGGTGAAAGAAATCTGTTTCTTCCAAGGATTGCTTTGCTATGCTGAGAGACTTAAAACTGATGCTTCTGTACAACAGCAGAAACTACTTTTGAGACCAACACTTTTGGAGAAGGAGAGTCCAACTAGTCTCTTGAAACCAGTCATCCTGGCTTGGAGGATTGCCACTTTCACTTCACACAGCAAGTAGTGTTACTTTTGCCAAAACAGTCAAGACTAGTGGTGAAATAAAAGGTTTTGTTTTGTTGTGAAGCTTGCCATTAAGCTCTCAGTACACAGTCATCAGGAGTGGTTGTGAATATCCGAAGGCTCCTACGCCTTCATGTGAAATGGTCTGAATAGCATCTGGCAGTGTTACTACAGTATAAGTAGCCAAGGTACAACTACCACGAGGAATTTGGTCTACTTTTCCATTTAAAGTTCCTACCATAAGCTGTCTAAAGCCCCTCAAAGGCAGTTTGGTTGACTAAAGCTAAAGAGCAGATTTTTGTGCTGTTTGAAACACTGTTGGTTCAATTTGTTTTGCCATATGAGTTCAGAAAATAAGTACATGTTTTGTTATATGAGCTTTTCAGCCATTTTATTGTGATCCTTTCATCTTTTAGAGAAAAAGCATGACACCTAGAAATGGAAAATTTTGTGTTAGTGTCAAAATTTATCTGTGCTGGGATTTCTTGTTACTGTTTATTTTCCTATCTTCCCATTTTTTGCCCTTGAAGACAGTGCAGATCCTTGACATTCTCATGTGGGAATTCCCGTAATAGTGTGCAACAAATGCATTTGAAGAGTATCTACTTACTGCGAGCCTGGAAATAAGATATACTCTCAAAAATGTGTAGACATAGTAAAACTAATAAAACAAAACCTGAGTGATGGATGTGGCTACACTGCCTGCACTAGATGAGCTAATATTTCTGTACTATGGTTTTCATCAGCTGGTCTTTTAATGACCAGGTACCTGGTAAACACTAAAATTCATTTAATTAAAGCAGCAAAGAAGTGTCTGTGCTTTCCATTTGAAACAACCAGAACTTCCCCCTCCATTTTCATAACAATGCATAGAAAGTTAATGTGCCCCATAGAAAACTTCCCCTTGTATGGTCAGAGCTGGAAGTGGTGCTTGCTCAAGACCTGTGGATCCTCTTGGACATGGATTTCAGTTAGGACTTTGTTGGAGAGGATTTTTTTCTTCATATAGCCCTTATTATCTCTGGGCTTTTTGCATATATCCATTTTCTGTAATGACAATATACTATTTGAACTTTAGGAACTAATAAGTTTAATGTGCTGATTTGTAATGTGGAGGTTAATAAACAGAATACAAGGGTCTTTCTGAGTTGTTTTTGTTACTGTACTTTTCACTCAATTATGCATGAAAGGGGTTTAAAATTGATGTTACTGGTCTGGTTGACATGTTGACATTACTCTGGATTGTTGAAAGGTTTCAAGAAATGGAATGACTTACTTTGTAGTTCACTGGTTATAATATTGGTGAAAATTGATGATCCTTCATCTTTCTTAACCTGAGTGCATCTCTCACTGTTCTCTAAAATATGTTGCAAATAGGTATCTTAAGCTTAAGGACCCCATGTAAGAATTAAAAAATACTCTTTGAAGTATTTCCTTAGATCTGTCATGTTCTTTTACTCTGCATCACTGCATAAATGCTTTTTCTCTTTTTTGTGTGTGTGTGGTTTTTTTTGTTTGGTTTCTTTTTTTTTTTTTTTTTTTTTGATTTCCTTGNNTTTTTTTTTTTTTTTGTGAATGCCTTAGCTATTAGTCTGAAAATACTGTGTTTTGCCAGTTTGTCTCAAAACTTCTTCCTCCACTGTGTTCCTGATTGCTCCATACTGTCTTGTAGATGCTGTGTTTATAGGTCTGCTAACTCAGTGTGTCCAGAACAAACTTACACCAAGGACAGTGTGTTAAAGCTCACTCCAGATTAGTTAGGTTTAAACAAGATATTCTCGTTTTCTACAAGTGATGGGTCTGGCATCATAGTTGTGGTGGGTCTGGCATCATAGTTTCCTTTAGGAAAGGGAGCAGTTATTCTGTTACGTAGCTGGGAAAAGCTTGCAATGGATCTGAATAATTAAATTCTAGGAAATGTGAAAAGTTAGAGGACCAATATTTCCTTCAGATGCAAATAGACTTGTGTTTAATGTTTACTGTTAGGTTACATTTTTCAAAATCAAATCAATAGAAAATTGCTTTTTAACATAGTGGTTTTGGGGTTTTTTTTGGTAGATTTTTTTCTGTTTAGTTTTACTTTTCACGTTGTTTTAGACTCAAATTTGTGTGTGTGGCACAGTTAGATAAAAGAGCAACTAATCCTTGGTTTGCTTTGAAAACGGTAGCAGCTTGAAATGAAGCGGGTCTCCTGGGAGGGGATTCTTGTCATTTTTTCACCTTTGTGAATTTTCTTTCAGGTAGAGCTCTTGTGTGCCTAATTGCAAATTCAGATGGTTTTATATTGGCTGTTTTCCTTAACTACCACTCAGATTTTATTTCCATAATGCTCACTTTCCTCCAGTCTACTGTTTGCTTTGATGAGTCAAGCTCTTTTGGAGAGCAGTCAAATAAAAAGAAAATGGATATACCCCATTTTATCAGATTTTTTCCGTGATTTTTTCAGTCTAATCTTTTCTATGCCAGCAGATACTATTGATATGCAGGTTGTATCTTGGCAAAAGCAGAGCTGTGTGAATGCAGCTGGTGCAGCAGTTTTATATGGAACTGTTCTGCCATTAGTACATATCTTCCTTCAATCAGCTAACTTTTTGCATACCCTGGAAGGCTTTGCATGGCTTTGCTGTCTCGGTATAACTGGTTAAGTAACAGTTTTAGGTTACAAAATCAGAGCTCACACTTAAGTTTTAGACTGGTTGTATCTCACTTTCCTTGTTGAGTTTTAGAGTTTGCCTTCCCAGTCAATCTGACCCTTCATTGTATTTTCCTTCTGCCTTAATCTAAAGGGATAGAACAACAACAACAACAAATTGTAGCAAAGTTCAGGTAACATTACAATTTTCAGGAAGGTGTATGATGTATGATGATACGCACTCTTCTATCCTGTAGCTACTGTTTCAGCTGCTGTAATAGTCTCAGCCTGTGGTTCTAGTAATGACTGTGGCTACTGATGACTACTCCAAGTGTTTTAAGAATTCAAAATGGAAAAAATAATAGTGAACTTACCCAAAGTGTTAAGTTGGCAAATTTTTCTTTGTCACTTTGTTCATGATAACATGGATTTTCAATTTGTAATGACTTCTCAGCAAGAAGGAAAGTACTTTTATCTACATGAAAATGTTGTGAGTAGGATGCTTTATGGTTACAGTAGTAATAGAAGCAAAGGCCACAGCATTGAGATTGTTCCCTGCTTTACACAACTCTGTGTTACAGTATTTAAAATATTTATTTTTGTTAATTGTTTATCCTGCCAGTGAAATGAAATTAGTTGCTTAGTCCTATCAGAAGCCCAGAATACAGTAGTTGGTGATCTGTTTAGTCTCTGAAAGGCAACAATAAAATCTGTTAAGCGTATCAGGTTTATCATATCCCCTCAGGATTTTAGGGCTTACTAACCTGTATTTGGTTAAGTACTTATTTCAGACAGATGGAATTTTTGGCAGTTACTGAAATTCCTCTCCTACTTACATGGAAATCATGCCTGACTCTCAAATAACACCTGATTTTGCAAATGTAAATATTGTATATTGGAGACTGCATGCCTGGCGACTGTGCTTTATTTGTAGTTTTTATGTTAGAGAGCTATTATTTGGTGTTTTGTTTGGACTAATTCTGGTTAACAATATATTTTATGTCAGCTAATATTATTTTCATCTAAATTCCCCTCATAAATAGGGATTCCATGTCAGTTATTCCACTCATAGCATTGCAAGCATCCTTTGATTAGAGTTACATATTAGAGATACAGAGTACTGACTCATAGCATCTACTATACAAGTAAATTATTATTTTAAGTAGAATTTCAGATATGATCTAGTAAAACCTCTTTTTAAATTTTTCCATCCTTATTTTTTAAAACATAACCATGATTCAAATAATAATTTAATATGCTATTATTATACAAATTTAATATCTAAAAATAAATCTGCACATTGATACATCTTTAGAAGACAAACAATATTGACAAAGGTGGTAATTAACAAAATTGTTTTTGTTACCATGACTCATCCAGAAGGCAAGAGCACTGGCCTACAACCAATGTTTTTAATCTATAGCATAGGTAAGCTGTACTGAAAATTAAAATCTCTCATAAGAACATGCTCAACAAGTTTTTAAGTGGTGTGGTAAACTGCTCTTGTCTCTGGTTCCCGTAGCCAGAGCTTCCCCAAGTAGTAATCTTTGAGGGTCAGTACATCCCAAAGGAGTTATAAAAGAATAAAAATGGCTCAGAAATATCCAGGGATAAAAAAAAAAAATCCCAAACCCCTGCATATGAATATCTATTCAGCTTCTCTGACTCTATAGTTTCAACTGTGTTTTAGGCTGCTGTTTGGTCTTGTCTGCTAGGGGCAACCAAGAGAGTCAAGACAGGTCTCTCTTCACTGGTGGGATAGTTCTGCTAGGGGATTGAGTCAGGGGACACACAGACCACAGCTGGTACTTGTTTGTGAGCCTTTTATTAATTAAGCTACTCTCCAAACAGAGTCAGGGTGTTGCTGTTAATGAAAGGTAACCACGTCCATTGATCCAGCTTCCAGTTTGCTCATGCCTATGTTTGTTGTAGCTCCCAGGTGGGAGCAGCAGCAGGGAGACAGCCAGATTTTGAGACAGCCAGCTCTGATTTGAAAGCATACAAATGCAGCTCTAGCAATTTTTCTGCTTTGGGATTAAATATCCCTGTAACAATATGAATAGCTCAGAGTAATATGATTTTTCAATGGGACATGTGGACTGGGGAATCAAAAGGATGGTTAGAGGTTTGATGTAGCAGCCACATATAGGCAATTAATGCCCCCTGAGATGCAGAGGAGTGTTGTGCCTGGCTGTTGTCTGGTGCTGTGATAGCCTGCTAGGCAGTGGATTTATAGGTGATACTATTGCCATAATGAGCAATGTTGATTGTTCCAGTACCTTCGAGCTTCCCAGCTGTCAGTAAGTGCTTATGTGTGCAAATCTGAATTTGGTCTGTCATCAATATAGTAAGTGGAGCCATTTGGATTAGTGATTGCAAGGTGCCTATTCTAAAGTGAGCTTTAAGTACTTTATCCTATAATTATCATGGATGGATAGGTGCCTATATTGCATATGAACAACTAAATTTAGAATCTTAACTACACCAAGCCATCATCTTACATTAAAGCACAGCATGCAATATGTTCTTTACACATTATTATCTTGGTGACTTCTTTTACTGTTTATTTGTTACTGTCTGCAGTTTGTGTAATGCAGTCTTTTCAAAATTAAGGTGAGGGGAGATAATGCAATGGAAAAAGATTTTACTCTGTATGTGTGTAATAAAACACATATATATATATATAAATAGTTTCTTACAATTGGTTTGCTTGCTTATGTTCAGATAACTGTTTACCTTAGCTTAAATGATTGTTGAAATAAGGATGCTGTGATGTGTCATTTCTAATGCACTGCTCTGAATCATGCTTGTGTGCAATCACTGTATCAGATCATGGCACGGCTGCCAAGCTGCCCACACATTCCCATGATGAATTTGCCAAGAGAAGTCTGATCTCCTTCTGGCCATCTGCATTTGTTTTGAGTCCTAAGTCCATGGGTATGTGTATTACCTACTGTTTTTATCTGGGCTTTATTTGTTGGAAGCTGGTTTTGACTTTTGTTTCAGTTTCCCCTGTTGACTTTACTTTTTATGTCTGCTTTTGAAAATCCTGTGGGCTTAGAATTGAGCTATGAGTAGGCTTCAAGTCACTTGATGTTTCTGGAAAAAAAAAAGTTGTGTCTTTAACACACTGCAGCAGATCTGCCACAACTCTAGAAAAACAGCTTTGAAATATAAGTGCCAAATGTCACAATATAATTTTTCAACTTAAAGTACTTGTTAAAAAGTTGTGTTTGGAGAAAAGTGCATAAAACCTGTGCCTTTGGCATTTTATATCTTGTATAGGACAGTTATATTATATAGGACAGTTTCTTGTTTTCTTGTATGTTCAGAGCTGTGCCCATCAGCTTTTGTATATATTTTTTTATTTACCTTCAGCAGTCTCACAAGTCCTGATGGGTGCCTGTGCATGAGGACTTATCAGAAGGAGCACAAGTGCTGTATCTAAGTTGGGTTTGGCTGTTTACACTCCACCAGTCCTCCTTGTTTAGCTTTTCTCCTTCCTCATCTTAACCATGGTAGATGCCTGTCTGTGTCTGTCAGTGAAGGCACTTAGCAGGATTCATTGCTGATTGATCTGTACAAGATCTATGTGTTAGGTACTGTAGACAGGCAAGAAAACCAGAGTTTCTCTGCCAGAGAACCTAATGGGCTGTTAATCACTAGTTAGTGTACTGATTTTTAAACCTCAATCTGAGATGCATAATCCAGAGCTAACCAATATGCATCATGAAATGCCTGATAGAGAATCTGAGCATAGTTTTGGGGAAAAAAAACCTTTTTAGAAGATGGCAGGTCTGTCATCCAATGACTTTCCTACTTGCAATCTAATAATACTTTAAATATTGTATGCATTATAAATGGTTCTCAATGTTCTTTGCTTCTGAAAGCAAAGCTGTTGTCTGTATGTGTTGGCAGAGGAGCACAACAGAAAGTTTTCATATTCAGTTTTCATTTCTTACCTTTCTGGAATTAATCTTCAAACTGTGATAACTTTCTGCTATTGAACATATTTTTTCTTCTTATTGATTTGTATTTGTCATCTTTTTCCCTGGCCTTCATAAACATCATTTGAAAGGATTTATTTTTTTCTCCTAAATTTTAATAATCCTGGTTTTGTTTTTTCAAATTGAAACTAGATTAAGCTATTCAAACCCTTCATTTGTGTGTAGTCTTTACAGCAAATATTCTTAAGAAGAAACAGGAATCTCTAAGTTAATGCAAGTTGACATTTTGCAGAAATATTTTTTTCTTCAGGTCCAAAAGAAACCACCTTCATGAAAAACTGTGTGAATTTGCACCATAAAAGAAAAAATGAGTCCCTTTCCTTACCTACTGGGGTACTTTTTGTGACTGGTGTGGCCTAAAGCACTGGTTGCAGAAGAGATGTTTGCCCAAATAGCTGCATTAGCTGCCTGTGCTTGTAATATTTTGGCAGTCATTGTCAAGTATAGGTAGAGAAAACAAAAGAAATGTCTTTAGCCATATGACCTGTTCCAACACCAATTTCTTGCCATGAACCACATTTGTTTTCAGCAGAATGAGTTCATTATGGAGTGTCGCATTGGTTATTCTAAGTATTTGCTGGTGTTTTCTGCCTTGGCATGAGTGTTGGACATGGAGTATTAGAAGCATTTTTTCAGAGCTTCGTCTGGCAGAGCTCTCCCTGGCCTCTGCTCAGGGATACCAACTACTGTGGTGGGAGCCTGCAAGGAGTGACGAGGTGCAAGCTCTCCTCTTTCCAGCCATGGCAGCAGATGTTGAGCTGACTCCCTCAGATTTATGTACTTTTTTCACAATATCACTGAAATCTTTTCACTGCACTTTCATGATTTAGGTGTAGAGAATGAGTTTTTTAACAGGGAGTTTTTTTACTTTTTGATTTTTTTAACTTTTTCTTTGTCTCTGCTTTTTTGAGACAGTGATGGACCTACATGTCCATCCCCAAAATACTCTAGAGACTGTAATTTCCCTCTAGCAGTATGTTAGACCAGCAATTCAGAGATTTATTTCTCATAGAATAAATGTTACTTCTAGATATACATCCTTGCTACACCTTTTCACCTTCCTCCTCATTTCTTCCTTCGCCCTTCACAGATACAGGAGGCTCAAGTATACATGCGAGTCATTAATCTTGAGTAGTGCTGTTGGTGATTGTCTCTTGAACCCCTGAAGTCTTACGAGCCTTGATTTTCTCCTTCCAGAGGCTGTTGAAGGAATCACTGAGATAGAGAGCCTTGGATATGGACATGGTTTCCTCTTCTAAGCCAGCCTCCTTCTATGTGCTGTTAGGCTAATACTTTGTGTGACACCTGCAGTGAGGCCAACAGGAGGAAATAAGCTCTTCTTCTAAATGAGCTGGAGTTTTTTAAAATTAAAGTTTTTACTACAACAACAGAAGACAGCTAGGTCTTGGGAGAAATTGGAGAAGGATCCCTGCAATGAATACTGGCAACCTTTAGTGAAGCTGAATCTTGTTAATGCATGGACAGGATGTGCATATTGATTTGGTATAAACCTCTCTTTTCTAGAGAGGTTTATATAAACATGGCAATTATATGAGCTTCAGATATTCTGTCTGAAGAAAAACTATGTCAGCGCAATCTAGTTTGTATTAAGAGAGAAAATTTGTCTCTCTTGACCGTGAATAGAGGCTCAGACAGCTCGTGAAGTATTTTGAATGTGGTCTCTGTCTTTTCAAGCACTGCTTGAAAATTCGGTCAAAAGACAGTGCAAAAAGCTGTCTGATACAAGAAGATGCTGTGCTGTTTATTCTGTCAGGTGGTTTTTCAGTACTTCAACTGAAGAAGGGTATTGATGTATGTGTAGCTTCACTAGAACATCATTGCAGATGAGGGGCTTTGGGTGATTAGAGGGTATGAGCAGAGAACAGATAGTTAAGAGTGGAGTTGATAGATGAATAGATATTAAATAATGAAAATACTGAATGATGTGCAGTAATAGAAATCACAGCTACAATTACAAAACTTTGCAACATTACAAATGGAGAGACAAATTCAGAATTCTATATATTTGCAATGAGTTAATTTTTTTGAAAACTTAGAGAGCTTTTAGTGTACAACTGAGAGTCTGAAATGATACTTATGCCTAAGAAGCAATTAAAAAACCCTACCCAAGTGTTTGACCAAAAGTTCTATGGAAAAGGAAAGTAATGAGATGGCTGAAAAACAATTTGGTTTTGCCAAATGCAAACCAGAGCATCTAATGAGACATATGAAACAAAACTCTTGAAGAATTGCAAACTCTTAAGTGGGTGGGTTGATAATAACTATACTTTTCATCTTTATGGTGTATATGATGCATAAAGCAGTGAGTAAATCAAAATTAATTAGGCAGAGGTTAATATTTATCGTTGTGGTATCTTACCCTTATGCTGCTTTTAGGTTGTCACACTGTTGTTTTTCTTTAAAAATTTAATTGTAAAACAAGATACAGAATAAAAATATCCACATTGTTTATAATAGTTTGGATGCTAGATGATGGAAGTCTGTCCCATTCAGGTGTGTGTAGAATATGCCTCTCTGGAAAGGAAAGGAATGTGTAAACCAAGCTGGACCTAGAGCCCTCTCTGCTGGATGGCTGGGAAACAACACTTCAAACAGGAAAAAATAAGAATTTTTATGTAGAAAAGAAAATCTGGGGCTAGTGCAAGCTATCTAGACATAAACCATAAATCCTACATGATTGATATAAGCATATGGAATAGGATAGGACTTATTTCATAAAAATGGATTTCTCATATTAAATTATCAGGTGATATATTTTAATGACAATTCTTCAAAGCAAATATGGGATCTGAGAGAGGAAGAAAAGACTTAATGTTTCATCTTAGAAACCTGAAAAATTCATAAGATCTGTGCCAAAGAGGAATATTCAAGCAAAGGATTTTCTAACCATATAAATCCTAGAGTAGGTGCTGGCTTTTTGTAGTAATGTACCAGAGAAATTAACATTTATAAAGCTGACATGAAAAATATGCTATTTCAAGATGAAAAAAAGCCTTTTTAAAAAAGGCATTTGGCAAGATGTAACACATGTGTTTGTTTTACAATAAAATAAATTTTCCAGTAAGAGGGGAAACCCTATTATAGTAATTAAACTCCATATTTTATTCCTAATGTAAAGCCAAACATAGACGTTGAGAAATTTTTTTCATTCCATTTCACTAATGGAAACATGGGAAAGGAGAATTGCAGAGAATTACTGGATTGTCACTTTACTACCAGCACTAGAAGATCCATTAAAACTATGCAGGTCCCTGAAGTCCAGTCCCTTGGAACTGATTCTGAAATGTGGATAAGCACATGTGGGTTTTTTAAGCCCAAAAAAGTCTAGTGGAGGTAAGAGGGATCAACACTGAATAAACTTGTGAGAAGTGTTGACTCTTCCTTCCTCCATGGTTTTTCAAGATGGGATAGCAGCTGGAGACATTTATGACATTTCTGGTCACTGAAAGTTCATTAGAGGAAAAAAATGCAGCCTTTGTGTACACACTTGGAAGCCTCTGAGATCTCACATGTGTGGAGAGCTACAGCAAAACAGTTACTAATCTTTATTAAACTTGGTTTCCCTTCATTTCCTCTCTAGGGAAAGAGAAGCACATTTTGGAAATGTTTGATGTTTTGTAAAGTGTTCATTATAAGATACTTCTTTTTTTTTGAGTTGTCATTTCACTTAAGGTAACAACTTGATTAATGGCATTATAGAGCAGATAGTGTTTAGGGCTCTTTTCCTACTTTTTTTCAAGTCACAGTGACATAACCACTTCAAAATTTAGACTAAAAATAGTGTAAGAAATGTAGACTACTAAGATGCTGGAAGATTTTGTAATATGTTTTTGTTCTGTAATAATAAACCCTATGAGGGGACTATTTCTGAGAAAAAAACCCAACAAAAATGGAAACAGAAAAGAGGAACCTGTCCAGGTAACCAAACTAGCTGACATGAATTTATCACATTGTATCACTCACCAAGTGTTTTGTGAAAGGCAGTAAGGACATTGTGTAAAGGACTGAATTTGTTCTCTTGAGAAGACAATAACAGTGAAAATGTAGACTGAAGGAAGGATTTTGTATTTAAATTCTTGTTTTCCTTGTTTTTTCCTGTCATTTGTTGACCCAGCTACTTCTAATGGTCACATAAACAAAGATATTTTAAAAGTCTACTTATAGAAGTGGTAGTGAAAGTACCTAAGTAGTACTTATTTTCCACAGGAGAATTAATCCAGAAACACTTCGTTACTAATTTCTTCTCTTTGATGGATCTCAAGGTGTTTTCTCAAGTTTTTTTTTATAAGAAACAGTATTTTTTATGTAGTTATATCATAGATATGGAATATTAGGCAGCTGTCTAATAGCTTCTTTTATGTGTATACGCACACAGACATCTTCTTAGTAGAGTAATACATGCTGCCTAACCTCTGCTACATGAGCTTTAGAATATGTTTAAGCTACATGATAAGCATATTGCCAAGAAACAGAGAGTTCTGGTGTTAACCTAAGAAAGACCCGTGCAGATCAGCCAGTGTCGACTCGGGAGCAGAAGCAGTGCAGCTGGAATGATGCGCAAGGAGAGCTGCAATGTGTCTGTGCCAGGGACTATAGTGTGAAACGAAATGCCTACATTTCCTAGCTCATATATAGAAGAAACTCCTCTGACTCTTCTTCTTACCGCTAAAACTGTCAAAGGTCTGATTCTGTCCGTCAGTCCTGCCTGGTTGTAGTTGCCGCAGCAGAGTAAAACTTCAGTGGCCAGAGTGCTCGATGCTGGTGTGCCCAAACCCACGGTCATGTTTCTGCTGTTAAGGCAACATCTTTCTTAGAGTAGCTTGGGCAATTTCTGAAGGTATTTTAGGCAGACAGACCTCATTAAAAGCAGAAAATGAGTGGAGTGAAAATATGGCTGCTTTCTTCCTCACTTATAACTTAGCAGTTTTGCAGATGGTACTCTTGTGGTGTCAGGAGACATTGAGTTGTTCTGTGCTGGGATGGAGTTATTGTATTTGTACGGGCCTGTCTTCTTCTGGTTCAATGAAACTTTTTCCCAAAATAATTACACAATTCTAAATTCTTAGAATTTAAAATAATTTAAATAATACATCTTAAATTAGTTTATTTTTAAACAGATTTTATGATGCTGACTGCCTATGATTTGCTGCAGAAGTTTTCTTAAATTAATTATCTCTTGTGTACATCTTTACATGGTTTTTATTATTATTACTTTTTTATTTTTGTTTTTTCAGGGCATGGCTTTTACCTTGGAGGAGAGGCAACAATTGAATATTCATGGATTATTACCACCTTGTTTTCTTGGTCAAGATGCTCAAGTTTATACAATTCTTAAGAATTTTGAAAGGCTGACATCTGACCTAGACAGGTAAAGTATGGCTATGAAACTTTATCCTACTCACCAATTCACGAATCACGTACTTTTTTTGTATGGTAGTACAGATGAAATTTTGGGCTATTTTTTCAGGCTGTGGTTGTTGATTATTGGGATTTGTTAAGCTAAATACCTATTTTTGATGGGAGCTTTCTTCAAAAAATCAACTCCTGGTTTAAAATTGTAATCTTCCAGAGCTGTTCACATGAATTTTCCTTGATAACCAAATGATACAAAGGCCGCCGGAAGCAAATGAACTCATGTGAAACTAAAAGTTAGTAATGACTTTATGTGCATATAGATACATATGCATTAAAACACAGTAAATTTATAAAATGTTATAAAACTAATATGTAACATAGTATTGCTGTGCTGGGTATTTTTAAGGAAAAAAATCTGGGAAGGGCTTTAAATATTTATGAAACTATTTTTTTTTCCTAAAAGATATTTTGTAGGCTCTAGAACAAAACACTGTTTCTTCATTTCTATCTGCTGTGCCTTGGTCTTTGCTGTCTCAGGATGTCTTTCAACACTATGTGATATACGGTCTCTAGACACCTACCTGTTGGTGGCAAGGGTTTTTTATAACTTAAGGTTGCCACAACCTTTGTTTTTTATGGAGTCAGAATAGGATGAGGACAGCCTTCCTTGTCAGTGAAGAGCTTGCAATTATGATGTCTTTTGTAGGTTAACAGGAAGACCATTATCAATTATTACAGAGGATTAGCTTCTCAGGCTAGAATGTTTATGAGTCTGAGTTCCTGCATATAGGAAAGCGTAAAATTTCATGAAGGCCCCTGCTTCAACCATTGATGTTACCGTAGAAGAAAAGTTTCTCTGTCCCTCTGTCCCCATCTCCTCCTTAACTCTGCCTTGAGGTAGTCCCTTCAAGATACAGCTTGTTGTTTCATGTGTTTCAGGATATTTAAGGCAGTTCCAACTGCTTGTTTCAGCTTGAATTGCTGGAATATCTCCTCACTTATTACTTGAAAACCAGAAGAGAAAAGGTCTTTACCCCATTGTTGTATGTGGTTTTTAACTAGGAAAAATTTTTCCTCCTACTTCAGGTCGTAGCAGAAGAACACTCCTGCTTATCAAAACATCACAGATAGAACATCACAGGTTTAGCTATTCAGCAGTCAAAAGGAGATTAGCAGTATTTCCAAATCTTAATTCTTTATTTTTTAGCAAAAAATTGTGGATATTCAAGTGGCTTTTTGCCAAAGTGAAAAATTTCTTCAGGAAAGGAAGAAAGAATTACTCTATCAGAATGACGTGCCTTTTGAACTGCAATAAAACACTGAATGCTGAAGTTTTGATTGCAGTGGGAATAAGGAAATAAAAATAACTGTCTCCAAGTATTGTGGGAATATTTTGCAGCTATCTTTATTGTGTCAAAAAAGAAGGGAAAGAGGAATCTGTCTGTCTTGGGGGTGGGGAAGGAAATATTTTTTTAAAGTATAACTAATCCATGTATGAGAGACACAATACAAAAGTATAAAGAAATATTATATGGTTACAAATAAAGGTAAACAAAAAGTTTTCCAGAAGCCATTTGCTTCAGAGAATATTTTTCCGAAGCTGCTCCTGTTAACCTTAAGATATGTAATTAAACAAAAACTTGGAGTCATTCTTTCCTACCTATGAGTCTTCTTTGACGTTTTCTCTTTTCCAAATACATAGTTGAGTAAGGAAGAAATTTCTTTCCTTCTCCTGTGACCAGACATCTGTAAAACAGAAGCGCTAACATTAAGTTGTTCCATCCATGTGTCTTGAGCATTAGAGTGTAGCTTGCCATTTTGTACTACAAAGCCAGTTCTTATTATAATGCCTGCTTTAGTATAAAGGTTATATTGTACTGTGCAGCTTTGCAGTTCAGAATTATTCTTGTTAATTCAGTTTTAGTGATGCAGTTCAAATGAGAAAACTAGCAAGTCTTCTGTTCACAGAAATACCTTGAAACTGTTACAGGCTAGGCTTTTTTCTACTAATGTATTCACTAGTCAGAATATGTCAAATAATATTTTATTAATTAAGATATTTAAAAAATGAATAGCTGTGTTAATTTTTCAGTTTTATTCTGTGATGTCTGTCTGTGCTACTTTCTCAGCTGTAATTTTTGGCCCAGATATTTGAATCTTCTTCCCCTCACCGTGTGAATAAACATTTTGGCCCCATTTGTAGTGCTGGAGAAGCTGTGATGGGATGTCCATCCATGGGAGATATTTAAAACCTGATTGAACATGGTCCTGGGTAAAAGTCCTGGGCAAACTGCTCTAGCTGATTCTGCTTTGAGCAGGGCAGATGAGGCAATCTCCAGAGGTCCCTTCCAACCTGAGCTAGTGTATGCTTTCATAACACAAGTCCACAGTACTTAAAAATAAGTTTTTCGGGATAATCTTGGATCAATGCAAATTGTGTAAATTAAGTCAGGTTGTCCCTTAAGAATATTATATAAATCCACAAGTACACCCCAAACTGATTTTTTTTCTTTAAAAAATCATATTTATACTCTGTCTGAACACCTAGCAGATCTAAATTGACTATTCATGCCATGCTGTGTTTTGATAAAAGGATATTTTCCTCATGTATTATTGGGACTTTATATAGCTGTGATGTTTTCTCTATTTTTTAACAAAATAAAACTGTGTTACATGCACAGGTCTACATTTAAAACCACTGATGGAAAGACTTGGTAACCTTTACATGAAGAAGATACTTCTTTTTAAGACAATGTAAACATTGACATCTTTAGGCTCCTTTGCAGATAAAATTCATCTGTGAGTTGAGTGTACAAAAATGTGCATGTGCAAAATGTGATTTGCAGATATGTTTATAAGTCAAATGTCTGACAATTTTATTGGACTATGTCAATTAAGAGCCTGCTTGGAGAACATGTGCATTACATGTGGTGAGCTCAGTCCTTAAGGCAATATGTGAACTCTGGTCTCCTATATTTATACTTGTATCAAAGAATTTTAAAGAAGAGTGAATGTGATCCTGTCACAATTACTCATTGAATCTCTTCAGTGATGAAGAATGTCAGAAGCCTTGGCTGTTCTAATTGGAACTTGCAATCTCAAGTGCAGGTAAAGGCAGATGCTGAAGGACAAGCTTCAATAAAAGCACACTTTTTTTTGTCTTCTACTGAGTGTAAATGTCCTAAGTCCAGGAAAACCCCCGTGCTTCTTGCAGTATGTATCTGGCATAGGTTTTGCTCCCATAGAAACAGTGATTGAAAAGAGGTGAAGGGAGGCTGTTGTTTTCCTTCTAGAGCTTGGCAGTAGGTGTATACTTGTGTGTCCAAATACAAAAGATTAAGTACAGACATTTAATATTGCAGGAATGGAAGCTTTTAAAAACTTTAGACAAAGGGTATCATCAGATGAAAGATAAATGCTGTTTTTACATTGGCAGGATTGGCCTGGTTTTGCTTGGAAAGAGGGTATGTGTTTAATTCATAAAGCTAAGTTGATAGCTAATACCATGGCATGACATATTTTGGCACTGCTGAAATGCCTTTGTGAACTTGTAGCATGAAATTGTTGTACTCTGAAATACCAAGAGTTCATACACAAAATTAATGTGGAACATTGGCGAATCAATTGCCTGGTATGCTTGGCAAAAGGGACACCAATAAGAGGAAAAAATTCTATTCCTCTAACTTAATTTGGAAAAGCCGTGATGGATTCTGCAAAGTAATTTAATTTCTTTTCTCCCCTGTGTTCTTAATTGTCTTCTTGCTCTGCATTGATACTGAAATTGTTGCTCCTGGCATGGTGACATCTTCTGCATGAGCTTTTTTTTGTTCGAAGAGTCACGCTGTAAAATGTTTTACTGGATGTGCTAATACCAGGAGAGGGGCTATCAAATTGCTTTTCCAGAGAAGGCTGTCTTATTTTGTTGGTTTTTTTTCCTTAAAGTTCCCTATCTTTAATGAATTTTTGTATAGATACTGATGATGCAGAGCAATAGAGTTAAGTGTCTTACATGGGTTAAAAGTAATAGCCTTTCCTCCCACCTTCTTTATTTACTCTCATATTTTTCAAGATAGGAGCAAAAAAAAAAGTGTAGTTTGTTCTGTTTTCACCTTTCCATTTGGCCTTGTAAAAGTATATGCCAGTGATGGTTGGGCCAATTATCCTAAGAAATCATCAGTAACTTTCTGGTAGTTATATCAGTTTTCTTTTGGGTTTTGGATGATATGTGGTTTATATCCTTTTGTTGCTACTGTATTTCATTCCCCTCATAATAGCAGACTAGTATGAAACATTCTTAGGTGAAGTAAAGGCAAGGGGGAATAGTGACACACTGAAATTTGAATGCTTGGCAGTCTCCTCTGTCTGACTTGCCAGACCTTGGTTTTTGTCCTCTGAAACTCTTCCCTGAAATCTTCATTCAAGACTCCTTGTCTGAGGACAGATAATAGTTTTCTCCCTTTTTATAGCACAAATGATTGTTTTCACTGTTTTATTGCTTGTTTTCATTATGTTTTCAATTAAATGTGGGCTTCAGTAAAATATTCCATTAAGTACTGCTTTTAAAATATATTTTTTAAACACAATCCTGAAAAGCACTTCAAGCTTTTAGTTTTGTAGATGCTTGGATGTTGCTAAAAGATGCATACGTGTTGTCTAACGCATTATAAACAACCCTACATTGAGTATGAAGCATTTTTGGTTTTCCTTTAGAAAGATTTTTTGAGAAATTTGATACCCTTAACTAAGCAAATTTGAATGCTGAGAAAGAAGATATATACCTGCCATTGAAAAAGTAACCTTCTGATAAAAAATTGCACTTCTCTAGAAATATTTTTGACTTTATAATACTATTTCTTATACTGATGTGGATATGATCAAGTATGTAATATTTGAAAATATAAGTAGTATGCAGTTAATCCTTTTGCAAGTTCTTTAGCATATCATAAATATAAAAGTGGCATGATAAATACAAACAAGAAAATAAAACCCCAGTTTAATGCTGTAGGACAGTAAAAACAAAGAAGAGAGTTTTAACAGACAGGTTTTTCATTTGAAGCCCCTGAGGAAGCCTTTTGCTAAGCTTTTAGCTTCTTTTGTACAAGATTTCTTTACCCCATTTAAAATCTAGGCTTGATCTTAGCAATAAGAAAAGATGATGAAAAGGTATTTTATGCTCTTAAGTAGCCCTCATTTTAAAAGAAAGTGACAAAAAAACCCCCCAAAACGGCAAGTGCTTTGGAATGGTGCTGTGGCTCACATGGTGCTTGCAGTGTCCAGTACAGAGTGGGTGCCAAAAATATGCATGATATTCTCTAGCATCTCTTTAAATGTTCTCTGGAAACAAAAGGAATGTCTTCCTGTGTATTCACAACTACATGTGCAAGAACTTGTATTTCAAGATAAATATTGGGATAATCATCTCAGGAGAAAGAAAGATTTTAATAAAGAAAATTCTCTGAGAATGCAAGGGCATTGAAATATATGCTATATCAAAATGAAATACTGGGGAAATGAAAGGCTGTAGGGAAATGTAATAATATGTAAGCAAATTAGAATGTATGTATACGTATTTGTAGCTGAGAACTACAAAAGCAGGATGTAATTTAACCTTGGAGAACATTCAAAACTCATGTGTATGATGGAAGGTGGTTCCTACTGCCTCATGGTGATGGTATTTAGAGAACAACGGCAATTTTTTTTGTTTCTAGATCTTTATCTAGATTTTTTAGACCTTTTGTTTTGGGTCTAAAATACCCTTCGTAACACAAGGGCAGGGATATTGTTTTGCCTCACGTCTGTCACCTCATTACAGTCACCAGCTGCCAAACTGGCTCACTTGCCTTGCTTACAGTGCTCGTTGAAGGTTTACATAACAGATCCCAATAGAAGTCCTCCCCTGATACAGGGATAGGCGAGCTAAGATTGAATGGAATGCATTCAGATTTACTAACCTGCTCTTTGTCAGATGGTTACCTGACTATATTTATGTCTTCCTAAAGAATGAATTAGATTTTATTTGGGCATATGATATCTAACTATACAGACAGAAATAATATTTAACTACACAGTCTCCATGCTTTTGGAATGAATGTATTCTATATGCATCCTCAACACTTGTGCAATAAAATGATGGCCATATTAAACTTTTTGAGTGTAAGTAATCGTAATCCATTGCAAATTAAAAAAAACCCCTACATAAATTGTATATGTAAGTTAAAGATTTTATATAAGCCTATTGGTATAGAAGACTACTTAATTTTTACAGCAATTTTAACGTTGCTAAAACTAGTGAATAGACAGGTAAGGTTTAAGATCACTAAATTCCTAAATTTTAAGTGTTCACAAGGTGACAGTCATACTGTGTGAACTGGTATAACTTGAAATCACTCATAGACTCTCATAATTTGTCACACTCAGCCCTGCAATTTGGCTTCCGGCTTGATATCTTGAAACAGTAATGTAATTATTCAATGTAAGTGTGATGGTAGTCAAAAGTAGATTAAGCGAAACATTTTTTTCACTCTTATTTATGGTTCTTTTTTCTCATTGGTTTTCATTTTAAATAAATATAAAACTTCCTCAAAATTGGTTTTAGTTAGGAGATACAATGTTGCAGATTTCATGTCAAACATAGACCTAAGAAATGAAAGGCCATGTGTGGATGCTTTGGATTCAAAAGCTTTGTTTTTCAGCATTTATTTGAACTATTAGTCTAGATTTAAGATAAATATCTATTGAGGAGAGAGCATGCAAAGCTTAATGTTTTTAGTTCTGTTTTCTTAGGACAAGTGAGTAAGCTTGGTTAAGTTATATTTAATTCTGGTCTCATTTCAAGTGGAACAACTGATACACAGATAAGGTTCTGACAGACCAAATCCTCAATTGCAGCACAGTGTTTTATACCTGAGAGGGATTAGCTTCCTGAGTATGTAGTTTGACAACTTTGTGATGGCTTCAGGTTCTCTGCCTCAACCAGTTTGTTATACTTTGTGTCTGAACCATTTGTATTGTTAAGACTAGGAGGAATTTAAATACTTTCAATAAGAAAGAGGCTGTTATAGAACAAAAGTAATTTTAATTACCCAAACACAAATATATTTCTTAATCTAGTTTATATGTTCCCTTGATGTGTATCTAATTATGAGTAACTCTCCACAGATACATGCTGCTAATGAGTCTTCAGGATCGAAATGAAAAGCTTTTCTATAAAGTGCTGGCTTCTGACATTGAAAAATTCATGCCTATTGTTTATACTCCCACTGTGGGACTGGCTTGCCAACAATATGGTTTAGCATTCCGGAGGCCAAGGTATGTAAGTTTATACTTCAAATAAAAGTAATTGTATCTTATTTTCCTCTTGGCAGATTTCTGCAGGGGTTTTCTGACAGCAGCATGTAAGCCAAAACTGCAATAATTGAGATAATTCAAGCTACACTTTTGGTCTTCATTAAATAATAATTTGTGCATTTCTTATCTGCATTAAGAAGGCAAATGGTTGGTTGAATTGCATTAAAACATGAATATCTTTTTAATCTTGTTAACTGATTGTAACTGTTAAACTGTGTAGTATGTGTACTGTGTTACACAGTATAGTATAACTATTATACTGCTTTAGAATCCTAGCTGCATATTAGAAGACTGGAGAGGAATGGAACCTTTGTTTTAGATTTATCTCAGAAACTTGAAAAGCATAGACTTTTGCCTATATAAATATTTATGTTATTGGTGTTTTATACATATACACAAAACCACACATATATATAAGTAAAAACAATATGTATACAAACTAAGGATGCATTACATATGTATCTACTGATATCTTAAAAATTATCAAAAGTCATCCAAGTGCCTGTTTCACTGCTTAATAATTTTTTGCTTCATAGGTTGGTTACTGGAGTGCTTTTATTCTGTGTACAATATTAGTATTTACAGACTGATGAGGAAGTGGTATGAAAGAAGGATAGACACTTCTGTTTCACTCTGCCTCTTGGACATAACTCACAGAGTTTGAGATTTATGAGGGTTGCTGTTTGAGAACATTTTGTATATCACTGCCTTCACGTGCAAACTAGAGCAACACTTTGGAGCCTTCTGCAGAATTTTTTGGCAGAGAAAGAGATAAATGAGCTACATGTGCATAGCTCTGTTAACAGAATTAGGGTTTTTACAGTGAAGGCATTGATCAAAAGTAAGAAGCTTGCAGGATGTAAGGGAACAAATGACTGCTCACAGATTCTTCAGCAGGAGATATTTGAGAGAGACTTAGGGCTTCAAGGTTTTGTTCTTAATGTGAAAATCATTTCGGCCTTGTGACTGACAGAATGAGTCAGGGCCATCTGGTCAACTGCAGAAAACAAATATTCCCACTTCTGTGCACATTAAAAAGTTCAAAAATACCTCAAGAATCATTATTTAAACCTGTTTAATGATCTGTGGCTTTTAAGTGCCTCCCTCAGTAAGAGAAGTAATCTCCTTTTTCCACCTCAGTATTTACCACTGTGGTGATTTTATTGGCCTTCCAGGAAGTGCTAAATGTGTCTGGAAATTAGGTCTTTGCTTACACTGGTCTCATTACCCCTAATTTTGATATTCATTGCCATACAAAATATTTCACAAGGAGCACCTCTGCCCATGCATGTACTTTTCCCTTTCTCCCTAGATGAGTGAAGCATCTGTGGAGAAAAACACCCGGTTTAATTAGAGTCATGGAATTGTTAAGTTTTCAAAAGACCTCCAAGGTCACTGGGTCCAACCTTTGGCTGAACACCACCATGTCAACTAAACCATAGCACTGAGTGCCACATCAAATCATTTCTTCGAACACTTCAGGATGGTGACTCCACCCCCTCCGTGGACAACCTCTTCGAATGCTTAACCACCTTTTCAATGAAAAAGTTCTTCCTAATATCCAACCTGAAGGTCTCTGGCACAGCTTGAGACTATTTCCTCTTACCCTGTCATTAGTAGCCTGTGAGAAGAGGCCAATCCCTGCCTGGCTACAACCTTGTTTCAGGCAGTTGTAGAGAGTGATGAGGTCACCCTGAGCCTCCTCAGCGCTAAACAACCCCAGTTCCCTCAGCCACTCTTCCCATGACTTGTTCTCCAGACCCTTCAGCTCTTTTGGCCTTCTCTGGACATGCTCCAGCACCTCAATGTCTCTTTTGCAGCAGGGTTGGAACTAGATGGTCTTTAAGGTCCATTAAAATCCAAACCATTCTGTGGGTCTACGATCTTTGACAGACTCTTTCCTGCTTAAGAAAAATACCTATAATGCAATCTTCCACTGTGCTGTTAAAGAGATATGATTTTTTTTCCCTAGGAAAAACCTTTTCTAAATTATTCCAAAACCAACTATGTAAAGCAACCAATATAATTTAGTTTGAAATTTCATTCTAGACCATGACTTTTTTAGCATTAGGCCTTATATGCCAGCATACCTCATAAACAGCGTCCTCCATGAGATGGATGGAAAAGAAAATATAAACATTAAATTTAATATTCAGAAGGCAAAAAGGAGTAAAAGATGTAAGATTTAGTTCAGGCTATATCATCTTATAATTTGGATTTTTTTTTCTTGATTTTTTTTCAAGAAGTTGCAATCAAGGAAAAAGGTATAATCTGATGCTATCTTTAAAAAAAGGTATTCTCACCTGTAAGAACTGTCTGTATCTGCTTTATGCTGACTCATATCTAAGTGCTGTCTTTACAGATAAGTGACTATTTGAGAATTTTTTTTAAATTTCAGAATATTTTTAATACTGTCTCTTCCCACAGCTCAGATAATGTTTGATATTTCATAGTTTGATACAGATGCCATTAGAAACAGACTTGGAGGTAAATAAGTTAAAAATTACTCAGTTGCTGCAGATTATATTTATGTCACTGCAGTTTGCAAGGCAGAGTCATATTTAATTTACGTCTGTAAGGATTTTTTTCAATATTCAGTATGCTTCTTTATGTTGTGAAATGAGTTTGAAGTGCCTGGCTCACAAGTTATCTCTTGAGGCAAGGAACAACAAAATTAATTTTGAGTTCAAAAAGTAGGTGTCTTATGGAATCATTAAATGAGATCATCTTCTGTGACTCCCTTATGTGGTTTTTAGAAGACTTTATGGGCTCACATGATGTGCTCACAGTCACAGAAGGACTCTGTGGTCAGGAAAAGGTTTTCATCCTGAAGCAATAGTTTGCAATTTTAGAATAAACATTCATAGCTGACCAGCTAACCATCTGATTAAGCATAATTTCTCAAGAGAACCAGCTGCAAAGTAACTTGACTCACTGGTTTGAAGCTCATCTGTATAATTGACATTTACTTGTAATATTGAGACTCAAGATTGCATTACTCACTCTGAATACTCAGCTTCAAATCCACCAGTTTAGTGAATAAGAGTATTATTGTAGAAGTAAACAGTACAGATCTGATAGCAGATCTGTAACATGCACCTACCTACACTACAATGTTACATAAATATAGTCTAGAAGACCAGTCTGTCTGGTCTCCTTCCTAACTGTTGAGGAGGATGAGGGAAGAAAGGATCCTTCAGGGAGTTGGTCAGAGAAGGAATTTGGCCCTCTACAGATAGAAGCTTTACTTATGCTGGGGATATAATGGGGTTCTGGTTCTATTGTCATGCTCATGCTATCATTTAAAAGCGTTATCTCAGAATCTCTACTAGGTCATTTCTTGGTTCAGAGTTTCTATCCATCATTTAAATTCCTAAAGTAAAAAAATCTTCAGTTGCACAAGGCATGTGCATACATGACAACTTTTGATTACTTCCCAAGAAAGAATATTTCTATAAATAGATTTCTGAAATACAACAGTTCTTTCATCCAACAAGAATAAATATGGGAAAGCTCAATGGAAATTTCCTCTAAGAATCGAAACCCAACTTTTTACATTGTATAGAGAATACCCAGGAATTTAAGATTCTTTTGTAAACTCAGCATTCAGAGAAGGGAGGTATGATTGCCAAGTACTGCTATGCTGAAGACTTTAGACGTTAAAATGTTAGGTGACTGTTTATAAATTGCCATTCCTAGAAGGAAAAGCCATTTCGATCAGAACATGATCATAGCAAGCCAGAGTAGCTGATGCAGAGCACTCTGAAATAACTTCCCGATGCAGTCACAGACTGTCAGGCTGACTGGGAACCATTTTAAAAGAAGCTCTATTGGGTCTGATGCAGTCTCTTAAGAGGCAAAGTATGTTAGCTTTGAAATTATTTACCAGATTTCTTCCTTACTGAAGTGCATGACTGACTCAGCACATACAAATTTGAGACTTCATCCTTTCCTTTACTTATATTTTTCAAGAAGAATGTATTTATTTACATTTATTTTATGTATTTACATTTACAATGATTCAGATGCACTGTATTAAATGCAAATGTTGCAAATATGAGTTTTTTGTTGACAAATATTTACATACTGAGATTGCCAGCTGCAAGATAGCATCGCATTTTAATAAAGAAAAGAAATAGAAATGGGGAAATATTTATTTCCTGTGACAGAACATACAAAATGTTAGACCTTGTCATCAGGAGTTGCAGTCTGCTTGCCAGCACAAGGTTGATCCTGTGGTACATTAAATAATCTTATTGTGGTTTTTAATGAGGCTTTTATTGGAATTATGTTTCTTAATTCCAATGGATGTCTGTGGCATCTAAGTCTCTTCAGAAACCAGATTTGGCTTTCTGGAGGCCAGAACTTGTCAAATACTCTGTGATCACATGAGCCAAGAAAGTTCATTTCCTGGAAGTTTTTTGAGACTCTGTCTCTCCTTCAGATGTGTGGCGTTTTCTTGATTGGGACTACTAGCACGTCCGGATGTATTTCACATAACTTTTTCACCAGTGTAACAGCTCCCTTAGATTTTTTCAGCCCATCTAGATGGTTTTTTGTCCCCAAGAAAAGCATATGTATACATATGTCTATTTAAGGACTTAATTAATCTAATTTTTCTATACATGATTATCTTAGTATCTTCATTTAGTTAGAAGTAATTACTGCATAACATAAAATTATTTTAAAAGACAGAACAAAGCACTAGTTTCACAGTTATTTTTCCAAGTATTTTCTTCTCTGAAAACTATGTAGAATTTTAATCTCTAAGTGGAAAAAAGGAAATATGGAGGCTTTTAAACCAATATCTTGTAAGGTCTTGGCTGTTAGAACAGCATATGAAATCAAAATGTTTTGCAATAAAGACAAAACCCAGCAAAATGCTTATTTGAAAATAGACTGTTGGAACTCTGTTCTGCAGAAGGACCTGGTGTGTGTATTAACAACATAGTTTGGGGGGCAAATTATTTTGTAACATTTTGACAGAGAATTAGTATAACTGTAGCATTTCTTCTAATTTTAGATAATATTTCTCTTTATGGCTTCTAAAGCCTGATGATGATGGCAGTTGCAACCTCTCACCAAGCAATTTTGGAATACATGTTGGTCATTTTTCACTTTTGTCTTTTGTGAAGATGACATCTCTTGACATATTCCAGGCAACATTTTTTCTTTCCTTTTTTTATTTCCCTGTGTGTAGCCTTGCCATTGAGATCATGGCATCCAGTAATTTTACTTTCTGGCATGATTCTGATCTGCTGTTACTTTCATCAAGCTAAAAATTAGCTTAGCATTCTGTTGCTTCTGTGGCTTGAAGGTAAGGCTAATGGAATCTTCCCAGCAAAGCATTTGCCCTGCTCTGAAAAGCTGGAGAAGGAGAATTAGCAGAGTGTTGAACTCCTCTCTTCTCCTGGACTGTCTTTTAGGCTGGATTGTACCCAAGGTGTGTTTAACTTGGTCTGTCAGCAGACAGTAATGGTGCTGCAGGGAAAGGTGTGGGGATCTTGCACAGAAGATGTCAGTGGGTCTCATTTTGGTCTTAGAGAGCTTTATAAATATTAAGCCAGTTTCTCATGTAAGAAGTTATTGAAGGAACAAAAAGCTATGTCTTGATTTTTGAAAACATTATGATATTATTAGTTTATATGCATGTACTCATCTGGTCTCTCTAGAACTGTTAAATTAATGGCTTTTCATAATATTTTGGCAATAGATTTCACCATTTAGGTACAGTGTGAATTTTTATCATTTATTAAACTTTCACCTCAGAATAAAATCATGAATGATTTGCCTGTGCCAAACTGTGAGTTAGGTGCTCCTTACCTAGCATTATGAAATGTTACACCCTCCATGTGCTAGGGTTTTTTGTATGTACTTGGTGCTTGCATGTAGGTTTAACCTACAGTACTTGGAGGGGGTGGTATTTACAGAAGTAGCACTTGGAGTTGTTCTTCCATTTAGTCTTGTCTGAGTTGGAGCTTTACCTATTATTAGCCTCTTCCTGGTCTCATAAACTTCGTACATGATTTCTTCTGCAGGTAATATTTCAGGGAGTTTTGGTCATGGTCATAAAAGCTTTATCCTGAAGCACATCACAAGCATGGAATTTCTGGCTTTCAGACCTAAGTTTGTAGGTGCATTGCTCTGTTTTTTCTGGATAGAGTACATCTTGGCTGTGAGCAGGAGGAAATGAGGCCATCCCTTCTCAAAACATGACTCTCGAAACGTTTGGCAGCAGTCAATGTTTGGTCATTCTTAACAGAGTCTTCTAAGGAAGATGGCTAGCAAGACTCTGTGCTCTTCTATAGAAATCCTTGATGGTTTCTGAGCAAGAGGGCCAAAATTGAAATACTGGCCATGCTTTTCTGTTCTCTTGTTCACTTCCTTCACAGAGTCCTGGATATTTCCAGGGGATCTCTATCCTCATTTGGCTTGTACTGTTATTTTTAAAATAATTTCTGCTATCTGTTGTGTGAGGTTAGAACTGAATGTTCTCCCTTCTTCACAAATTTGGGGGACTCAAATTTATCTTTTCAACGGCATCTGCACTTTGAGCTAATGAGAACTTTACTTCTGTGGATTTTGGCATGTGATTATCTTCCTCATTTCATTATATCCTACTGAGACAGTCCTCTGAAACAAAGAAGTTTCATACAGATGCTTTTCGCTAAATGGGAAAGACAGTTTGTGTGACAGTTAGTAATGCAGTATTTATTAGAACCTTCTTGTTTCCTTTATTAGAACAGTCATCTTGTGGATCTACGTGCAGAAAACTGGACAAAAAGTACATGATCCCAAGTGAAATGTCTTTACTCTGACTAATTTTTTCTTTCTAGTGCAAATACCACATAAAAGGTGGGCTATATCCTTTGCAACAAATAAACTATGTATCTGCATTTTAAAATAGAGGTATTATTTTGGCATGTTACAGTTTCATATCAATAACTACAACTTATATCAATATATAACCATGTTACCCTTGAATGTCTTCCTATTTTCCTGAAGTTTTAGGGAGATTTTGACTCTCTGCCAGCCTGCAATGCTGCATTCTGGTTACAAGCTCCCCGATTTCCCAAAGCAGTATATTCCTTACTGAAATATACTTTAGGAGCAGAGATTTTATTTAGATTTCACACCTCTACTTGGCCAAAGATTCCACTGGAAACACTAAAGTATCAGGTCATACAGTACAGGAGAGGTCTACTTATTAGCTCTGTCTAACTCTGTACAAGCCATATTTATCTGCTAAAATTTTCCTTTCATGAAACAGCCTCTGTAAACCTGACAGATTTTTAGTTTCCTAATTGTCAACATCATTTGACCCCCAAAGCAAACCCTTTAAAAGTCACTTCCTTTCAGTAAGAGAACTTTAACTTTCCTTAGTTCAATGCCTTTTGAGGGACAGCCTATCAAGTCCAATGCAGTGTCTGCAAACGAAGTTACCCTCCTTCCTTTTGTACAGAATGATAGGTACAGTTGCCTCCTTTCTGCCTTGAGTGGCCTTGGGGCAGTCCTGAAGTTGCAGCTTGCTTTTGACAATAGTTTGCATATCGTATCCATTTCCATGGACTGGGATTCTGCACCATTCTAGTACTCATTTAGGGCAACCCAGACAGTAATAGCTTGTGCCACATGAGCAAACAGACAACTGCAACAGACAACAAACACCTTGCAACTCATTTGTTGGGAAGTACTAAGAATAACGTGTGGGTATCTTCCTCTCTTCCTAGGGCTATGCTGTGGAAGGGAAAGAGCTTGCTTCCAGATTTCAGTGGGATAAAAAATAAATGGTCTTGCTGCATGTGTTTACAATTAGGTATAACCGGCAGTAGAGATTTATGCATTGGTAACATAAACTTGTAGCAGAGAACTGTTATAGTCGACTGATAAACATCTAGTGCAGGGTTTTGTTTTGTTTTAATATTAAGATCTTCTTAGAGGAATCCTACACTCTCCTTCTATGGAAAGCATTTTTCATGTCCCCAGTAATGCCCAATGTTATCATCTGATACTCCAAAACAAGGTACCAGTATTCAGATGAGATGCCAGTGATTTAGAAACATTACACTGCTTTATTAGCTCATTCTGTATATATCCCAGCCCATGCCCAGAGGATGTTTTCCTTTAGGGGTGTGCTTACACTGGAGTTTCTCCAGCTCCCATTTTCTGTACATTTGTTGCATATCCTTTGGCACCACCCAAATCCCCTGCTTGCACATTCAGCCACTTCTCTGTTCAAAATCCTCACATTACTCACAGTCCAACACTGTCTCATTGTTGCATTTCCAACACAAGATATTTATTAGCGTTTTAAAAATGCCCTATAGTAATTCCTGTCACTGTATTTGGTAAAGTCTGAAAGAGGAGGGGAAAACCCTAGCAAAATCACTGCAGTAGCTTGGCTATTCTAACATCATAATTTTCTGTCTCTATGTGCAAGCTTTCTAAATAGATAAGTCTTAAAATGAAAAATCAAAAGTGAAGACAAAGCATACTTATTTTCAGCCTTTAGGAGCATAATAAATGGAATAATTGTGTGTTATAAAGTATCTTGTGTTTCTCTATGGCTAGATGTTTTAGTCCAAGAGCTTTCAACATACTACATTTGGGAGAGCCATATGCATAGGAGGCTTCTGAAAAAGACAAAAAGAAAAACTTTTTGGATAGAAGTGGACCCTTTTATTTCTTGCAAGGCACTTTAATCCTTTTCTAGCAAAGTTTTACAGCTGCATAAAACTGTTTTCTTAAGGGCACAGCTCAATAAAGAATATCAGCAATGTTAATTATAATAAAAATAAAAAGACCGGGTCATAATAACATTACTGAATCTATTGTAGAGTAGCAGTAACATCATGTAATTTGCAGCTGGGTGGAGAAAATTTTGTGAGGCATCTGACATCCTGACCACTGCTCTTTAAGTGGTGGCACTGAAAGTCAGTTCTGCTTCTTCAGCTAATGAGTATTAGGTGATTAAGCCATGTGCAGGAAACCCAGTCTCTTTTAGAAAATGGTGGGTAAGGGCCTTCTGGGAGCATAGATCAAATAGATGAATGTGCATAAACCAAGCAAAGGTAGTCATTCTTGTAAGAAAAGCAAGGATTTCCAGCTGAAGGGGGATAGTGATCTGGAAGGCTTGAATCAACTGGCAGAAATAAGGGAAACATTTACTGAGAAATACAAAAAAAGAAAAGCAAGCTTCAGTTTGTACTGAATGAGAACCCATGCCTTTGGCACAAAGATGGCCAAAAGCCAGTTCTCATTTTTGCTTCTTCTTTCCCAAAGTGACTACTTTTAACATGAATATTTGTTTGGCCTTAAGGAAGAAGAGAGTTTAGGGGTTCTTGTTTTAGTACTCTAATATACTGAAATTAACAATTTTCAGCATTCTGGTGGAATTTTCCACCTGAAAGAAGAGCTTCCTATTCCTGAGATGAAGCTGTAGTGTAGCTTACAGAGACACAGAGCAGATTTCCATTTCAAAAGCTCACAGTATTATGACAACTTTGTTGTATCAGAGGGTATTTTTGGTTGCTTTTAACTTTTCTCTTAGTGTTCTTTAGATTTATTCTAAGAACATATCAATGTACAGGTTTGCTGCACTGAATGTCAGGGGTCAGATTATTCATACAGCCTGTTTTAGGCAACAGTATCTGAGAGTTTCCCTTGGCCATCCAAAAGGATCTTCTTAAATGTGACATGTAGATATTTACCTCTGGCAATGAAAATATGGAACATGGTTTCCTTTCTGTTCATTTTTTTTTTTCATGAATAAGTAGTATATGAACATTGGGAACTTGTCATTCTCAAGAAAACAGTGTATTTTAAAAGATTTCCATTTTGCCTTATTTCGCTGCAAGCGATGTGCCTATTTCTACTTTTACTTTGCCACTTAACATAGAATGTAGCAATGCTCCAGTTTGTGCATTGAAATGGGGTTCTTCTTGAGGGTGGTTGTAATGGAAGTCGTTTGATGAGGGGTTTGTTCATTCAGTCTTACAGTGAAACAAATGTCATCTTTGAAAGATGACATAAAATATTGCATGTAGGCTTTCAAAGGGAGTGTCTTCAGAACAGCTCGTGTGCTTCCTGACACTGGACTCGAGCCTTTGATTCCTTTGAAGAGGCTGGAAGCTCCCCAGTGAAGTTTCAGAAACACTTCTCTTGTGGCTGCTAGATGATGCTGTTTGAATACTCCATCACCCCCTAGGGCTGGCTCTGACTCCTCGCTAGGTCTGTTCTGTATCCTGTGCTTTGTTTCCTGTATGTGTGTAGTGAAGACTAGCAATTTTAGGTTGTGTTAGCTGGGATCGTTGTGTACTGCATTTTTTCCCAAAACGTTGTTCCTAACTTAAGTAAGTGAAAAACTTTACATGGGGTCATGACTGAATTTTTATAAAAAGAAGGGAAAGTATAAGACTATTTGCCTCTGATGGGCAAGGTTAATTTTTAGCACAGTGGCCAGATACATTGCATTTGATGCTCAAAATGTTTCCTTGGGGTCCCATCTATTATAATTATTTTCTGAAATTTTATGATAATGGCTTCTAGTAATTTTTAGTACAGTCAGAAAAATCTTTTTTTTTTTCCTTAAATATATTCAATTCCCCATAATTAAAAACACTTTGTGTAGGTAATGTACATGTCCTGAGTTTTTCTGGAAAAATGTTAATATTTCTTCAGTGAGTGAATTTCAGAAAACAGCTGGTATGTTGGAACTTTGTTAACATCAGATTACATAAATCTTAAGAATAATCATGTTGCTTCTCCGTTTCTCTGTCTGAGATAGAGCTGGACCTGCAGGTCTTTTCCCTATGTTAAAAGTTGTTGTTATTAAACACAGTACTAAAAAATTTGGTCTGTCTCATGCATTAATTCATGCTTTAAATTTAACAGGAAGTAATGCTGCTCCTCAGGTTGTTTACATTTTAAAAAATGTGCAAATGGTAAATTAAAATTTTTACTTTTTCAGAGTGTTCATTTTCAGCAGTTAGAGTCAGCTCTACAAGTGGAAGATAGTGTCTCATTTCAGAAATGACCTTTTCATTGTAGTGGAAGTTGGGTAGGATATGTCATAAGAAGAAGCATTTTTTAATAAATTTTCACTTTTGTCCTGGTTAATAGTTACTGAGAGCATCAAATTATGGTGATTTAAAGGTCAATTAATGGGCCTTAAAGGACGTTATCATCTAAATATGGGAAATTTTCCAGGTTCCAATGAGCCAAAGCAGCACAAGTTGTTGAAGTAATAGGACAGTGATCTCACTTGTTTGAGTATTTCACAGTTTAAATAGCAGTTATTTTTTTTTTTTTAAACATCACTAGCATTGCAAGATTCCATCAGAATCTTGCATCCAAGATAACATGCTTGATGTTGTTTGTTGATGGATTTCTCTGCAGTTAACATTAGCATAAAATAATACAAACATGATAGCTATTGAAACAGGACAGTAGGTTACATTTCGTCTTTAAAATGAATGGGTCTGGCTCTGGTATACCATTCTCTCATTCACAGTCTTCAAATAGTTCTATTTGTGCCCATTAGAGTGTAAGTAATTGGGTTATTTATTGAGCAACTGTCAGAGGAATTTAAGTAGCTTCTGGAGCATAAGAGCTCCAGTGGTTAAACCATAGTATTTTGCAGAGTCTGCCTTTTCCTTTGCAAACAAATACATCCCATTGAATTGCTGCTGTGTGGTTAAGCAACTATATGTAAAAGCTGATTGTCTAGATGAATGATGCTTTAGGAATATAGTAAAATCAACAAATTCATGTTTTAAGAAGTGACTATAAATATATCATTTGATTTAATCTTTTTCTCTATGAAAAGGGTACATCATTAGTTTGAACATTCAGACCACAAAATGCTGTGCAAGTAGAGGAGGTGCGGCACTAAATGAAAACCAGTCTTAGCTATCTAGATATACAGTAAAGAGTATTTTATATGAGTAATGCAAAATGTCTGCAATGACTAAGTCCATGAAGTTTTTACTGTGAAGTATTTTTGGTAGTTTGAGGTAAACGTTATGGTTTCCAAAATTAACTAGAGATTTTTTGATTATTAGTGAAGTGTCAAGCTATAATTACTATTAGCATGATGTAAAATTGTTTTTAAAGTTTTCCAGTGTAAGACTTGTAATGCTGTTACTCCAGTTATTTTTACAACGTAATTTTTGGGGGGTTGAATGAGAGCAGTTGAGGAATTACTTCATTGGGTTGCTTTTTATTGTACAAAAGCCTCGACTGCTTTGCCCACTTCTGGAGCCTGAGTTTATCTGATGGGCATTTTACAGAGTAAAAGCAAAATGTTTCAAGAAAAAAGATGAAAGAGATGCTTTTTGTAAAAATCTGTGTACACTCAAACTCATAATGTAGAGATTACATGCTTTGGTAGCAAGAATCTCAAGGGGCTGAAAAAGTGCACACCTTTTGGAGGAAAGTAGTAAGACAGGATTGATACAGGTTTTGTCTCTGTTCTTTTGTCGTTTGCCTTCAGTCTGTACTGCTGTGGGCAGCTTGTAAGTTTTTTTTCACTGTCACCTGCTCAGTTGTGTTACGATTTAGAAAATGTGTGTTGTATGCAAGCTCTGGAGCCTGTTTCAGATGCAGAAGGACAGATGGGGCAATGTCTGTGTGATTTGGCCCCTGCCTGCAGATATATCAGGACTGTTACAGCAAGTTACCTGACTCACTGTGTTGCAAATTGTGGCATAGCAGCCCCTGGTTCCCTGCTTCCCTAATGCCAAATAAGGTGGAAGAGGGAATGTGCTGAGACCTGAAGTCAGTTTTCTGAGTAAACCCAAGATATGGGCAGAATGAGCTTTATGTGGAAGTTTCTGAAACCCATGGGGTTGTTTGAGCCAGCTCTTCTGACTGAGTGCCACCTGGGTGAGTCTCTTTGAAGCACACAGTGTCCATTGTCAAAGAAACAAGGCAGAGCCATGGACTCTAGTTGAAGATCTTGGGCGGGCTTGAGCGTAGTGTGGATGTGGTATTTACTTCTGGCAGCACTGCGAGCATTGCAGCTTGCTGGGGCTTGTATCAGAAAAATGATAATCTTAAGAAGCTATCTACCCCAGCTGTATTTTTTAAAAAAAATCTGTTATTATAATTTATTTTTAAATAATGTTTTAATATTTGTACTAAAAGATTTTCCCGGTATCTGAATCTTTGTGTCACTAGAGTTACGTACCTTTTATTTCTCTAAACTTTATCCTTTCTTTCCTGAAACCTCATTCTCCTGAGGTCATATTTTCAAATGCCAGGCTTTCAGCTGCTGTCTTTCATGTTAACTTTATCACCTTCCTGCTCTAAAGGCTAATTCACATTGGACACTGTACGGTTCTGTAAGTGGCCCAAACATACTTCTGTCTTCTCTGTAGATGTTATTTTTAACTATAGTGACGGTTGGAGCACAACACTCAGTAACAGGGATTGATGAGCAGCTTCGATAGACTTGGGCACGTGAAAGAATGCTACAGAGGTTGCCAACACTGGTATAAAGACTGGCATGAACCAGTGTTTTTCAGAAGATATTCTTGAAATAAAACTAAATGCTGGTTTGCTCCTATAGCTCAAGATAGACTGTTCAAACCATTTTGACATAAGTATTTCCCATTTATGGAGATTATGAAGACTGTATTTTTCTGTATTTTAATTATTCCCCTACACTCTTGTGCCAAATTGGGCTTTTGAGTTGGTATAAAAATATATGAGGCTTTTGTTATTCTTTTATGTGTAGCAAAGTGGAGTTGCCTGATGTTAGCATCTGTCTTTCAGAGTATTTGATATCTTCTACAAAATAAATTTTATAACCAGTAGTCATTTAGAAAACTAAGCATGAAATAACACATAATATTTATAAACTTTTATGTCTTTTCAGGATTAGTATTTTACCCCCTTTGTCATTCATATGCTGCTAGAATTTACTTTTTTATGAAATACGTCTTGCTCATATACAGCTCCACACTTTCAGAGATTTTAGCAGAACCTACTGCTCTCTTAATGCTCTTGTCCTGTTTTTGATTAAGTCTTTATTTTGTTTCTTACAAACTTTTCTGTTCAAATACGGTTTGAGTGTGCCATATCTAGAAAATGTAAAGCCTGTGTTTCTTTAGCACTGATGAATTCAGGCTGACGGTCAGTAGCAGCTGCTATTTCAGCATCAACTATTTTATAGATTGAAAAAAAATACCTGCAAAGTAGTAAAATTCATCCCTGTACAAAGGGAAAGGTAAAGAAATTAAACAAAGCTGTCAACAGCTGCATTTCTTAAATCTGCCCATCTCTTGTATTTATTAGGCCTCAGTGGTCTTGCAATGCAAAGGAACCTGCTATGGTAAGATGTAATGAAAACTTTGAGCATGTTTTATATGGAGAAATGAGACCACATTAAACAGTCACAGTGGGAAATGTGGTGAAAAAAGAGCAGAATGGGGAGGATATAGGTACTCTTAGTTCCTTGTACTAAGTTTGTATTGTATTGATTTTTATGATTTTAAAAATAGGAGGGAATTTCAGCAGGGACCAGGGAAGTAATTTACCTCTTTCTTTGCCAAGTGCACAAGTTTGGATGAGTCTAGGCTCAGAAATAAACTCTGTCTAGCCCCTGAGGTGTGGGTTTGTTTTTTTGGGGTTTTTTTTTGTTGTTGTTTTGTGGGGTTTCTTTTTAATTTATTTAGGTTTTTGTGTGTGTGTGTGTTTTGTTATTGTTATTAAGCTTGTTGGTTTAGACTGCCTGGGGAAGTGAAGTCACCTCTACTGTAATGCTATGTACAGTTCATAATTCAAATAACAGTCTTGAATATGTAGGGTTGTGAGAAAAGTCTGAACTTTTTTTCGTTAAACATGTTTGGCATTTTCTGAGACATGTTAAGATTGCCTCCTGTTGTTATAAGAAGAGGAAAGAAAGGATTATTCTGTTACAATGGCACATTTTCCTAAACTGTCCTTTAATAGAAAATAGACAAATACATTGCTGGTAGATCACTGCTTCCTCGAAACATAATAAACAAATGCTCCATTTAATTCTGTTGACTTTGTTCTCATAGATCAGAATTTTAATAAAACAGATGCGAATCATGTGCTGTAGAATGACCTCAACATAACTGGTAAAATTTGCTACAGTGTAGTGAGCCCAAAATAGATCCACCCTTTGTTGAGTAGATCTTGATGTCCTAATGTAGGCTCCCCTCCCTAATCTTCAGTCTTATTGCTGGTGTGATGAGAAAAAAGGAGGTATACTTACTTTGCCTAATTATTCCTCTGCTGTAGTTCCATACATTTTCTGGCTAGCTGAAGTGGGTGTCACTAGCAGTGCTTGCTTTGGCTGGGCTGGCATCAACCAGTGCTGAGCTGAGGGCTCACTGGGGCAAACTGGTTCTAGGTGAGCACTTCTGCATATGTGCTTAGGCAAGTTCTATCAAATGTACTTAGGCAAGACAATCTGCACTGCACCATGTTCAAAATGAACATATTAATTTTAGAAGAATGATCTGAGGCTGCAAGCTTCAGAACGGTTTCAACTTGCAGTTTTGGTGATTGGCCTTCTGGCCAATCTTCTCAGTATGTATAACTGAGATACAGTTTAAAATAGAAACGGCTACACTGTGTTGTAAAACCCACAGTTGCTTTTCCAGTGAGTTTGCCAACTGCTCTGAAAGTGTGTGCAAGAGAACTTAATCCTGCTTCCCCCATGAGTTGCTTTTCTTCTTAGAAATGTGAAATATATGCATGCTGAAAAACAAGCAGCATGTTCTTCGCCATAATATTTTCCCTGTATCTTACTTCTTTCTCCATGTGATTATATGTATTACATCTGCTTTAGCAGCCCCATCCTGAAGTGCTTTGTCAGACAGGTGCAAATCCTGCAGGGCATCTCTGCCTTGTCCAGCAGAGCAGGATGTGCATCACTGGCATGACCATGCTTGTTTTTATCATTAACATTATACTCAAATGGATAATTCAGTCATATTTCCAG
This sequence comes from Pycnonotus jocosus, assembly GCA_013400435.1. Classification (NCBI taxonomy): domain Eukaryota; kingdom Metazoa; phylum Chordata; class Aves; order Passeriformes; family Pycnonotidae; genus Pycnonotus; species Pycnonotus jocosus. The sequence goes on along the minus strand of VWYP01032761.1, from coordinate 94,094 downwards.
ACTGAGATCCATGTAGTTTAAATCATCTAGCTTGCCCCATGCTTCATTCTTCTTGTAGCTGTGCTATGACAGCCCCAAAATAACTAGAATGTCTACTAGGTAGCCAAATTGCTGGCTAATTTTTCAGCTTCTCAGCCCTATCCCACTTATGCAGTTGGTACTTTCCCTGGCCATGGCATGACCTCATGAGAAAGAAAAAAAACACATGTAGTGCTACCTTTTGATGGCTGTCTGCAGGTAGAATTGCCAGTGAATTCAGTCCCAGTAATACTAGCTGAGTATTCTTGTCTCTGACACATTTGTGAGTCAGGGTTCCTCTTACCAACCTGGTGTACCTACCTGCAGAGAATACCTGACGGTTTTAGTTAAAGAAATGAGTGATGAAGAAAAGAGATCCAGGTAGAAGAATAAAAAAAATCTTCTTTTTTATTCTGTTCCCTTAAATTTAGGAGCATCTTCTTGCTCAGGCTAGTGTGTCCAGAAATGTTTTACTAAACTACAGAAATAATGGAGGGAAAGGGAGAAAGAGGAGAGTGAAATTCTTTTGACATCACTATTTACACTTCAGCTTCTATTTTCCATTGTGGCTTGATCTGGTCCTGCTTGAACAGATTTCTGAAATACACTCTCAATACTTAATCAAAGGTCCTTACAAATGTTCTAACGAAATTCCTTCTGTAGCAGCCACTCTGCCTTTATTTTCCTCTGCTGGGGAATTTATTCCGTGGTGACCTCTCTCCCTAGCTTGCAAGGAAAAGGTCATTTAGGCACACTGGGCTGGGCTCTGACTCTTTAGAAAATCAGTACAAAATCTTGCTTCATTTAACACAAATCTATTAGGTTGGTGTAAATTGGAGAATGGAGACAAGGAGAGGAGTGGTCCCACAAGATCACTTTCTTCCAGCACTCTGTGCTTGCTTTCACACACTGATCTGTCACAGTTGTTTCTTGAGGTTAGCAATTTTGATAAGATGTACTTTATGATGTATCAGTTTACAGGGTGTTTTATAAAACGATGCACAGTACAATATATCAAAAAGGAAGCATCGTGTATTTTTCTTTGCTGTTTTATGGCACTTCACTATGAAGGGACATATTTTTTCAGGTAACTGGCTCACAAATAGATACGCTTGTGTGTGGTAAATACCAGAACTTTTCAAAAGTGTTGTAAAATCCACCTGTCTCTGAAGTGGCTCCACTGGGATGGAGGAATTAATTTGCTGACAGATGCTACTTATTAAGAAACAATTGAGACACATTAATATCTGACGTGTTAGTTCTGAGCATGGGAAATGGACAAAGAAGGAGAATGAATTGGAAATGCCAGATGAGAGAATTTCTAGTTCTAGGGGAAAATGCCTAAAATGAAATACTTTGGTTAATCACAGCATGGCTTATATTGCTTTTTGCCTAAATAGTAAAAAATTTCAGTTGCATATTTTTGACATCACAGAGGGAAAGAAGACACTTGAATATTAAATACAAAATTCAATATAAAAATATAAATCACATGATAATTTATACATAAACATCATCTAGTATGTTTGAAATATTTAAACATATGAAATTAATGTTCAGACTAATTTTGCTGCCTTGGTTAGTATACATTTAACACTACAAGAGATTTCTTTGCTTATCTTGGTATATGTGCAGTCATATCTGACAAGAATTTTCCTGATTTATTAGTTTCATTTAGGCCTATAAGACCCACTTGTATGAATATGAGGTCATATTCTGGTAGACTTAGATTTCAATTATCTTTTCAATAATTTTATCTAATTTTTACTTTAAAAACTTTAAAATAGGCAATGGGAAATGCTTTAGAATAATTCTAGAAGATAATGCCTTGTACTTACTAATGCAAAATGTAATTACAAGAAGGCATCTTTGGCATGGGCTTCTTCATTGATGTTTTCTTTGTCGATTTTGAGAGATTGCATTTAAGCACATTCATGGGTTTTTAGAGATGGCATTTTTCCACTATCTCACATGAAAAAAGTAGATAAAAAATGGAATTAAATGAACTCTGAGTGGACCTGAATGGAAATCTATCTGTCAAGTAAAATTAATGAAGAATGAAATGCTGAATAGGAGAATAAAATACTATATTGATTTCTCTTAGGTAATAAACAGAAAATTAATTGAGAATTACATTTTTCTCTTATTTTGTTTCAAACTCTTCCATACTGGTGGAACTAAAGGCCAATTTTCAAACACTCTTTGGAGTAAAGATTTGTTCTGTTCAGTAACTGAGGATGTTCTCGCACTGTCAAGAAGAAAATTTCCCACTTTTGTAACTCAAAATGGCAATCTAATGAAATAGGGAGACTGTTTTGTAAACACATACCTGAATGCTCCTGATTTATTTTATGTAATGATAATATCTGGCTTATTTCAGGTTTTGTTCATAGCTTAAAGCTTTGGCCTATTCTTGTTTGTAAATGTTAGGACTGTTGGGGCAGTAGTGATCACTGTTATAAGAAGAATTAATTTTGTGGTCAGGGACAACTAATGAACACATTTGAACAGATCAATTGCTGAGTGAGTTGGTTTCAGAAAGGACTTTTACATGTTCTCTTTGCTCACTAAAGCTTTACTGAGTTGCTTGTTCTCTGACTTCTAAATGCAGATGACTAATTTACTTATTAATACAAAAATAAGCTCTTATTATCAAACTGAATTTATGTATGTTGGGAACACATTTTCGTAGATCTAATGTATTATTTGATTCAATGGTACTTACTTTATTTATATTATATTGTATTTATATTACCTTGATTTATAATTATTTAATTACCTGTTTATATGAAAAGTATTTTTTTTTATTTGCAGAGGTCTTTTTATTTCTATCCATGACCGGGGTCACATTGCTACAATGCTTAAATCCTGGCCGGAAAGTGTCATCAAGGTAAGTACAAGTTTAGTTGCATAACAAAGCTGATGCTGTTTTGTACCCAAGATGTATTGGTTAAGATATTATTTATAAGCTTTTTATCAGTTAAGATTTTGATGACTTCTTAGTTAACTTTTTCAGCAGAAAGAATGCTATTACAGCCAAAATTGGAGGCATTTAAACACTCACCTTTTTAGCTATAGGCGTCCTTTATTGATTAATTGGTCAATTACATTGAATATTGTGGAAGAAAAATATCTCTGAATGCTTTTTCTGCATTTCAGGAAATCAAAGAATGGTTGAGGTAGAAAGGCACTCATCTAGGCCATCCTCCTGCTCAAGCAAGGTCAGCCAGGACAGATTACTCAGGGCTATGTCCGGCCTTTGAGTTTTGGGTATCTTCAAGGGTAGACACCCCACATGGCAACTCCATTCTAGAGTTTGAGTTAATAGTTCTCCACTTATGGTGCTTCATGATCTCTCTTTAAAAAAATATTAAATTTCTAACTAAAACGGCTTGCTACCGAGTATGACAAGGAAATTATTGTGTTGTCAGCTGTTTGCCATACCAAATGCTTCTTCATTATAAAAAGTCTTTCTTACTAGCGTAAACAGTTTTTGGAGTTTACTAAGTTATTATATTTCTGTCAGTGAGAGTACATGCTTCCTGATATGTGTAAGTTTGATGGAGTGTGTTATTTGCTCAAAGGAAGAAGATATACATCTTTGAAGGGGAAGAACCAGGTGGTTGTAGACAGCTCTGACAAAGGCCAGTAGGAGTGACTGGCTCTGGTTCTGCTGAAAACAGACAGGACAAAACCCAGGAGTTTGTGGTTCTTCTTTTTTTGTGGATAACTTCCTTTCCCTTCCTATTCTGTTTCCATACTGTTGACAGAAAAATGTGAGAGGGAACAATGCCAATTCTCTTGTAATGTGATACTAAATAACTCTCTTGTGTATTCTTAGAAGTTTTATATGTAAGTCCCACTTACAGTGAAGCAATAGTCTAAAATAGCGTAACAAAACCATAGTAAAATATAGTAAAACAATTTTTTGCTTTTGTTGTGCTATTGATTTGTTTGCACCTGTTACAGTTTTCACATGTAAACTAAAAAATGATAGAAAATAATGGAATACTTAGTACATACAAACAAGGAAGTGATTTTTACAGTGCATTCATTTCTTCCTGCAGGCTATTGTGGTGACTGATGGTGAACGTATACTTGGGCTTGGAGACCTTGGCTGTTATGGAATGGGCATTCCTGTTGGTAAACTGGCACTTTATACAGCATGTGGAGGAGTAAAACCTTATGAATGTCTACCAGTGATGTTGGATGTGGGAACAGATAATGAGGTAAATCCTTTTCTGAGGTGTAGAGAGGGGGGTTTGTTACAATACTGGCTTTGATTCTGTGCAAACTAAAAAAGTTGTAAGGAAAATGTCTCATCCTAATGTACAGTATAGATATACTCATTCTAATGTGCAGTGTAGACTGTTTTGTGAGGTTTGAGTAATTGAGGACACTGTTCTCTAAAAATGTGCTGGATACATCGTACATGTTAAAATGTTGTTTAGGAAATTTGTTGTCAAGAAGAGGAGGATGATAGAGTTAAAAATATAATTTAAGGCAGCATTCTTTCTCCGCTTCTGTCACAGAATTTCTCTGCAATGAGTTCCAGTATGAATTCTGAATTCAGATTCAGAATAACTATGCCCTTCATTTTGGTGAATTGCTTGAGGCTGTAGTCTGGTCTGTGCTGGCAAGGTGTGTCTATGCACTTCCGTTGTGTGTTTCCTTTAGTTATAGAAAGCACTGTAGTGCTATAGATTTGCCCCATGTGAGGTTCTAGTGCTTCAAGTAAGTGGACCTTACCCTTTTTAACTTGGCTTCCCATTTGTGTGAAATGCAGAGATTAAACTTGTTGAAAATTGGCTCTCTTCTTTCCAGTACTCTTGGGGTTACTGGTTAATTACTTGGCCTTGATCTTCCCTTTTTTTTTGTCTGAAAGAATGTTTGAATACTTTAAGGCTCTAATGATGTCAAGTTAAAAAGAAAGCCACCTGCAGTGTATTAACACTTCTGTAGAAGTAAAGATGTTGTATTATAAATGATACAAATGTTAAACTTTATGCATGATAAGTGTATCAGAGATTTGTGTGTATTATAGCTAAATAAAGCATTCCTGCACCAGTAAATTTAGCTGGGGCTTCTGAATTGTTGGGTTTGGGTGTGTGCATCTTCAGCTTTATACACACACCCTCACCCCTGTCCCAGTGCGGTCATTTAGACAATACATGATGAAAGCATTACTGAACAAGAAATGTCTGCTCCCCTCTCTCTGTGTCCCAGCAGAGCCCCCTTCTAAAAGCAGACAGGCTTTCTTCTGAGATGTATCTGAACACTGCAGCAAGTAGTCATATCTAATCACATACAAGTCTCATTAGCTGTAAAATGGTTTTATTTTTGGTTTGAGCAGTGGGGACAGTTTTCTTATTTATTAATGAATTTTTCTAGGCAGTTAATTGCATCAGCTACTTCTGGTACTTGAGTAGGCTTTTCATTTTGCTTTTATGCTTGTGTTTCATTGTAATTTTAAGTTTTTTTGTAGCATATTATTTGCTTGAAAGATATCAAACATCTGTATATACACATAGCAATAGCAAAATGGGCTTATCCATGCTAGTAACCCAACTTTCATGTCACTATTCTTGTGTTCTTGAAGCATTGAGTTCAAGGGTTATGAAAGAGTGGCACACAAAGTATTGCAATGTACATAAAATTTGTGTGATCTCAAGTTTGTTGGTGCTCTGAAATACCTTCTGATCAGGAGGATGCCTTTTGGATTTTTTTCATCTTGGGATATGGCTTCTTATATTAGGAGCATAAGGAATGAGACCTCTGAATTCTACTCTTGGAATATGAACAGGTGTGACTTGCTGTATTCCTTTACTGATTACATGACATGGACCTGACAGTATTCATTAATGGAAGCTTGGATATAGCTCCCAGGCTTCTGCCGTCAAAGTCAGAGATCCTGGGGCACTATCTCTCTTAATTTCTTCCCTCAACAGCCTTCCTCTTACCCAGTAGCACATCCTTTTTCCCTTCTTAACACTTACATTCATGTAACCAGTTGATGAGTCACTACAGAGAACAGACATGACCAAAAAGCATCCACATTTTTCTGGCTAAGCTGATTATATTAGGCCAAGCTGGCATGGAATTGCATTGCGATTCCTTATCTTAAAAGCTAAACCTCTTGAACAAATAAGTGTATTTTTAGGCTGTATTTTCTTAGTCTAGTCAGGATTTTCCACACTAAGATACAGTAGAAATCACTCTCAGAACTTGTGCACATATAAATAATAATTATGCTGAACATGTTTTTTGAAATGTGCAGATGTTTTCTATTTAGATTAGTTCCTTCTCCCATTCTGCGGGGGCCTCCCTGCTTCAAAGGACGTTTTAAAAATGTACTTTTGGCAGCTATAATGCGGAGGTGCACAACCTGAAAATTCTCCAGAAAGATTAATTCTTACTCTAAAGCAGATTGCAAAAAACCTCAGCTTCACAAGCTCTCATCCTATATTGTTTTGTCGTGTACAGAACTCAAAGCACTAACTTTGAGGAGCAACTCACTCAATTTGACATGGTTATTAAAGTTCTTCTTACTGTTGTTTTTAGCAGAGATGTTTTTAGCTAGGGCATTATCCTGTTACGCGTAAAATCAAGGAAAGAAAAGAGAAGCAAGTAGAGAATTTTTATACAATTGCCTGAATAATAAGCAAGAGAAATGGAAACTGCTTATTTATGGGTAAAAAATTGACCTCGTAGAAAGTCCCGTGTGACCAAGCCAGTAAATGGTTTGATGGAGTCAGTGTGGCACTGAGTGTCTAAAAGAGGCAGTGTTCATTGCTGCCAAAAATAATAGATCTCTTTTGTAGGGTATTGACAAGGCGAGTAAATACTGAGGAATATTTTTATTCAAAGCATTTAAGACATTATTTGGAGTACTGCAAACCATGATTTACTGCAAACCATGGCAATCTTACTAAAAGTTATGCCTTACTGGTAGCCATGGATATTGTAAGTGTGAGGATGGTGCTTCTTAGATGAAATTTCAATACAATTAGAACATACTCAGGCATTAGTCTGAGTGCTGATATGAAAGTGTTGTTGGAAATCCTCAGGTAGTATGATCTCTGGATCCTGAGTGTTCATCTAATATTGCAGAGATATTTGTTAAATCACCTTGCAATGGTTAAAGAAATAGACTGTAGAAGAAAAATGAATGATTGTCAAGATAAACACAGCTGCAATTTAGTGGAGATCTACCTGAAACACATGTTCAGAATTGGAAGAAGGATGGTTTAAGGATGATGGAAATAATCAAGCTGGATCAAAGGGAAACATTTAAACATGAAAAATTGAGTGATGATAGTTTTCTGCTTAAAAGATGTGAATAAACTCTCAAAATAACCAATGCTGAGACAAGCCTTGTTAGTTAAAAATTGGTCTGGCTTACAGGGATGTGAAAACTGGCAGTTTAATAAAACCAAACAAACAGCAAAGCCTAGTAATAGAAACCAAGGTCAAAAACTATAGGCAGTAGGTACTAGGGAAAGCAAAAGATACTAGAGAAAAAAAACTTAATGAAAATAATTATAAATAGTAAGAATGAGGTTTTATGTTTTTCCTTAGTGATGGTACATATGGAAGTATTAGACTGTCCCTAGAAATATGGTAGATACTTCATGAATGCAAGTTTTATCTATCTTGACAAGAAGTCCTATTTCCCATTTTATTAACAGCAATATGAATATGTTGAAAGAGCTTTAAAAGTTTGTCAAGATCTTTAAATCAGAATGTCCAAATAATGCTTTGTCAGTTCTTTATTTAAAAAAAAAAAAGTGGTAAAAGCTTTCTCTGCACCATGCTGAGCTGGGTGTGGAGGAAGTACTAGTTTTTTCTTAAGTGTATCTGGGATGAATTGAAAAAATCAGGAAGATTGCATTAGAGGTGAGGCTCTTGCTTAAAATGCAATGATCTTGGTCTAATGAGAGTTTACAGATTTTTGGTTGACTTATTTTTTACCTTTGAAAGATTGTTGAATTCTTACTGTTTCTCTTAAGAAACTAGACTAATGAAAAAGCAAAGCAGGCCTCCTGTGTTACTGGAGAAAATGCAATTTAAAATATGTATTTCTGTGAGAAATAATAAAATACTTCTTGGTTTATAGTATCTCAGGGGATTTTTTTTTTCAGCTCTGCAATGATTAATATCTTTATCAGTGACTTGGAGGCAGTATTTTATTGTTCAAGGTTCACAAAAGAGACATGGTTTAGTTAAAGTACTATTATGCAGACAGAGAAGTAATGAAATCTAGCAAGATTGATGCCTTGTGTTATATAGAAGTCAAACCAATGGTGAAAGCGTTTCTTTTGACCATAAAAATTTTAATCTAATACTGGATGCTTAGCAGAGGAATGAGAACTGTGTTTATTTGATACCTTAGAAAAGAAGCTTTGACAAGTTCATGGCTGCCAGACCAGTTCTAAACTGATCACATACGTAAATTCAATACTTGCAATAGCCAGTTGTGGGAGATTTGGAAAGATTGTGTGTTAGCTTTAAATTTAAACCATTTACCATAAATTTCAGTTTAGGTAGAAAGCATTCAACTCTTTCAAACAGTACCTTCACATAATGTGGAAGAGCTGGGACAGCTTGTATTGAAAGGACTTCCTACACAGTTTCTAGCAGAAGGCATGGTGATGCTCTGAGCAGCAGCACAGTGCTGTGTGGATTGCCCAGGGGTCAGAAGGCATTCCAGCTGCAGCTGCACTGGCTGCAAGGCAGCTGGAGACACAAACATTCTCTTGCCCTGTGTAGACATAGCTAAAAAGCTGATTGGTCACATGTATATGCCCTTAACATGCAGATGAATCATGATGGCCAGTTTGCTTTTGAAAAATGTGTGTCTGAATTGTTTTTTATTTGTATAACTGTTGGTCCCTTCTCCAAAGTAATAAGAGATAGGATGAGAGAAAGTGGCCTCAAGCTGCACCAGGTGAGTTTTAGATGGCATATTTCTTCGCAGAAAGGGTTATTAAACATTGGAACAGACTACATAATTTCTTCTCAGAAAGGGTTATTAAACATTGGAACAGATTACTCAGGGAAGTGGTGGAGTCCCCATCCCTGGAGGTATTTAAAAGCTGTGTAGCTGTGGTGCTTAGAGACATAGTTTTGTGCTGGACTTGGCAGTGCTGGACTAACAGCTGGACTTACTGATCTTAAAGGTATTTTCCAACCAAAGTAATTCTATGATTCTGTGATTTAAGCACTGAAAAGTGCACAAGAGAGAGAAATATGCAGGGCAGCTGCTAGGGCAGCTACTCCTTCATCTGCGACAGTTCAGGGACTTGCTAATTTCAAGTTGTTTCCTGCATGCTTGCTTTGGAATATTTTTTTCTCTTAACTTACTAAAATATTGAAGTGCAGGAATATGATGGTTCTCACAGTTGCCCTAAATAGGTCAATGAGCATGCCTGGGCTGGCAGTTCTGACTCCTCTGGAGGAATGACAGGCATCTGTGCTGGAATATGCAATCCAGAAAAACTGAGGTGCAAATTCAAGCTCAGCTTTTCAGTTTATCCTAGTTAGTTTTCTTATTTCCCCAAATTATTTTCAATTGTCTGTTCTAAGAATTAGTATCAGCCTTCCAAGATTCATATTCTTGAGGAGTACTTACACATAAATGTGCAAATGAAAGCTGTTGAGAAAACAGAAACAAACCTGCTTTTATTATTCATATTTCATCCAAAATAGAAACCTAGACAGTAAAAAACTCAGGAAACCTGTAATTTCATACCTTATCAATCTAAAGATATAAATGTTTGAAGTAAATAATTTCAATTTTTACAGCTGCAGGGATTTATAAATAAAACACAATCACAATTTGCATTCATATGTAAAGTAGTGGCACTTCTACGCTTTTTTTCAATATAGTAAATATGTAATGGAAATGCTTGTATTCTCTGATTTTAAAAAGGTCCTGTTGCTTTTCCCTTGAATGATGATTGTTAGAACTGGACACATTTCAGTGACATTTCAGTTATTGTAAAATAGCAGTAACATTTCCTGAATTCTATGAATAGAGGTTGGTCCTGTCTATATAAAAAGATTCTATTTTTGTATCTGGTGCAAATATGAGAATCTCATTTCTAGGTTATATTCTCCAGTGTGTTCCCTAGTAGTTTTGCATATTTCTGCTATACAAATGACACCATGTGTGATCAAAATAGGTTTCCAGATGTGCAACTTTTAATTCAGTTATGTTAAAATGTTATTGATCAAATTAACCTGGCTGATAGAAAGAGGCCTTTTTACATGTTCCACAAAATAGCTGGGGCAAGGAAGGTGGCAAGAAGTAATGCTGTGGCCCAATAGTGCTGAGTTTCAGGCATGAACAATATGTAAAACTACTGATGAAGTAAATATTCTGTGGGTTTTTTATTTTTTGGTTGCTGCCTGCCTGTGCCAGTCTGTTAGGAGATAAGTGCACTTTCCTTTATGAGTTAAGTTTTATTGCACAAGTGGATTTTTCCCCCTTAGATCTTGCTGCTGTGCTGCGTTCCCTGGTAGTACACAGGCAGCACTTGAGCAAAGGAGTAAATGGATGACCATTGCTTTTTCTTCCTGTTTCTGAACTTTGAGTTGGCAAGAAAGCAATGTGATTGGATGCTACTTTTTCTAGAGTCAATGTCATGAGTAATTTTTTCCATTCTCTCTTCAGTGTTCAGAGGAATTGAAAAGTAAAGTAAAGAACTTAAAGTCCTATCTATCCCACTTTGAAGGAGACAAAACCCCACACTGTTTTATTTTGTCAAAATCGGTATTCTCCTTTTAAATCTACTAAGTTATTTGAAGTGGACTGAGTTTGTGTTAGAAGAGGAAATGGACACTTATATCTGATTTTATAGATGCATATTCTAAAATTAAAGGGTTTAGTGTTATCTTTCCAGTGTTTCAAAAGGTCCACGTTTAAAATAAATATGGCATCATCAATCTCTCCTAAACATGCTTTATTTAAATAGCAGGGACACCCAGAACTATTCTGGTTCCCATATTACAGCTGCAGACTTAAAAAATGCTCTGGAGAAGAGATGGCACTTACAGCACCCACCATTTTCCCTCCGTGCAGGGACCAGTGGGTGACATGATTGAGTGGATCACAAATATCTGACAGCTGATGTTCTTCAGTAATTTTTGAGAGTTTTCCTTTTCTTGCTCTTTAATGCTCTTACTGAATAGCTACAATATGTCTGATAATACATCCACAACTTGAAAATTTCGTAAGTTATTTTTACTCAGTGTTCTAACTCAAATGGATTGAGAATTTGTTAGTGTAGTAATAAATCTAGATTTACCCAAGGTACTGGGATTTCCAGTGTGTTTCAGTCTTCTAAAGACAGCCTCTTTGAGTTTGTCTTCTATTTTGTCCCTAGCCTTCTACAATTTTTTAGTTACTGCTCCTTCTTTATCTTCTGCCTTACTGTGTATTTCCATGGCTATATTAAACCTTCAAGAAGACTGTGTACAAATGTCTTCTGTTTCCTAGAGGATGCATTCTACTAATGATAAATTAAGAGAGCTAAAACACAAAACATTGCCTCCCCCTTTTATGAAGCAATTGTGCCCACAGGGAAACAACATTTCCCACAGTATTTAGAGCTGTTAAAAGTTTTGATTTATTTGCAAATGTAGAAGATCATTTGCTGTTCTTTATCATGGTGTTCCCAGGGGAATATATTGCATCTCCTCCCTTGTTTTGATTTAGCTGCTTTTCTCATATTTTTTTAGGCGTACATCAGCAGCTATGAGTACCAGCACTTTTACCAATAAAACTCAAATATAAATGGGCCTGGATTTTAAACATTTATTCTCCTTAAATATTATTCTTAGTTTCAGAATGTGTACACTATCAGCATTTTCTTTAATGTTGCAGTCACTTATAATGGCCTTTGTTCTTTACTATTGCATTTGAAAGGAATTCCGTGTTTACATTACTACTGTTATAGTGCTCATCTTCTTTTACCCTGTTAGAGGGGTGAAAATACCTTGATCCTCATTTCCTGTCAGCAGCAAAAACACTTACAGTCCTTTCTAAATAAATAAAAAAAAATGGGGAAAGATTTTTTTTTCACTAGGGACTTAGTATTGTTATTGTACAACAAAAGGTTACTGCATTTTTAAAAATGCATCCAGTTTTTCTAGTATAATTAAATTAAAGGCGACTTTCAAGTATATATTTATTATCTTTTTAAGATGCATGTTTTATTTAATAATATATTGTTACATATTTCAGTGCCAGTCTTACATCCACCATCATTCTAAATTGCCTTTCTTAAAGTTCTCTTGTGCTGTCATAAAATACTGAAGATGTGTTTGCAGTCTGCTTTTAACCATCCAGCCTTTCCATGTTGTCTCTGTTCTAAACCCAAATCTAGACATTTCTGCTATACCCACTTAGGCAGAAGTGTTTGTTCCTCTTTCTTTCCCATACTTAAGATTCAGTGGAATGGACAGTTACAATCTTGTGTTTGAATTATTAGTCTTAAGAGTCTGAGACCAAGCCAGGTAAGCTCAGAAAGACTTAAAAATAGATAGGGAGCTTGACGGTCATCTTAACCTGAGCTTGTCCTCTGAGAATAATTTTGTAAGGGGAGCAGGTTCTGCTTCTTGTAGAGGAGCTGTCTCAAACTGGTCTGATGAATTGTATTTTAAAATGATTGTTAATCTCTTTTCTTACTTGTTGATTATAAAAAGAGCCTAGACTAGTTTAGGTGTAGAAATATCTAATATATATTCTTAAGTTAGCGAACATGAATTCATACAGTTTGCACTTCACTTGCCTCTGTCTGCATCTGAGATGTGATTACTCTGTGACCAAAGGGACTTCTACAGAGACTGAAACTTGGTTTTGAACTTGTGTCAACCTTGTATTAAACAAACTCTTGTTATCCTTGAGAAGTGTCATTCTACTGCTCTTTGAGAAATGCCATTCCACTGCTTAGTGCGTGAGAAGATCTCAGCAATTGTCTGCTACTTTTGATCCATTGTCATCCATTAAACTTTGTCATTTTGGCTAGGAATATATGGTATTCTTTTTCTGAGACTGTTAATTTATTATTGTGAAATTTGCTATTTACAATTATTTCTTTTGTGAAATGTTCTATTTCGTTAGTCCATGGAAAGTGTGAAAAAAAAAACCTAGTTGGTGCCTCAGATTTTCCTGTTTACCAAACAATGTGTTGGTAATGATTTTTAAGACCTGAGAATTTGAAGAGAGAAGGTTTTTAGAAGAAAGAATGTAAATGGTGACACAGGACTTAAGTCTCAGTTTCAGCTGATATTAGAAAGAATGAACTGTGTACTAATGTTACAGGCAGTTCTGTCAGTCCATTTAATTCCTTCTTATTTCACTTTTCAGAGCAAGATGATCTATGAAAGAGGGCAGAAATTAATATCTGGAAATGCTTATTTTGGATAGCATGCATGAATATCCATAGACTAAATTGATGGCAGACTTTGTTTGAAGATACATTGGACATTTCCAATTCTTTATGCTCAGAAGACAGCAACAGATAGTGTTTGTTTACATTGGCTTTCACAGTAACTGCTGTCAGCCTCCTCAGCAATTTCACAGGCAATGGGGAAGACTAGAGAAGGAATGGGCATAAATATAGCTATTATCACAAAAGGTGTGAAAATATGTGTTATTTATGGCTCCACATAAGACAGTCTAGCATCTGGGACAAAGCTTGTCACGCTTGAGTTGTTAAGGTGCTCTTACAAGTGTTGGCCTTGCACTAGCAAGTCTACTTTGTGCACAGAATGACTCTTTCCTTTTTTTTAGTGATAGGACAGATTGAGATGCCAGTGTGAAAATAGTATCAACATACTTTTTTCAGTCCAGGGGACACTGTTGGCGTGACTTGTTGGTGTAGGAAGAGGTCCAACCCATTTGGCTCTAGTAAAGAAAATGTCTGAATGTTAGCACAGGAGACAGGGATGTCAGGGTCAAAGGAAGGATGATGCAGAAATAGCTTATGAAAGTAAATGAAATAAATAGACATGAGTTTAATAAAACTGAGGCGAGGTCACAGCAAACAGTGGAGATTTATAGTTACATGTGAATGGAAAAAAATAAAAACAGTGAAAAAATAAAAAAGGTGTCAGAACTGTTGGTGGAGAAATGAGATATACTGGTAACCTAGAATAAAATTTTCAGTTCTGTAAATGGTATCTGTTGATATGTTAAAATTTTGTTCAATTACCTATTTGATGGACTTGAGACACTCTGCTGTCATAATGTGTGAGCTGATACAATATTAGCAAATCCTCTTTATTAGTATAATATTAAATATGAGTGAAAAAGGTCTTTGAAGGGTTTTTTAAGGCTTATGTTATCTTTGTAATTTTTCAGATGAAGAAAAATTATTAAGATGGCATTCTTCTGAATACTTCTAATTAATAACAGGCCTTTATTGATGTCATCTTCAAAACAATAAGTCTTTGCTCTTTGCTGATTCAGTTTGTTGGTGGTTTGCTTTTTGGTTTTGGGATTGTTTGGAGTTTTTTTTCTGTATTTTTGTCTGGTTTTGAAAGCTGGATGAGTCCTTATAATTAGACATTCCAGCTACCTATCCTAAATAAAATTTCTAAATGTAAGTGCATGAAAAGAAAGGGAATGATGTGTGTTGGTTGCTTTGCAAAAATGGTGTACAAAAGTTAGATGTATTAAAGGTGCTTGAACCACCCCAAGCAGCTTTTTCATGTCATTCTCTTGATTAAGCTAAAAATTGTAATGTATTGAGATGGATACACTCCTGCTAACTTTACAGGAAAAAAGAAAGATAAGTATAATATCTCTTACTTCTCTAAAGCATTTCACTGAGGCTTGTTTTTTAGGGTACTATATAGGCTGTCATGAATACTGTTTGTGCTCTTCTTAAAGATTATTGTGTGGCCACCTTCTGTGATTTATTATAAGCACTTATGGCTGGACCTTCAAATAGGTTTTAGCACATCATCCCTCATGTTTTTTGAAAGCAAGAAACTTTTGAAAGTTTGGTTGCAGTAATCTATTTCTATGGCTTCCAGTTCCCATTATCCATCAGCTATATTTCAAAGTGTAGGGTATTGTTAACATGTTTCTTGATGTGTGACAGGACATGTGACTGAGATTTTAGCCATGTAGCAGCTGGGGTTCTTGAAGAAGAAATTCTAGTCATTAACTCTGTGGTGCCTGTGGGAGGTCAGTTGTGTAGGGAACTTAATGGTTCATCTGAATCTTTTTTGTGATTCAGTAAAAACTTTTATAGAAAGTAGATATCGGCAGTTTTAGGAGATTTCTTGTGAGATTTCTTCTGAAAATTCTGTGAATAAAATACATGAGATTTCTCAGATTTCTTTCTGACTATTGTTTCTATGTTAAAATATTGGTGATTATATGCAGCACAATGTGCTGAAGTCCTAAAAGATGATGGATTCCTCAGGACTATTGTTTTTTCTCAATAGGCAAATTATTAAGTTTTTCAAGAAATGCCACTGGCATGCAGACAACCATTTGTTTTCAGTTTTACTGTGTAAAAGAGTTATGCATGCTAAAATTGTGTGTGATGAAATGTTCCTCCAAAACCATGGTTCTGAGTGTCTTCCAAGTTCCAACTCAAATAACAGGCATTTGTTGAATTGGCATTGTCCCTATCCCTGCAGACAGATGTTAACATCAGGAGAGTTCTCTCAGTCTGTTAAACATAATGCAGAGTATTTATCTTGCTGTTTTGTTTTCTTAAAATACACAATGAATTACCCTCCCTGTTCTCCTTACTAACTTTGCTAGATATGGTTCTGGTAGCAGGTTGAATTATAAAATCATTTAGGTTTGAAAAGACCTATAAGACCATTGGATCCCACTGTTAACCCAGCATTGCCAAGTCCACCACTAAACCATGTCTTGAAGTGCCACATATACTTTTAAAGACCTTCAGGGATGGAAATTCAACCACTTCCCTGGGCAGCTGGTTCTAATGTTTGAGAACCTGTTCTGAACAGGAGCCTCTCTATTCAATCTATGCCCTCTTCATATATTCCATCCTGTTCAAGCATTCCATTATTTTCAGATTGGCACAATTAACACAGAAAATGGATTTTTTCTGTACTTTTCCTCAGTATTTTTCCAAGATTAGAAATTATTTCCCCTTCATCCTGGTAATCACGTGCCGTCGTTATGAGTTGTTTGCGACGACTGCTGCTTGGTGCATAAGTAAATGTAGATTTAAGAGAAGGACTTGATGAATCCCTGTGCTGGTGATATACAGGCACGGTACTAGGAGAATTCTGGTGCTTTAAAGATCAGTCTAACGAGGGATTTATTATCTTAGTCTTGAAGGTAACTTTCTGTAACAGAAGATGTTGGCACAATTCCATGTTTAGAATTTAAAAACTTCTTAGTTTTTCATTTTCTAGTGTGAAAACTTGTCAAGCTAACTTGCTAACTTTGAAGGCAGTTTTTTCTTTTTTCAATTACAGGACTTTCATAAACAACATCTAATCCAATCCTCAGGAAAATGCCTTCTTTTCTCCTTATGAAGAGCACATGAGTCATGATGGCCGTTCTCTGAAATGTACTTCTAATAGCTTTTAGAAGTTAAACTGGTTGAAAATCATCAATGTAAGCTGTCTGACCTGAAAAAAGGTTCCAATGGCATTTAAATTTCAGGGAAATACTGTGGTTTTTTGCTTTATCTGTTGGCTAGCAAAGTTGTACTTGGATGTTTCACTATTCAGCTCTTCCCAGGTCCTTCCTGATTGGAAGCTGCCATAAAGATCAAGTTGCACAGAGCAGTTTTTGCCAGATTGTTCAAGTAAATCTACTGCAAGAATTTTTTTTAATATAAATGGTAACATACTGAAAAAGCTTTGTTATTGTCGTGTGAGTCTTTTATACCGTGCACTGGAAAGGTGAGGAGGTGGAACAAAAGCCAAATTGCTCTGAAAAAGATATAATTCATCTGATGTCAGATGTATTATTGCTTTAAATTTTTAAAATTTTTAGTATTCAATATCAAGTATGGCAATATATGATTAGCCTAGCTGTTGTGTATTACCTGCAGATTTCAGAACCCACCAAGTAAAGCAGTTCAGATGTCATTGTGAATTACAGATTGTTTTGAAAGGAACTCGGGCATATGCATCATTAATGGACCCCTGGCTGTAACTGTGTGTTTCAAGTGCTCAGAAATCTTGAATTACGCCTAAAAAGCGTAAGATAATATAATGTCTATAAAATATGTTATAATTCTCAGCATTTTGGAGTTTAGCTATGAGAGTTACTCAGGTGTATCTAGAGACTCACACTAGAAGGCAACACTGCTCTCTGCCCCTGCACTGTCAACAACCCTTGAGCTCGTCATCCATCACTTGGTTCCACAAACTTACTCGTGGACACAACGAGTCATGGCCTCTCTGATTTAGAAGAAACAGCAGCCCCTTGAAAAATCTGAAAAATCGAGTGCACCATCCCCCTGCTGCTGCAGTTTCCTGTCTTTGGATTTTGCACTTGGTGCTCCCTTGCTAATGAGGGCTCACATAACCACACGTTTGTGTATCTCAGGTATGTTTGTAAATGTTACCCTCAGGGGGCTGGGCGCTCTTTAGCTTTGCGTGCTCACTGACAGGAATGTGTTTAGCTTCCTGGCAGAGCCCTTCTGGTAGCCATGGCAGGGGCTGGAGGGATGCAGGCAGATGGTGCCGTGCGAGGGGGCTGGAGGAGCTTGTGCCCCTGGGCACTCAGCCACTGTCTGCCCACAGCACTCGCACACTGGGGCCTTTATTCAGTGCCACATACATGCGCCGGAAACATCCCACAGAATGTCCTTGGCACAGCCCGGCTTTGTGCAGTCTTGCTTGGGGACGGGCTGTGGTAATTTCATAGCGTGTTACAAGATTCCTTCATGAAGCATTCTTTCCAGCCTTTAGAGGGATTTTTATTTTGTTGTTAAAGTTCGCTGGAGCTGACAGTCTTTCAGCTGGGCAAGGCTGTTTGCATGCGTGGGAAATCACCAGAATATAAGCAACAGGGTTCAGTGAGCATTCAAAGCTACAACTGGTAATTCCTCCTCAGGTTAAGAAATGAGTAAGCTCCCTGAGCAGAGGCATGGACAGGATGTAAAGGTCACATTGGCACTTGAATAACATTATGAAATTAAAGAACAAGTTGGATTGAATAAATGAAGCCTGTCTTTAAGGAGAAATAATTTAAAAAGTCTAGTCTGGATGTGAAAATCTTGCACTTCTTGTATTATACATATATGAAAGAGAATATATTCTCCATATTTTTTAGCACAACCTTAAATTCTTTTAAGCAGAATTTTTAAACACCATAACTACTTTCCTGTTACATTAGGATATTGCTTCACCAGAGTTTTAATAATTTTTATATTTTGAACTGTCTCAAAAATCCACAATACTCTTTGCTAATAATTTTCCTCCACAGAAGTCATTCCCTTCAAGCACTCCTTTCAAGATTGATGACAAAGGAGTTCTGTGAATATATTATCTTTTAAACTCTTCACTATTGAAGGTCTAGAATTTTTTCTGAACAGACACGGGACAATTTTCAGTGATTTTTTAGGGTTACGGGTGGGAAGATAGTACTTACAGTACAACTGTATCTTTCTCTCCAAAGAACTGACAGCCACTTGGTTTTGGCAAAGTGAGCACAGTTGGGCTTGCTCAAAGTCATATCCAGGGTTTTTCCTCCTTTTTTTGTAGCTAGAATGACCCAATGGGATATGAGTTTTGGCCTCCTATTTTGGGATCTTTTGTAACATCCTGTCCTATGGAGGAGCCCATGGAGGAAACTGAGGGACAAAGAGAGCCACTGCTCTGTATGCCAGTACCTGTCCTGGGCATGTCTACATAAAGTGTTAGCTGAGGCTCCCAAATGTGAGATCTCCATCTTTTAGGGAGAAACAGAGAATAAGCCTCCTTTTTTTTCCTTGTGCAAGAGGCCTCTTGCTAACATTTGCAAATATGTTAACAAAGATCTGGTATTTAGCTAGGCGGGACCGTGATCTCTTCTTAGTGAATATGTCATATAGCTAGTGTAATTCAAAGAAAACAAAATTTCAGAAAAAATCTTCAGTTCTTTGATTATGCAACTTATTTTTGCAAAGTACTCTACACCCTCAAACCCAATTAGTAGCATTCAACTCATCCAAAATTCACTTAGCATTTGGAAACACAGAATTTGTTACACATTTTACGGACATCATCCTGTATTTCAGACTTCAAAACGAACTTATTCAAAGAGAAGAAAAGAAAGTCTTTCTAGTTTAATATAAATTGAAATCTTATAGACCCTTTCTAATGCCGTGAAAACTGCCGTAATCAGTTCTTGAAGGACAGAAAATCATGATTCAGCATGTTAGTGCTTAAAAACTGAAAATTTAAATCAATGCAAATTGATTACTGGGTAATGAGTCTTGATGGGAGTTGAAGTTAAGTCCAAACCATTGGCATGTTCCTAACCGGCTAACTGTTTTTATTTGAAAACGTTTCGCATCAAGTGAAATTTCAATCTTGTGGAACAGAAATAAAAGTTTGGAATATGCAACTTTCCTGGAGAACGCAAACCTTCCTGTGCTCACCAGCCCTTCCCCAACCTGTTAAAACTGAGACAAGAAAATTACAAAAAGAATTTAGAGTATATTAATATAAGAAAATATTAAGATTTGAAAAAATGGTGGCCTCCCCCTGGTGTTCTTGATAACTGTGTGCCCTGTTAGACCAGTCATGCTCTGAAATGTGTTTAATTTCTGGCATGTGGCATGCCTTTGTCCCAAAGCTTCAGATCTCCCATACAGATACAGTTCTCTTTTAGCTCTATAACTATGGCTCTAGGACAAATCATTTCCCATTGTAGAACTGCTGGAGGGTTTTGGCATTTTAATGGCCAGAGGTTAGCTGCTACTCTGAAGCATTACCACACACCAAACACTGTCTAGGTAGCACTGATTGATTCTGAGATATCTTTGTCAGTGGAAAGTCTCAGGGTCTTGCAGATGTTCCCCTACAATTTTCCATGAGGCTGTTCACTAAAGGATGTATTTGTTCCAAAGAAACATCTCAGTGCCAAGTTTGGGAATAAATGACATTTCAGCATGTTTGTGCTCAACTGATGAAATATTTAAGTGTGCAGTTTTCTGTTTCTTACTGGTTTGGCTTTTGTAGCTAAATTAGAGCCAGGTGCACAGCTCAGCCTTGCTTGAACTTTGATGGTTTGCTGATCTCTTTAAGTGAGATGGCATAAATAGTTTGCCTTTTTCTTAAAACCCCCAAAGGTCATTACAGTTTTAATGTGCTCAGGTGGTGATTCAAAGAACTTGTTATTTTGAACAGCTAATTCCAAATAGTTCTACATGATATTTCCACTACCAGAACTTCAAATAAGCCCTTTATTCTTAGCAAACACTGTTTCTGTTAAATGTACCACATTGGAAAACTTAAATGTTTCAGGACTTTTTTATTTTAGTCTTAGAAGAAACATGTCTAAAGATAAGCTGGTATCAACCTTTTCAGTATCATGTGATATGCATAACAAACCCACTAACCTGGAAAAGAGAGTTATGTTTTGAGGGAGATTTGATTTCCAAACGAACAAAACAAGGTTTAAACTTTGACAACAAGCTGTGTAACAAAAGAAATCTAAGTCATTGAGGAAAAGTACCTAGTCATCATGTCAGTTTGACATACTCATTTATATGAGGGAACTTTTTTCTTTTTTTGTAATCTGTTTTGAAAGCCATGAAATAGTTGGTAGCAAATGTTAATCTCTCAAGATGTGTGAACCCTCTAAAAAAAAAAACACAAAAAAAACCCCAAGCACCATGGTCCTGGTTTGCATGGTGTTGACCTGAATAAGGGGATAATGTGCTTAAACAGCTTATTCATTCTTCAGTGGCCTTTGGAAAGGGAGCGGCTGCACAATGGTTTGCCACTCAGGGCACAGACATGACCACTGTTCTTTTCATTCGCTGAATGTTTCATTCTTTTTTGTCTGACATGGGTTTCTTCATACGTTTTTCCAAACAGGACCATAAAGGAACTTTTGGGGGCTATTTCATGTCAAACTGTAACATTTGTTAAGCAGAATTCACTGAGCTGTAAAGGAATTCTGAGTATATAGCTGGCCAAGCTTTTCATCAGAGATGTGTTGCTGAATTTATTGTCTCTGCTTGTGAGACTTCCCAGGCTACAGGTTTATACATACTCCAGAAAGACTGCAATATTAGTTCTAAATATTTCGCATTGAATTTCAGCATCAAAGATAGGGGAATAAACTCAAGCAGTGGTCCTATAAATGGAGCTGCTTTGGAGTTCTGACTTTCTGTATTGACTACAGATTTAAATGCTCATATACATGAAAAATGCAAAAGGAGTGTAAGAGCCTATGTACATTTCAAGGCAGACCCATGGCTGGTTTAGCACTTTTTTGAACAGAGTAGTGTCATGCCTGTTTCTCTGGAACTTTCACAGAATCACGGCTCATCTAAACTGCCTTCTTGAAGGAATGTGACTGATTCTGTCTGGCTGCAAAGTGTTTTAGAAACATGTATTCAGAATTTAAAAAATAAAGGGATTGAGGATTTTTTTTTCATTTTGAGCATTGTTTTATAAAAAGAGAAAACAGACATTGCTTAATAAAAAGCTTGTGAAAGTTCTTTGAAAAGAGCAAATCAACTTAGGAAGAAAAATTAAGGGAGTTGGAAAGGGATTAAGTTATTTACTCTGAATTGGACAGTGGAATGTGCGACATCCATGCATAGGACATGGAATAGCAGAAGCCTACTGGCATGGAAAACTGCAACAATGGGATTTTAGATATGATATTTCTGTTTCTGAGTCCTACCGTGATTTTTCTGACAGAGGCTCTTGAGGTTTGGCAGTTCTTCTTTCCAACCTTGTGTGCTCAACCTGGTGGGAAGCGTGAGACAGCTCATATGGGCTCTCCAAAATTGCCTGAAGATTGCCTGTTGTTAAAAAGTTAATTTGCACTTCCTGTGAATTTATCTCCCAGATACAAAAATTGATCCTGGATTTTTCAGGTTTTCTTGAGGTCATTTTTAATAACTACACAAATTCAAACTGGAAATGAAAAAAATAATTTCAGAAATAGTTCTTGGCTGCAAAGTTTGAAGTGATTATATCAAAACAAGAAGGCTATACAAAAGAGACAATTACTTTGATAGATACCAGATCAAACTCTTTCCAGTTTTTCCTGCAGTATCTAGAATAGGTGCAGAATAATTATTTTGATTTTGCTGCTAGAATATTTAAGAAGATGTGAATACACTGGCAAAATTACTTCTGAAAAAAAAATGCTACTTAGACATGAATGCTAAAGTCTGTTGGTGAAGGGAATAAATAAAATATTTACAGTGTCATGACACCACCTTCATTTCCAAAGTAATTATCATTTTGAGGTTTATTCATGTTTCACTTCAAAAAGCTGAACTAACAGCTTCTGAATGGCTGTAAGTAATGTATTGCAAATTGTTCTGAATTAATTTAGCAAGTTTTATTTACCAAGAAAATGCAGCTTTTAAACACACTTGTTTTTTAAAAACATTCTAATCTTAGTTCTTTACATCTTTGTGGAAATGGAGAGAAAAGCAAGGGAGAGATAAACATCTCTATCTATAGGTCTGCATCAGGAGGCAGAATATCACCAAAGATTTGTAGTTTCACGCTGTTTCAAATAATTCTTTAATAGGGGCTTTGTGACCCATAGGATTTTCTCAGTTTTACAGTGTAAAAAAAAAAAAAGCTGGGATAGGAATTTAGGCACTTCTCTAAAATTCAGAAATCAGATTTCTATTTTCCAGTCTGGGTCAGGCAGAGAAAGCTTTCCAAACTTTTTGCTTCATTTTGCATTCTGAAGACTCTCTCTTGGAAAGGCAAGTTGGTCTGTATTTTTCTTTACAGTGTTTTTCTATTTGAAGCTGGTGTATCTAAAATTTCTGCCACCCTGTTGAGTTTGCAAGTTGTTTTTGGACAAAAAAAGTTTAGTCAAGCTTCTGAAGCTGTTTGGGAATATGTGGTAGGACTGCACACTATATACAATGGGGAAGTTAGCTTATTTGTTTTCAGAGGCATGTGAGAAATAATAACAAATAGTGTCTTTATACCTGAGTACCTGAGAGAGCCAGTGGAGGTGTGAGACTTGCTGTGGGGAAGTACAAATTTAGTAGTTTGTTAGTTATAATTTGGAAATACATCAGACCTTCTAGTAGTGAAGACATGGAATGATACAGGCTTATACAGGGAAGTATGGATAATAAAGCAAAAGAAAGAAAATGATTTAAGCATAGACAAATTCAGAAATCATATCCAACTGATGGTACCTGGATAGCTGAAATGAAGAATTCTAGAATCTAAACTGATAATCTAATAAGTTTGGAAGGAAAAGGGCAAAAGGATGGGTATGTTTTGGCATATTAAATTTTAGAAAACAGCACATTTTTTGGAGTATCAGCTCATCAACTCAGTTGAATTGATGGGCTCTGGGAGAGATTTGTGAAAGATGATGATAAAATTAAAGAAAATGGCTCTTTTAAAATGTCAGAGCACTTTCAGGATATGAACAAAAAATAGAAAATTACTACCTAAAGCTTTAAAAGATACTTTTGAAACCTTGACATTCGAGAGTAAACTTTACATTTTCGCTTGGAAACTATACACTTGCTTTGAGACCAAGGTATCCCTTTTCCTTGATACAAAAGGGTGTTTCTTTAATCTCTTTATGTTTCTTGGGTCTTAATGTAGAGGTGGATAAGTTGATATGTACTTCATATGCTTGGGTTAATCCTCAAACACTGTATTTTTTTCTCCTTCTTATTAACTAAAAGTGTAGTATTGTAACTTGCTCATGTAATAGTTCAAACATTTTTTTTTTTCAACAGACACTGCTGAAAGATCCTTTGTATATTGGGCTGAGACACAAGAGAATTAGAGGTCAAGCCTATGATGATCTTCTTGATGAATTCATGGAAGCTGTGACTGCAAGGTAAGTGGTATATCTGTGCTACTGATGGGTGAATTCCATTGTGAACTTCATCTTGAGAGAAATAAAGGTCAGTAGCTTATGAAAAAATGACAGAGTTGTTGGGTTCCAGATCATTTTTATTTTGAGCATAGTATTTTATGAGTTTATAACTGCCTTAACTATTTACCTTCAATATTGCAGTTTTATGACTTATATAAGCAGTAAAATTCATCTGAATATAAATAGTTTTTCAAACTTCTTTTTCAAGATGTAGTGTCTTAAATATTTGCCTAATAATTTTCTGTGTCCAGTGCTGTGTCTACATGATCTTCTCTGTCTTTGTGATTTCATACATGAGATATCAGCAGCATAAAAGAAGCTGTTATACTTGGCAACACCTGCCTTTACCCCCACCAAACCCATGACAGGACTAAGCTTAAAACACTGAAGTGTTTTAATTTTAAATATCACAGTATGGACCTACACCAAGCCTGCTCTTTCACTGCTTCTCTTTTCCTATACAGAAGGTAGTTAAATTTATTATTAGACTGTGATGCATAAAGTAGTTCTCCTTGCATGTCAAATAACACGTTTGCTCATATTCTCCTTGTTTGTTAAAATATTTGGTGTTCTAGCTCTGCATTCAATGTGTATATCTAAAATAGCTCAACTGCCAGGATGCTTGGGGAAATGTATTTTCTGCATCTGCCTCCCAAAGATGAGGCTGAGCTGTGGAACCTGGAAATACTTTCCAGCTCCTCAGTCTTGCCTTGTGCCCCATCTGCATTTGAGACCTTACCTGGACATACACAACTTCTGTTCTTTCTGCCTTGGTTGCTGTGCAAAAGAAACTTGGCCAAGCAGGTAGTATTAATTTCTGTGCCTGAAACACATATTCCTTCATGTACTACTGTACTCTTCCCCATCATCCCCACTGCTACTCCCTTGTTCATAATCTTACTATGGAAGTTGCTGGTTTGACTCTTATCCTGTTGTATGTTTCCTACTCTGCTGAATATTCCCTTGCAGATAACTTTGATGAACCTTCCTAATAGAGTCACCTCCCTAAAAGAATGTTCAGAGCATTACAAGTTGCTCTGTGACCTGTGTTTTGAGAATCTCTAACATAATGCATTTTCTAATTTGCCCTTTCTTTAAAATGAGCCACTGTTCTTCATACTAAAGGAAATAAACAGAGTCAAGCAGAAGATTATGTCAGTAATGTTTGAAGGTCTGGTTGACATGCACTTTTTACTTAAAGCTCTGTAATTTTGAGCAATTTTACTTTTTACTTTAAAGCTCTGTAATTTTGAGCAATTTGTGTTTGCTTGACCTTCTGAAAGATCACTTTGTTCTCAGCTAAATCTGTCATGGTCAGCAGTGATTGAAGTTCATGTTTTAAGTGGAGCATTTAAAAATTGTAATTCCAACTTTACGTGGCTTACTTGCGAATTGTTTTGCCTGTAGTATGACAACTACAATCATTATGATACCCATTTACTAAGGTGAAGGGAAAAGTGATGCAGTTAAATCAAAATCAAGTCCAATTGCTCAATAATTTTACCTTTCCCTAAATTCAGCTACATGTTAAATGTGCTGCTGGTAGACTCAGCACCTGCAGCTGATTCTGGCATAACAGGTCTGACTGTTAAACATGCAGGTCATGATTCCCTTTATTGTGGTGATCTAGGTAGTTGTATACTTTGGTTACATGATAGTTATTTTTTCCTTGTGAAAGTTTCTGTTGTGTTTTTCCTCTTCTCACTTTTCTTGGCCTTCTGCTGGCTGTTTGCACTGTGCGAGTATTGCTTTGCTAATCTTAGATGCATGTTTGGTCTGTTACATTTTATGTAAATCATATTTATTGTTAGTTATTGCCATGGTGTTCCAAAAGAAGCTTTCTTATTTTGCACTGCCTAATCAGTTCCGGGAATGAGATAAATTCTGGTAAAATCTGCTATCATGGCGTTTTCAGTACATCTCCAAGACATACATAATCATGAACATTGTAAAGCACGAGGCTGTCATGTATTTTTAATAAGTCTAAATTAAAGACAGGGTGATGACAGATATTTTCAAGTTGGAAAGCTGTGTGAAATACCTATTTTAGATCTTTTTCACCTTCATAATTCTCCAGAGAGGCCAAATGCTAACAGAAGTGAGAGCCAGGTTTCAGCAGCATTGCCTGGGAGCAAGAAGGAGGGGGCAGCAGTACAGGGCAGTGCACTCTGTACAGGCTTTTTATTGACTTACAGAGAATTTTCCTAGATGTCATCTTGATCGAATTTTGAAAATCTAGATTTTTATAAGCTGATGCAGCATAATTTATAGTGTTTCATGTTGAAATGTCACCTTTGTAGAGCAAATGGCATGATAATAAAGAAAACACTTTATAAAAAGGTGTAGTTTCATCAACTGCAATACATTCCTCTACTCAGCCTCTGCTGATATTCACCCCAAAAATGTTCTTCTTATGAAACAAAATTATTTATGAAAGAGTCAGGATTAAAAGGAAAAAAAAAAAAAAAAAACCAAAAACCCAAGCCAAACCAAAAAACCCAAAACTTAAACTAATCATTACTAAAAGATTTTGGTAGAGCATCCAGTGTGGTATCATGGCAGAATGGAACTAGTACATTATGATTTTTCCCAGATGAGGGAAGGCAGAAACATATGGAAAATATCTGGATTTAACCAGACAAAAATCCAGCTAACAGCTTTTATTTATTTACATATGTATACAATTATCTTTTTTTTAAATTTATTATCAGTGCCAGCAGCTACCCTCTCTGAGGGCAGATACTGTAATTTCTCTGGGCATTACCAGATGGTTCTCACTTTTCTGTCAGTGCAATAATTTAGAGGAACGGGAGTATTCTAAGTGGAAGAAATATTTTATGACAGGAGGAAAAAATGGACAGTTGTCTTCATCAGTGAAGAACATGATACCAACTGGAACTCAGAAACATTTGTTAAGTTTCTGCCCTGTGGAGAAATGGGTCATAAAACATTTTATGCAGACAAGTGAATTTTTCCAAATGACAAGTGGTTCTTAAATATCTGTGTTTACAGAGGAAACTTTGAGAGGAGGGATTGCTAAACAACACTTTGGTAGCTTGGATTGATCCACCAAAGCTTCCTGTGTAACCAGAGAAAATAACTCTGTGTTTTTATTCCAGTTCCTGTTTCTTCTCTGCTTGACTGTGATGATGCAAAGAGAAATATATCAGTAGCCAAGTGGTATTCATGTACAACAGTGAAAGGGGAAAATATGAATGCTTGAGGGGAAAATACATAGAATAGAAAGGAAGCAAGAAATGAAAGGAGAGGAAAAAAAACATCTTTTCAGTAACAGGGACATGAATTTCCTTGTCTAGTGCAAGAAGTAGATTTAAAGAGTATGGAAATTTTTTCCTTATTTCAGAGGATATTTCATTTTCACAAATCTGGTAAAGATAATTCCACCCTGAACCCCTCAAAAGAATGTCAGAGTAAGGAAGAACAGCATCCTACCAGCTTGCATTCTGCTGCAGATCATCCCCAGGAGAAGTCATTATACTGGGCAGGGAAAATACTGACTTGCACCTCTGGCCTATGAACTATAGGAAACTTAGAAAATGGAAAGAATCTGGTGGAATTTCCATAGATTATTTCCTTGCCTAACTACCACAACCCCAAAGAGTTGGATGGAATTGTTACTCTGTTATGAGTTAAACCCCATGGATTTGTGAGCAGCCCCGTATCACTGAAATTCTCTTTGTCTGTGTATATGATGGTAAGTTTTCAGTTACACTTCAAGATACAAATAATAGTGGTGGACCTTGAAAAGCAATGCCATGTGTCGTTTACGTTCTCATCTATAGTGATATTTTGATTAAATCCTTCCTCACTCTTTCTGTATGCAGTTCTTTTCTCAAGTTTGTGAGCTATAAACCAAACTGCTGACAATTGTAATTCACTGTGTTCCATCCTAAATTACCATGATGTAGTCATTATTCCTCATTTGCCTGATTACATTATTCACAGATGGTAGCAGTATTTCATTTCACTTCATGTACTACTTTAAAGCAGTGTTTTGTGGTAAATATGGTTTAGTTAACTTTGAGAACAACTGTAAAAGCACTATATCCACAAAATCAAAACTAGAAAAATATTTTAATAGATGTTTTCATTTAGTAGATTACATTAGAATATAGTTCAATTTGTGACTAATTTAATTAATTCATACAGCCCTTACTTTTGGCAAGAGAATGTACTGGCAAGAAGTCAACTTATAAGGTGCATATAGCTGTGCATCATTAAGGGAGTGGTTGGATGATACAGTCATTCTGACAGTATGTGCAAGCACAGGTTGTGAGAGCATTGGTGCCTCTGACCTCTTTTGCACTGCAGTAGTGCAAGACCAAGACTTATATTGTGCCTATATGTTCCCATATTGATCTAGCTAAAGTGGCTGTCAGAAAGTGTGCAGGAAAAAATGCTGCTGCAACAACTCCCTCCTATGGCAGACTTAGTGAAGATCTTTATGGAGATTTTTTCCCTCATTGGAACTTAGGCCCTTTGAAGCAATTTTTCAAGTCTATAACTACCTTCCACCATGCAGTGAATATTAACTTCTCACTGCAGGCAGCAGGAGATAAGAAAGGGGGGACCTTTGGCAGTAGCCTCTAGGCTGCCTTGCCTACAGCTGCAATTGCTCTTTGAACCTACCCCCAGTTTCTTCCTGTGCTTACACCTGACATTCATTTCCAGTCGTTGATGGGTTTGCATTCTTCCTGGAACTGTCTGGGTCCAGGCTTCCTCGCCCACCTAGACTCCCAGGTGGACTTTTTTATAATCACAAGATAAGGCCATTCAGAGGGCTCCTTAGCTTGTTTGACTATTAAAGAAGGCTCTTGGACTAAAAAATCCCCACACTGTGGTTTTAAACCATTTTCTTTGGATAATGGACAGTGCTGTAGAAGAGGAAAATTCAAACAGTTTCCTAATCAGGGTTTATTTTTTACAATAGTTCAAGCAACTATGATGGTTTGCCTGAGGAGAATCTTCAAATTTTGTAATTTAACTATGATGACTTGTAACTGATTCCACTTGCAACATTTAAATTGTCAACAGGTGATGCCGTCTCTAGGAAGGCTGTTAAGGAACCCTGAACCCTTCCCCAGGCTGTGGTGCTTAGTGGGGTACCCTGCTTGGACTTGTCCTCACCTGCCTGTGTAGGGGAAAAAGAGAACTAACTGTATTGTGTTTCTCGAGATGGGATGCTTGTATGCACATTTGGCACTCTTTCGGTCGCCAGATCCAGGGAACTCTGACATGTAGGAAAGAAGACTTGGTAGAAGACATCTGCATCTGTATGTTCTGTTATGTAAGGGGGAGTAGGTTAATTAATTCACTCCTAATATGAACATCCTTATAAAGACATCACAGAAAGAAGAATGTAGGCAAGCAATTTTTGTTGGTTGGTTTGGTTTTGTTATTTAGTGCCTTGTATTCTTCCCTTTTCTGTTGGTTCATTTGGTGGTTAAATCGTATCTGATTGCTGGAAATGTTACAGATATATGCTCTACAGACTTTTTGGACTCAGTAAGTAGTATAAGGAAAAGTGAGTCTGTCAGTGAAGCAAAATCATAGCAGGATAGACAGAATATAATCACATCAAGTTTACTTGCAGAGAGAGACTTATTAGTGTTTGTGATGCAAGACCTTAGAGAAATTCTTAGCAAAGATCAGCAGAGGAGCCTTGAAGAAATAAAACCTCATTCATCCTTTAAAGAAAACAAAAAGGAACAAAATATTCAAACGTGATACTGAGAGGGAAGGCTTTTTTTGGGGATTTGAAATAAGATAAAGAAAATGGGGGAATATTTTAGTATTTTTAATATGCCTCTTGTACCAAAACTGAATCTGGAGCTCAAATTGGATGTATTCCTGTTCTAATAGTGCTCAATTATATCCTAGACTAGCTGCAGCCATTCAAAGCTCAAGAAGTGAAGAACATGCTGTTCCTAGTCTTTTCTTCTCCAAACTATTTTAGAAAGGGGTTTTTCAAATGGAAAAGGTCTGGATAATCTCAGTTACTTTCCTTCATCTTTTATAGCTCCAGCAAAGGGTGGGCGGCATTCCCAACAGAAGTTAGCTGGTATGCACTGTATTGTAAATGGAGTGAATGTTGATTTATTTGAATAATTTGTGTGAGTGTAATATTTTAACAAGGTTTATATTGTTGTTATGAAAATACAGTAGTTTTCCAGGCTATCAGAAACAGCAGTTTCTTCCCCCCCCGCCTTGGAAACGCTAGTAAAGTAAAATATCAAAAGTTTGGCTTCAGTTCACATCAGAATGCAGTAACTTTTCTGCCCCTTTAATCCCAGCTCTGTGTCTTTCGCACTAAAAGTCAAGAAGCATTTCTACCTATATTTCAGCTCTCAGGAAAACTTTCAGTCACTGATAGTCTGGCCAATTGGATTCGGGTACCTCAGTGCTTCACCTCTCTTGGTCCTTTACCTCCACCAGAGAGCAACACTGCTGTCCTTTATTCAGAGTATCCCACCCCAAACTGCTGCTGCTGAGATTCCTGATCCATGGCAGTGGATGAGCCCATCCCCATGGCTGCCTTTGCTGCCTGGTTGCCTACAAACAGTAAGCCATTAATAAATATCACTGACAAGACCTATTCATCATTTGGTTGTTACTGACTTGTTTTGCCACTGGCTGGTTTAGCAACAAATCATCATGGCTCAGTGTTTTGTATATCAGGTACTTGTAAATTGCTGTATAACTGCATTTTTATACTGTTTTTCACTGTAGTGGTATCCTTTTAAAATAAAATCTATCATGAGAGAATAGATCCATTGCCATGGATCTTCAGAGGATATCCTAGAACTGAAGTTTAGATCTTTTCATACCCAAGCATCTTTTTTTTTAGGTGTTGTCATCACTGTATTAAAAATTGACAGTGACATTAGCCAGAGCTACAGTCCCAGATGAGGCAGATGAGCATATTCCCAGAATTTAATTATCCGTGCTCCTTGGGACTGCTGCAAGACAGGGCACTTGCTAGAACCAACAACTTTTTTCAGTTTTCCTAGGAAAATTGCAGTGGAAACTTCAATGGCTTCCCTGGCCATCCTGCAATCCTAGTAGTAATCCATATGTTCTTGTCTAGCCACATAGTGTACTGAAATGTGGACAAACAGCACTTCTGAAAATCAGGATACTTCTCTTTTGGTGCTTAACTGTGGATTTAAGTGCTGACTTGTCAAATGCAAGTATTTAACTCTGTATGAGGCTATGGCCTTGTTAGTCTTTCAGCGGTGCAAGCCTTGTCGTATGAACTCTTTGCCAGGGTTTTGGCAGTGGGATTCAAAAGCATTCCAGAACTGTGAATTCTGGAGTTGTGTACATTATCAGTTTAATGCTGGGAACTGCCTCTCTCCTTCTATCCCTGCAGTCTCTCTATACCAATTTCATGCCAATAAAGCAAACTGAGAGCTTACTTAATTGAAGGGAGCTAAAGACTGATGCTCCAAATTGCAAGATCACACAACTGACTCACTTCACTGATTCATTTTTGTTTTTTTAATCTAGAGGTAGGGAGACAGTATTTGGTATCTGCTGAAATTTTACCATTTTTGGAAATTCCAGATGCACATCTTATTTTTGCATTAGCAATAACTGGTGTTTATAAACCACTGTAAAAAATATTACCCATGGCTGAAAAATGCAATATGACACTTCAAGCCCACTACCACATGGAAGTGCAGTTAACTGACACTTTACAGACACTCAACAGCGCTGCCAGTGCTAACAATTTCTGAATAAATTATGGTATCTGTGTAGCTAATGTGTTTGTTTAATTGCAGAATCATAAAAGTTCTTTGCAATTCTGCAAGCGAATTTCTTTTAATGACTAGATTTTTTTTGAGTTCCAAAGGATGCTGATTCCCCAGAAACAGATAATAGTGATCTGGTAGGTCATCTTCATATAACTGAGGATAACTTATAACTGTATATGAGAGAAAAAAAGGAACACATTTTGAAAGCCAGCCTGGGGTATGAGTGATTTGAAAATCCTTTTTTCTTAATTTTTTAGATCTTCCTAATAATGTGGTAGAAGAATTTCTACTGCTCTTCCTGCATAGACTCCTGCAGAAGAAAAGTTATTACTGTTTTATCTCTGGCACCATGTCACTGAGATTTTGCCTTTTAAAAATGGGATCTAACTTCATACAAAACCAGAAAGCTGGTTTCCATTTCAAACATTATACTTTTGAAACAATGAGAGAATAATTAGTGAACTACATTTTAGAATTTGATGGATTTTATCATTATCAAAGTTAATTGTTCATATACTTGCTGATCTGTAGTAAGCCTAAATGGCTACTGGAAAGAGATTGCTGGCAGGGATTTTTCAAAAGGTACTATGCAGAATTTAATAAAAATAGAGTTAAGTAAACTTGTTTTCTAGAATCACAGAACGATAGAGGAGATTATTTCTGAAATACTTAGTTAAAGTATTTATAATTCTAATTTGTTTAAAATTGCTTTGTGATTGATTTCTACTGCTATAAGTAAATTCCTTTATTATTTTTTCCCCTCTTCTTATTTTAAAATACCTTGGTGGAATAGATATTTGGGATCTTTGCTTTTTCTTGGGATAGAGCTCTGATCTAGAAAACATGTACGAGTTATTTTACCTTCAACAGAACATATGAATAGGAGCAAGCTTATTTGTGTCTGTTAGATAAACTGAAATGTTGTCATGATAATTACTAGTAATAGAAGAGTCTTCAAATCTGAAGAGAAAAAAATGCAGGAAGAAACCAGTGTTCTTTTAATAAGCCATAAGCTGCCACAAAGAATTTAACTAGTGTTAATTTCAGGTAATGTATGTGCTTTGAAAATGTTTTATCAACTTCTTTTTTGTCTAGATGTCATCTGTGTTTGTGATGTCATATGTAAGAACAGAAAACACTTGTGCAAGTCTCTGAAATCCTACAGTTCTCACAGTAATCTCATATCTCATGTGCTTTAACCGACTATGAGAATCTCTAAATTTAGCAATAATATTTAAGTCCACTTTCTTACATATACTTTGGTTCTGCACCATTAAAATTAATTAATTAGTTATTTTAGCCTTTTTCAATAGCTGTAGAATAGAAAGTTGTCTTGTTAGATGCTTTGCATTTGGCAGCCCTGGAATCATCTGAAAACCTGTGGAGTCCATTTCTCTGGCAAAATATAATGATTCAGACATTAAGAGATCTTTTTACAGTATCAGGTTTTTTATTAAAATTGTTGATTATGATCCTTTCTTCCAAAAAACTAATTATAATGTAAGCACGTGTTTGACTTCTGGAATACTGCATTTCTTCAGCTGTGGGACAACAGTGATTCTACTGAGTTTATACTGGGAAAACTGTTAGTTAAATAATTAATCCTACACATTTATACCAGCTGATTTAAGAATGCCATAACAGATAAAAAGAAATGCTTTGTTAAATTTGTTAATTATTCTAAATTTGTATAAAAGAAATATTTTTTCAGTTTAAGCCAGACTATACAGTCTAAGGACTTGTTTTCTTTTCTTTGCCAGAAAAGTATAGAAGCTGTAAATTATATATGGAAAATATTTTTAAAGAATGATATTTTCAGGATAAGAGAACTGAGTGCAGCTGGTTTTGTATATTTTCCAAATCAGATTCTGAAATAGGAACCAGCTGTTCATCTGTAGCTGTTAACTAAAATGCATGGTGGCCATTTTTGAAATAATATATGTGAGGAGTACTGGGTATGATCCTGATGTCAAATTCAGCTGCACATCCTCAATCGCAGCAACACCTTCAAATGCTACAGGCCCATAGCCTAAAGACATTTAAGTGACTTGTTGGCAAAAAATCCAGAATCCATGAGGAGATCATGGTGTACAGAATCCACTGTGCATTTTTAACCGGCGTTCTACCTGAAGTACTCAGCCTCTTGCAGCTGGGCTGCTCTATTGCATTAACAGACACCTCCAACTGGGCAGGCAGCTCCTAAGAATTAATCTCTGGACATAAGAGCTGGCACTGCTGTGCTTTTGTCCCAGATGCCTTCTCCTTTGAGCTCTACAGGTAGAGCTTTGATGATGTCTGGTAGCCATTGTTCTGCTTCTCTGGCTTTTGGTTGTATTAAAAACTCCATAATTCTGATATTTTGTAGCTGCACCTATTGGTATGAAACCATGTTATGGAGAAAACTTTAGAGCAGAAGTTTCATGCAATTCTAGGTATGCAGGACAGAATAAGGTGCTAAACCAAATTTCTGTGCTCTGTGTTTGGGAGCAGGAGGTCAGATGGTCAGGAACAAGAAGCTAATATGAATATAAACAGTTGAAGAGGTGAACAGAGCTATAGTGTTTTCTCAGTTGAGGCTTGTTGGCAGCAGTTTTGGCTCACAGAGCAGAGATATTGTCAAAGAACCACTTAACAGAAGGTGGGACAAAACAGATCTTTGACAAAGAACATAGTCTGTGCTCCAAAGAAAACCACTAAACTAGTTTTAGCTTGAATAAATACTGTCACGGTTTTCAAATTTCATCTCATTTTGTTGCCTTGTCTTCTTTCTGTGTTAGAAATTCTGCTGTGATTGGAAAAAAATGGAAAAAATCACCTAAGTAACTTTTTTTGGCTGATAAACACAGCAATATTGCTGATGGAGGTTTTAAGTAATATTCTGTGCTTGAGTATTTGAAATTATTATTTTACATGTAGGTCTTATAGTGGGGTTGCAGGTATGTAATTGAACTGCACTGACGTAAACTAAGCAAGGTTATAAATATTAAATCAGAGAAGAGACTTCTAAACAAGTGCTCAGTTCTATAAGGTAAAACCTAAAAGTGAAAAATGAATATTAACTAAACTGCCCAGGATGTTGAGGGTTTTTTTCATTGCATTTCTTCCCCTGAGTTACAGAAGTTTCTTTGAAGCAGTTGAATCATTCTAAGAGAAATGTCCAAGGCTAACTTCTGCTTCTTCACAAAGAAAAAATTGTTTTTCAAAAAAGGCATTAAATTCCACTCCTGTGGTCAGTTTTAGCAGTCAAATGTGGATGTATAGTACAAACAATAATAAGTATCTCCTTTAGATAAGAATGGCTGGAATGGAAAGAAGTTCCACTTTAATTGTAGTTATTTTCATTAGCAAAGAAAATGTTTTAATTTTGCTCAATTTTTTGATAGTATAATGCTTTTAAAATAGAAAGGACTAACTTTTCGTAGAAGTACGATGCAGGAAAACAATTCTAGTGTGCTACTCATCTGTCAGTCACGAAGCAAGAGGGTACCATGAACTAATTTTGAAATTCTGAGCAGCACTGATGGTACCATAATAGACCTGACTTAGATTGCTTTTATCATTGTGGAAATGTTATGCAGTTTATAGTAATTATAGACTTAACTATTATCTGTGCTAGGGACACTCTTCACTTGCAGCACCTGACACTGGGATTCAGACTGTGCCTGTGGTTGAAGACATGCTTAAATATCACATTTACAGGAAACTGAGTTCCTTAATTTTAATGTGGTTAACATTTGCTTTTTCTTACTTAGCTGTTAGTCAATGAAGTCCAGTGTTCTGGTGCTCAGAGGTGTCAGCTTGAAACTCTTAATGCAGACATGACTGCTGTATCCTCAGAAAGAGGATGTAATAAGAGATGGTCCTCTGCTGGGAAAATTCTGGTATCTTCTTTTTGTATGCTTTCCTCTTGTGTGTGCTGTGTGAGGCACCAGTGGGTTATATCTTTCTGGCTCTAAACTGAGGCTCCTGGCTGCAAGGGCAATGATGAGTGAGGGAACTACACCACCACCAAAGTACTGCAACTTCTATCCCAGTGATGCTGTGGATCAAGAATAGTGAAGGCATGTAAAAAACGCCCCCGAAACTCAAACCAAAACCAGAGTAAAAAAGCAATTTGCCAGATTTTGTGTATTCAAGCAGCTATGATAGACCAGCTGGTGTCAGAATGACTTTTTTTCCCTAATATGGTATACACCTTAGTTAGGTTTTGAATGTCATGACACAATTATTTCTGGTCTGCTTGATTTTTTTTTTTCCTTCCTTGGTGGGTAGAAGCTTTTAAAGACAATAACCTTGTCTGGTGTGATGTGTCTTGGATGTTTTTTGCTTAACAGGGCAGCACCCTACCTCACTGGTAAATGAGACAATGAACCTCACTTCTCTCTGGATAGGTTTATTTTTTGTCCTAATCCTACCCATGTGCTTAGACATTTTTGTTCCCACCTAGGACTATCTCTAATCCTTCTATGTCACAGCTATTCTCTCTTTTATGTCCTCCTGGGTTGCTGATTTGCAGTTCTAAGTCAGGTTTTCTAAATACATTGGTTTAGTGTTTTAATTACTTTGTTTTATGATCTCCTGCTGTCTCTGTCATGCTCTGGCTGGCTGCTGTATGTCCCGTGTCCTTGGTTCCTTGCTTGGTTCTGTCATAGCACACCACAGTTCCCACCCTTACCCCTTATTAAGGGGTAAACAGATGATAAGCAACAACTGCTGCTTTTCAGCTTCATTAACACTTCCTTGCTATCACTCTCCTCACTAAAAATAAGAAACATTTAAATAGTTTTTATAACTGTTTTTGTAGATCACTGAAACATCTCAAATTTTGCTTCTTAAGCTTTGTCCCAAATGGGATGTAAATTAAGTATTTAGTAACATTGCTAAGGACAAAGGACTCAGCAAGATACTATCTTTATAGTCTTATTTTAGAGTGATTAATACATTGTATGTAAGAAAGAGGAGACAGTTTCTTTCCACAAACATCTGTTTATGATTTAAATTCTGCAAAATATCCAAAAAAAAGGCTGTGTGGTGAATACAGACTTAAAACTTTCGCCACGTATCCTGCTGTCCTGAGGACTGCTCCTACACTACAATTAATTTTGCTGGTATAATTCCAAATCTGTTATAAAGACTTCTAAAATATTTCTAGTCACATACCCTATTACTAAACAAAAAGTGGAAACATGGGGATACTTTTTGTAGATTATATATATTATTTAATTAATCTTGCAACATGAAATTATGGTCAGAAGGGTATTGTCATTATGAGTGAGTTTTTAGATAGAAATGTATTTGAGAAAGTCAGGTTTGCTCCAAATGCCTTTTTTCCTTTTTTTGCATGTGGATCTGTTCCTTTCCAGTGACAGATCACACCTGTTTTCCATGGCACAACCATCTGGTCTTAATGCTGGGGATGCAGCCCCCTTTTTCACAGCTTGCTCAGTCTCTTCCAGTTGGATCTGCTCTGGTCAAGTAGTGGCATGCAGAGCTAATCTGTTTAGAGGGATCCAGATAAAAATTAAATTTTGCACAGCCTTACTTCTGCACCAGCAAGCTTTTTTGTATTTCCTAGCCATCTCTTGGATGAAAGAGAAGCACATTACATCAATGTTTAAGAGGCTTTTGGGCAATGGCCCTAATAATATGCCTTGACTTATGGTCAGCCCTGAGATAATCACAGAATACATGATTACTTGGAATAGATGATTCCTATAGGTCCTTTTCAACTGGAACTATTCTATTTTCTGTGAGCTTTGGCTCTGTTGAAAGAAGTATGTATTTTTCACTTTGGATTGTTGAAATTGCTGAGGAGACCTCAGTGGTGAAAGTAAATATGGATTCTATGATTTGTTTGTGGTTCTGCAGTTTGAAAACTTTGGCTTTTTCAGAAAGCTGGTGTGTTCCAGATAGTCCTGCTTAGGGCATACCCTGTACTTCTAGGAGAACAAATTGTTTGTTTCTTGGCATAAAGATAAGGCTGTCCTGTACAGCAAAACTTAATTGATCTGTGTTCAAATTCTGCCAAGAAACACTGCAAGAAGGTCATGAAAAACGTGAGATTCCAGCATCTAAAACCACTATGATGTATTAAGAAAGTCTTTCTTTAAAGTACTTCGAAGCTACAAAAAAGGCAATAGAGATTTTTTTGGACTAAATATGAAAGCTGAGAGCTGATGAGGAGATTTTTGTAGGAGAGAGTGAAAGCCACAATGTCACTCATGCTCACAGGGAAGAGATTCCTTTGGACCTCAGGTCATGGCATTTATTGCTCATGACTTCAGAAGAGTTTGGGAATTTTTGCTGGAGACTCAAGCCAAGCCTTGGAAAAGCTTAGCTGCTGAGTGCTACATCTAAGAGCCCACTTCTGGGCATGTGGCTAGTGCAGGATAGCTGTTGTGATGCTTCTAGCTTTTATTGGTGATTGAAGGATTAGAAACAGCAATTGGAAGTTGCCAAATGGACATCCAGGGCTGTTATTCGTAGTGTTTGTGGGGGATTGTTATTCTTTATGCTGTGCAATAGCTCATATGTCATAGCCATTGTACAACCACTCAGACTTCATTGTATTTAAGTGCTTTGACTATTTTCAGAGCACTATCCATGCCCCCAACTGGGAGGTTCATGAAGAAATCCCTGGAGACAGTCTCTTATCACTCTTCCGAGTTGTTATCCCAGAAATTATATAATATTTATGAATTCGCAAAATCTTAATGTGCCTTTTTTTTTTTTAATGGCTCAAAGAAAGAAAGGAACTGAAAGTATTTTGGACACATCTATACTTCAAATATTTAAAGATGGGTGGGGACTTGATTATTTAGCTGAATTTTGTGAAGATTTAAAGCCCTAGTTGTCTACATGGAATGCCAGGAAATGTAGACATTTTAAAAGATGCATGTGTGTGTATATATGTATAAATTTATAAAACAATAATAATTCCAGAAGTATAAAATTGGCTGTAGTCCTAGTTTTTCAGTTAAAAATAATAGTGCTGGAGATATTCTGTGGATTCTCATGGCTTTAAAACTGTTTTACCAGATCATTGCTAGATGCTTTTCTTATTTAGTAGACTTTAAACATTTCCAAGAGCTCATTATTCCCATCTCTAGGGAAGAGACTTTGCAGACAGCTACAGTTATTGTGCATCTTTCCTGGCTTTTTTAAGGGAAGTGGGGGAGGGAAGCAATGTAATGGACATGTGTTTTCTGACCAAAAATCCATCCTTATGTCAATGTCCTGTGAGCATTTGAATGAGAAACTGAATAAATTCAACAACAACAAAAAAGTATCCCCTGACTACAGTAGCTAATGTCTTGGTCCAGATGATCTAGCTTCCTAAATCATATAGGGGAGAGATGTAGAATGAGGAGAGACTTTTTTCTGCTATTTTTGTCAGATTGAGAGAAGTTTGCAGAACTAATCTCAGTTCACCATCTGATCCTAATTTTTGGCTGAATTCAGTTTATCGTTGCCTGTCAGAGCCCTGAGATAAATGAAAACAAAAAGAATTTGGCTGGGTTTCTGTGTAAGAAAACATTTTCCTGAATCCTGGAGGAATTTCCTCCAGAATCCTGGAGGAGGATGTTCAGTGGTGGTGCAATACCCTACTGACAGCACTCTCCATGTTCAGTTGGTCATCCTTTCATTAAGTAATTGGGGTCAGATGGCAGCTCTCCTAATGCTTGTGAAAAATACATTTTACAATTCATCATTTTCATTAATGTAAATCACATGCATTTTAGTTTTTGCTGATTATTGCAGCTCACAAAAATTAATTATGAAAATACAAGGTACTCTAATTGTAGGATAGATGAACATTCAGCTATTTCCTGGTGTTTGATACTATACTAGCTTACCCTTTTAATCTATTGCTTGGGATGTTGCAATGGAATGTACAATTAAGTAAATAAGCAGTTTCAAAGTGTAACACTTACTCTCCTTTGTGGCACTCTTATTTTTTTGTCAGTCAGTCTTTCATAGCTTCTTGAAATTGGAAGCAATGGTTTTTGCATTACCTTTTGCATTGCTTGAGCACATGATTCAATATGATACAGGGTTAGAAAACAGTTTTTGTTTTTTGTCTATTGGCAGTGAGTAGAGACATTTGCTATTTACTTTCTATTTTTATTTTTTTTTAATATACAGATGATCCTGCCAGTATGAAGAGATGTTACGATATAATCATTCTGACCTTATTTATATTTTTAGCTACTAAAGCCTACCAGCAAATAAGAACATTATTCAAACCAAGATCTAAGTCTGTGTTTTTCCCACAAAAGTGGAATTTGGAGATTGAAGACCAAGGGGAAATATAGATGCCATGCTCTAAGCTATCTCTCATAACAAGAAAAATTATCAGCAAGAGCTTTTTCATTAAGGGGACCCAGATGAGATTCTTTGATAATACATGATGGTTTAATTTAGAGGAACATCATTTGACCACATAATTCTGATTATATTCAGTACCTTATGGATTGCATGCATCCACTGAACTACAACTAGCAAGTGAGGGATGGATTTTTCAAGCCACCTCAGATGCCACAATGAATGTGAACATGCACATTTAGATATTCGTCTGATACTGTACAAGTTGGAAGCATCGTTCAATCTGTTAACTCACGTGTCTTCATAGAACTTCTCCTCTTGCAAGCATTTCTTCCCAGAAGGGTGATTGTGCATATGTTTATTTGCTTCTGAATGACTGGAAGAAAAATGATCGTAATATCCTCCTTCTGCTTCCTCCCCACATTTTTGAAAAAAAAAAAAGTATTTTGAGAGTGTTGGGTCACACAGGCCTTTTGTGTGACATCACCTGAACATAGATGTGTTTTAGATGACAGGGAAAACAGCTTTCAGAGAGGTGGTTGAAAGAAATAGGTAATATTATTAACGTAGAATAAACATAATTAGCCTTTTGCAGTCACAGGAAGTACACAGACAAATCAAAATCTCTGCTTTATGATATATAATAATAATTGCCATGCTAAGGAAGTGCAAGCTGAGATTGTTTATTCTCAGGAAAGCATTACAGAAAGGAAAAAAAAAGCCTGATTTTCTTTATTATGCACTTCATTGCATAGTGTAGACATTGCACAGGAGTAGAATAGCTTGTCTTTTTTATCCCCACATGCACATATTTTTTCTGCAAAACCTATTAAATACTCTTTCCTTACTCAGAAGTTAAGTTTGAGGCTGGCATGAAGTGACAGGATGATTCATCTCTGCAAGCAAAGTTCTTTGGTTTGTTCTGTGATTTAAGGTTCTGGGTTTTTGGGATGCAGGGTAGTCTTAGGAAGCTGGGGAATCCAACTCTATAGTTTTGTGAATGAGTAACTCCAGAAAACAGTCAAGTTGCATTAACTGGCACTCTTAAACTCCTCTCAGTAGGTGCTATTCTCCAACATAATACACTCAAATAGTGAGTACTCAAGTAGACCAAGTAATTCTAACTATAGGTGTGAACATTTCAATATTCACTAGACAACAAAGACTGAAAGTCAGATTATTGGCTAATGAAAAGGAATATTAACTAATCTTAAGAGGCAGATGGATATCTCATCAATGCATCATGGGCAAGGGACTTACTGAAGTAACCAAGATAGATTTTTTTTGGGGCAAGATAACCTGAACATACATCAATTGTCTGAAGTCATTGGAATACATATATGTATTCATGTCTTTGGATCATAGAAGTCATAGAATTTATCAGTAATTACAATTAACAGAGAGTTTTTGTGTTAACAAAAACACCAAAAAAGGGAATCTGAAATGAGTATAAAACTTTCCTTCATGCTTCCCTCCAATCCTTCTAAAAATGTGTGACCTGGGTCTAGTTTCAGTGTATCTTCAGTGGTGCTTGAATCCAAGAAGAATTACAACAGTTCATCTCCAAAAAAGCAATTTAACAAGTCCACTAAAACATATACAAAGATTTTTCATTGAATTAATATTGAAAAATCCAAGGTATAAGTGAGTTATATGCAAAAAGCAGATAATATGATTAGTAATAAAATTTAGAAAAACTATAAAAAAATTTATTTTGAACTATTTGGTACATCCTACTTTTGCAGTCCACTGTAGGTGGTATCTGAGCCAATTAGTTTGAAATGCATGTATGTTCTGCAAAGTCAATATGCCACAGCCTTATGCAATGATTCTGGTTTAGATGTAGTGTTATG
Organism: Pycnonotus jocosus; assembly: GCA_013400435.1. Taxonomy (NCBI): domain Eukaryota; kingdom Metazoa; phylum Chordata; class Aves; order Passeriformes; family Pycnonotidae; genus Pycnonotus; species Pycnonotus jocosus. The sequence goes on along the minus strand of VWYP01032761.1, from coordinate 52,065 downwards.
TTCTAAACATCTTGAAATAAAATCAGAGAAAAAGTGCATTTTAGTATGCTGCCCCTATAATGCAAAATAATATCTTAAACATTAATTTCTTCCTTCACTCTGTGACAGACATGGGGAGACCATTTGGTGCATGTCTGATGTTCCCTGGGGAAAGTGTAAACAATTGTGTGAAAAGGATAGGTAGTATCTGGCTTAGCAGAGGATTATAAAGAGTTCTGAGGAGCATGCAGCCACTTCCTTTTCTCACTTAGTCCTTGATTGAAAGGGCTATAATTTTATACAGTGCTCTTTTGAGGTCACTGGTAATGATCCCCAGGATCTTGAGTATTTGAGGAGACATTGAGGAGTAGCTATTTAGAACTTTTAACCACCTGTTTAAAATGTTAAAATAGAGTTAGAACACTTCTGGGACCTTAATTTAGTCTCCAATTAACCTTTTTTCCAGTCATTTTTAATAAATATTTGAATATAAATTTACCAGTGAGATAGTTTGGACTGAAAAGTTTGAACTTACTTCAAAGGCAGTTTTTAAGAAAGCTAAATTCAGGATGGTAAAGAGTAACTGTAGCCACTAGCACAGGTGGTAATAATATGTGCAGTGTAGGTGAGCTGGAAGTGTTGCCAGTTTTTCAATGTAAAATACAATGTTCATACTTTCCCTTTCTCTCAGGATTCCAGAACGCTTCTGCTTCTGCAATGAGAGCAAAGAGCGGCTGTTACTTCTTTATGATGACTTGTGGAAAATACATTACCCTTATAAATATACCATTTTATTGAGCTTGAGTATTCCACTTCTGTGGCAAAGTTCATAAACATTCCTCCAATTTTTCCCTGGTAAAAATCCAATTAGGAATGATTTTGAAGTTAATACCTGAAGTCTTGACTTCTTTTAAGTATTAATAGTGCTGGCAACTTTTGGAGTATTGAAGAGCCACTAAAGGAGTTTTGGTTAATCTGTGGAGCTTTACTCTTTGTGTGGAGCTTTGAACATGGTGACTTAGGTATGCCATATCAGTAAAGTAGAAAAATGTGTTTAGCTGGTAGTAATAAAAAGTGATTTTCCCTTAAATTCTGGTTAATATTTTCAAAACAGTAATTACTTGAGTACTTAAGTATTCCATCAGTTTTGTTTTCTTTCTTACCTTTACATAATACCAAATTTCTTAAGGACAAATTTTTGTTTAAAAATTTCTGATTAGTTCTGAACTGATTTTATGAGGCCATTAATCTAAGAAAGTTTTGGGGCTCTTTTTAGTGTGTGAACCACTCATTTCCTGGTCCAGATTAACTTAAATCAATCATCACATGTGAAATCAGTGAGCAACCAAGCAGTCATAACTTGGTTTTGTAATACTGCTGTGACTGGTCAGAAAACTGTGTGTGCTATGGGAGATATAGCAAAATGTGCTATAATTGAGTGGGAAGTGCTCCAGTTTTAGGCCAACCATCACAAGTCTAGAAGTGTGCTTAAAGGAAGTTATGTAAAGCCTGTGAAGCCCTTCTGAACTTCTATTAAATTTTGTTTTCTTCTGAAAGATAATGATTTCCTTTAGCTTGCTGATGCCAACTGCTGCAGATTAAACGTGTATTTATTGACTTAGGTTGCGGTTTCACTTGCAGAGCTGATTGGAAAAGCTTTTTAATACAGGATAGTAATCTTGTGACTCTGAAGTGCCTGGTGCTTTTATCTTTACAGAGTGCCTGATACTTCTATAATCATGCAAGGTATGGAAGCTATAGTCCAGGTTTTCACTGTTTTGTATATCTGCTCAGGGAAGGGCAGAAAAAAAGGAAGAATGCTGTCTGAGGAATGGCAGGTCACCATTCCCAGGACCTGAAGAGTTTGGTTGAACACATACTTATATTCATTTTTATAATGTTATCTGGTTTGGGGTATTTTATGTGTGATGTGCACTGGAAATGTTCCCTATTTTTATAAATATTTAATTTCTGCTGAGTAGCACTGAGCTGGAAAATTAAACAGCAGTGCTACTCAAACAGAACCAACCCATCTTCTCCAAGGAAGTAACAGTGCTCTCCATCTCGCTACAATGTGTAGGATGACTCTGATGTCCTTCCCTGGGCATAGTTCTTCTCTGTGTTTATGTTTTATTGGAATAGATTCCAAAACATTTATAGTCTTGGATATTCTCCCTTGTGGATTACAGTACTTTCTGGCCTTTGTGATACAAACTGGGTTTCCTTCCAGGTGGTCCAAATGTTGCTGCCAAACTCTTCTTTGATGCGCTGTGTTCACACTTCCTCTGGAGAAAATGTCTTTATTGGCTTTCCTATACCAAAAATAGTTCTTGTTCATTCGTGGTTCTGCAGAGCTTTATTGCTACCCCTACCTCATCTCTGCTTTTGTTATGCAGCTCTGCTACCTTTTACTTTTTCATGTTTTGCTTTGGAGGATTTGGGGGGTTTTCTCCATTAATGTGGAATACCTTCCCTGTTACATCTGTAGTGCAACTTTTCTTTCAGGTAGCTATTCAAAACCTACCTTTTGTAAGCCCTTTTAGTCATCCCACAGAGTGCTGACCATGTCAAGTTAATTAAATATTTTGAGTTTTATGTTATTTAAGCATTTTTTAGCGATGTTTAGTGTTTTAAAAGTTTATAAGGACAGAAAACATTTTTGTAAACTAGTTTGGCCTTCTAGATAAAATGAGGCATTTGGTTAGAATCAGTTTGGTTTGGTATTTAAATCTTTAATTAAAGACATCAGAAATTGTCATTATAGTGCTATTTATACTATGGAAAATATAAAGATGAGATTGCTCTATCCGTACTTGATAACCCCTTATCTGCTCAGCCCTTATTTATGTTAACCTTTTTGGCAGTGATAGCTGCTGAGCAATAGTGTATGTCCATTAGCCAAGGATTTTTAATTTATTTTTTTTAAATCCAGAGTAGCATCCTTCACTTTTGATCCTCGGTTTATAAATTTCCATTTGTGAGGAGAGACTGGGAGCTGGGGCTGTCTGTTCCTGTGAAGCAGCAGCTCATAGGTGTGTACAAATATTGGAAGGCAGGGTTTACAGTAGACTGAGCCAAGCTGCTTATAAGTGGCGCCCCATGACAGGACAAGAGAAAATAAGACACCAACATTTTGCTTAAATGTAAGACAATTTAGCGTTGAAAAAAATCATCTACTGCCAGGGTGACTGAGCACTGGCACAGGTTTCCCAGAGAAGTTGTAGAGTCTCTGTCCCTGCATAGTCTGAAAGCTGTATGGATGTGGTCCTGCCCAGCCTGCTTTCACTGACTCTGCTTGGGTGGCTGGGTGGTGAGATGATCTCCAGAGGTGCCTGCCAGGCTCAGGCATTCTGTGATTCTGTAATATTCCACTATAATAGTCACAGGTCCTCAAGTCAAACAATATACTGTCTAAATAATGCTTTGAAAACAGTTAGCACCATTTTTCTTAAAATTCTATATTCTCCATTTCTTCAGTCTAGCCTCTAATATGCTTCTTTTCTCTCAAGTGTAATTTGTATTGCAGGTATATAAGATATTTTAATGCCTTAAAACCGCCATCAAGGACTTGGAAAGGGAGGGGTGTGTTTCATAAATGATTAAACAGTACAAATATCTGGAGTGTGTTTCATCTTATGAAATGCTTTAAGTATTCCTCTTACAACCTCCTTTTGACATTTCTGAAAGCTCATTACTTCTTTGCCTTTTAACAGTCAAGATGAAGGCTGTCAGTGGTGGAATTCAGATTTCCATCTGTTCATTATGCCTTTAGTAGCAGAGGGAAAGAGCAGATGTGCTGCCCCAGGCTTTCTACTAATTTGGATATCCAGCTGCCTCTTTTATTTTGGGAAAAATACCTATAATCTCATACCAGTATAATCAAATATGTAAGGAAGAGCAGTCATCTTGGTCCAACCTTGGACTACTTAGCAATCTTTAGATTCTGGCAGAAGATACAATTCGTTTTCCAAAAAGGCATTGCATTTGCCATAAATCACTCAGGCCTAATTCACTGAGGCATCAAAACAGGCACTTAAGTTAAAGCAAAGGAGTAGTCTTCTTGACCTAAGCTGGAATTCTCATATGTTTAACTAACTACCTTAATAAATTAGACTTTATTAAAGTAGTATCTTTAAATACTATTAGATTCAGTTAAATAAATACAGTTAAAATTATTAGGAAACTTTCTGGTGTAGAATTATCAGCCAAGGATTTTTTTTTTTTTGGCCATAATCCAGACCCTTCTCTCTTTTTGGAAAGTGGGAAAAGTTACTGTCTGGGCAGCAAATATATGAAGGTTCATTCTCTAGAAAATGCATCTTGTATAAGCAAAATGCCACACACAATCAGTGCAAACCTAATTTGTCCAGCCAAAAGGAAACCTTTATTTTTTCCAAGAGCAGCTCTCATTTTCATACAGAAATCTGAGAATGTGTCCAGAGAAACATTTCTTGCCTGGATTTAGGAATCCAGGCTTCTTAGAATAGATGATTCCACTAATCACAGTAATTATGAATATTAATATGTGTAACACAATATCTTTCATATTAAAAGATCTGCTGAGCGCTTCCCTGTAGCAGCCCTGTGCCGTTGTTGACCACTGTTCAAGTGCTTCTGTACTTATTTCTTTTTGATGACTTTTGCAAAATTTAGAGCATTAAAAATCTAATTTTTAGGGTGTGCAGGTGCATACCAACACCAGGGCAGACCTCAGAATTGTGGCTCTATGGTATTTTTCATGGCAAACTAAAATTGCTGACAATCTGAACCAGACAGTGATAATCAGTAACTTTTAAAGATTGCAGTCACAAAGTAATCAGGAAATATCAATTTGAAACTAGGTTCAAATGATTTTAAGTTGTGTAGGGTGACTCATCAAACAGTGTAATGCATTTTACATGGGGTTTTTTGTTTGTTTTGATTTTTTGTTTTTTGGTTGTGGTTTTGTTTTTGTTTGGGGTTTTTTGTTTGTTTGTTGGTTTGGTTTGGTGGGGTTTTTTGTTGTTGCTTTTTTTTTTTTAATGCCAGTTCTTTCTTGATTTTGCATAAAGCCATTTTTAAAAATAAGCTTGAAGGCTTTAACAAAGACCACNTTGTTGTTGTTGTTGGTTTTTTTTTATCATGCCAGTTCTTTCTTGGTTTTGCATAAAGCCATTTTGAAAAATAAGCTTGAAGGCTTTAACAAAGATCACTCTATCTTTTTGGAGGACAAGCATTGACACACACCTTTAGCTACAGCTAAAGATTCATGAAGAATAAAACTACTTACTCTTTCCAGCTGAGATGGATTTCTTTCTTGATTCTCTGTTTTTCTGATTTAGTCTGCTCAGACACTTGACCAATCCATCTGCTCAGTACCATTCCTTCCCTCAGCCAAAAATGTCACAGTGCCAAGTCTCTAAAGAAGAATCGAAGAGGTTGAAAAGAAAAAAAACTATCTCAGGTCATCTGTTTCAAATCCGCACTCATCTCTTTTAAGTGAATGTAAAACTGAAGGTAATTTGAGATTGTTCTTTGGTCTAAAGTCACAGTTAAATCAGCTAAGTGGTAACACTGGAAAAAGCAGTAGACAAGTAGAATTACATTTTCAGACTCCCAGAGTTTTACTTTTGACTTAGGTGGGGTCAGGATCAGGTAACAAGTGAACCGGTACAAATTCATGAGAAAGCATCACAGTAATTCAATTTGCTGTTTACTTCAAATTCATGTGGAACCATTTTTTTTTTCCATAAGGAGAAAAACTACCAAAATTTACAATATAGTTTTCTTCCTCTTCAGATTTAGCCTGAGTGTTAGGCAAGCCCTCATAACTCTGCATTTGTGGAAGTTTGTGAGGTGTATTTTTTCATGGCAGTGATCTGGTCTGCTGGGGCTGAAGTTTGGGCATGTCAAGAACTGCATCTAAGAGTTTGGCTCACATTTGACTTTGTGAACTTTCAAAAGTGTAATTTATTTGTATAATGTGCATTATGCTGTATCTCAGTACTGCTTCGTCCATCCACCTTCCTGCTGAGAGGAGTGTTTCACAGCAGACAGGAGGCAACTTGACACAATTCACCATAGGAAATTGATTTGACAGCACTCAGTGAAAGTTCTTAATGAAACAGAGAGGTGGTTTTATGTTAGTGTTCAAAAAAGTTGATTCTATTATTCAGTCTTATTCCTAAATATTAAAAGCATCAGCATGTTTGTGTTCATATGGTCTGACCAGGGTTGCTCATGTGTGATACTGAAGGTAAACGGGCCCTGGCTGTCAAGTCCTTAATGCTTTCTCTGGTCTTCTGTCATAAGTGGTGATAGATTTGATTTTATACAGGTCTTCTATGCCTTTAAGATGCAGCAGCTATGCTGGCATGCTTATTTTGCCTCAGGGTATTTCTTACTTCAGCCTCCATAAATTTTTTGTGTCTGTATGTCCTCATGTTGAATTTCTTCAGATTGCAATACGACTTCCTGCTGTGCCTGTAGGATAAAGAGTGGTACAGGTGATGTGCTATGATAGGGGTTGTTGCTGTTTCCAAGGTGCAAGGTTCTGGTCCCAGAGGTGTCTTTGCTGTGGCCTTACCAGAGTTCAGGCCTGCTCATCTTGATGTAAATGAGATACTTTAAATTTTCCTTCAGTCGTATTTGTTCTTTGTTATCTGTGTGTGCTGCTGTTTTCAGCTCTGTTTTGATGCTGCTGCTGCTTCACATAGTGCACACATTTCCATTCATACTTCATTACAAAAGTCTATACTTGTGAACTGGAAAAGTCTAAGTCTAAGTTACTATCAAGCCCAGTTCCTGACAACATCGCTGTGTGCTGTATTTTAGAACAAATATGAAAAAAAAAACCAACCCAACCAAAAAACCCCAAATAGTTTTGCAACAAGAATAAAATTTTACAATGTGGTAACTTACTTCTTTTGCAGCCTTTGTATATTACAATCCTAAGACATTTGGGACTTAATTCAATGAGGTATTGAAGTAGAAGAAATCTAGTTCAGGTTCACTAGTGAGCATCCATATTAATCCTTCAACAGCACTTTGAAAATGCACTAAAACTAAGCACGGGTGTGTTTAGAACTGTTGACAACTTACTGTCTCAGTAGGATGGACTTTGAAAGACTTCAATTTAAAGAGCAAGTAGTCCATGCTACAGTGTGATGCAACCACACAAATGGCTGATGATAAATTAGGTTAAAAACAGCAACTATCCCTTTCTTGTAGCAAATATTTCTGTTAGCATACCATAAAAGTTTATGATTTAATTACCTGTTGTCTTAAGAGAAGCCTCTTATATAGGGCTTGACTGTGGGCAGAGAATCTGGTTTTCCTTCTCTGTTTATGAACAATAACATCTAGGACCACCACCCTCAGGACCTTCATAAATGAGCACTGCTCTGTTCCTAAGCCTTTCTATTTCCAAGGCTATGAAGTCCACATATGTAGCAGTGATGTTGGCTGGGGGGAAAAAAGGGAGAAAATTATGAGTCATCTCCAGCCCATTCTCCTCACTACTCCTGGGATAGAAAGGCCATGGAAATGAATAGCAAATCTGTTCAGGACAGGAAAAGAGCAAGCAGAAGAATTTTAGAAGCACTGGTGCAGTGCCAGAGCACTGTGGTTGTGCCAGGGAATAGTAATATGGAAACCTTTTATAGAATTTTATTTCCTTAAGAGAATGTGAATGAAGGAAGGGTCTGCTGTTGGTACTAGGGTGGGTGCTAAATGCTGCTGTCTCCCACATCTCCATCTCCGCCTGCTTTGGATATGGACTGAGCTCATTGAGGAAAGGATTGGTTTGGAAATGGAAAATGGCTGTGAAAAATAGTCCTGTGAAAGTACGTGCTTTCTGCAGCTAAAATAAAACCAGTGGTTGCCTACAGGGGAATAAAAAAGGAATTTTAAGCAGAGTCCTTCATGTGGAAAGCAGAGATGCTGACAGTTTCTATTAAGTTCTTCAGAAAATCTCTTCCTGTGAAGAATGCCCTGTCTGACTTGCTGGTCCAATTCAGGACAGAGAAAGTTATTTGTAATTTAATGATACCTCTTCTGGGAAGGTATTTGCATTGTAGAACTGGCTGGAGCTCAGTGCACCTTGGACAGATTTTTGTCCTGTGCAGCAGTAGCACATCAAGCTGTTGGAGAGGCAGCATGAGTAGTACCATCTGCTGCAGAGGGTATCTCAATCAGTCTACCTTTTCCATAGAATATATATGTAGCATTTATTGTGCAAAACTCTAACCCTCTCATTCAAATTGCATTGAATTTAAGCAGCAGGTTACAATTGTAGTGGAAGAGGTGCTGGGATGGATGTATGAGCTCATTGCAGCAGTTTAATTGCCTTGTGAAATGAAGTTAAAGATAGCTCGGAGGAGAGGAGGAGGAGAAGGCACCCAGGTCCTAAGAGTTGTTAGGAGGGAGGGTGGGAATACATCCAGGCAAAGCCCTGGCAAAAAGAGGAGTTTGTAGCAGTGTTCTTTATGCTTTAAATCTGTTCTGAGCAGTGGGATATATGGTAATGAGCAAGCTTACAGCATTTGGTGGGGAGAGGAAGGAGATAATTTCCACATTGTCCTGGTGCACTATAAATGGTTCTGGCTGGCAGGGCAGCTGCATGACGCACAAGGCAAGGAACACAGCGCCAGTGTTGCTATCGTTTTGGTTTACTCTTTCTTAGGAATGGGTGGTGGCAACTAATCCTGATGGTTTCTAAGGCTTTCTCAGTTCCAGGCATGTATAAGAAAAAAAAAAAAAGTCAAATAGGACCTTGGAAGCTCTAAAAACCTAAAAAGCAACCACTTGCTCCTTTAGGAAGGTTTCCAAAACAATGGCTGGCAGTAAGAACAAATGATCCAAATATACATCCAGAAAAGCTTCTTAGCTGTAGAAGTAAGCATGGATTTTACTGATCATATGGTTTGAATTCAAAATTATGCCCAAACTTTTATAGCTCCCACTGTCACCAAAATCCATATTCTTGAGAGTTTTCCCTGTTGAGGTCTTAAGAGCATTGACTTGCCAAAATACTTGTACTGTATATTTGGGATGGTTATAGAGCTGTGGACATTTTTGTCCAGCCTGTTACATAAAGATATACTCCACAGAATTATTTGGAACATTAACATTGTTGTCATAGACAGTTGAACATAAATTTATTTATAAATGGGGAAAACTTAGCTAAGACTGTCACAAAAAATATGCTGTAAGTTGGAAGAAGTATTGGAGACATTGTTTTTTTGGCAACCACATGTTTTTCAGTGGGATGGTTCTTTTAATCCATTGTCCAGCATTTGCCTCCCATACTTGATGACAAATGTGATGTTGCATGCTTGCCACCTCTCGTCTGCATTTTCTCTTCATAACAAAACAAAGGAAATACAGCTTTGAACTTCTGTCCAGTTGGATCCTGATTCAGACTGCCTGTATGACTTGGAGCAGGAATCTAAAATCCAAGTACACAGAAAGGCATGGGTGACAAAACAAGATTTACAAGGGGAAACAGTGATCTGGATTATCACTTTCTAGGGACAATTTATATTTGTTTAATCAGCTACTGCAGTGACACATCCTTAACAGGCAGAAGAAAGGAATTCACAGCTACAAAACACTTGCCTGCAAAAATCCATCAGTCCTACGCAGGACTCAAGCCAAGTTATTGCTATCTGAGAAGTGTTTTCCAGAGCATAAAATTATTCAAGAATTCATTAATGCATTTGTTATGGTTGCACACTGAGGAGGAATGTCTACCAGAATTTATTAGGTTTTTTTTTTTTTTTTAGTTTTGGCAGTGTTGAACTAGATATCATAATTTCTTCTGGTTAAGATGGTTGGTGCCCAAATGATAGGCTCTTTCTTCCATTTATTTGTACCACCTTTCAGTATGAACATTCATGCTGGTTACATGTTCCTCCATTTCCCCAGTTATCCCCTTTGTAGCCCTGGGTCAAAAGCAGTGATAGCAGGAGAACTGTTGGCTCTGATTTGAGCAAGCCATAAGGCATGATATGTTTTATGTGACTCCTATCACAGAATCAATTAGCTTGGAAAAGACCTCTGAGATCATCAAGTACAAGCTATAACCAAACACCACTACATCAATTAGACCATGGCACTGAGTGCCACATCCAGTCCTTCCATAATCACTGTGGAGATGGTGACTCTACCACCTCCATGGGCAGCCCATTCCAATGTCTAATATCACCTTCTGTGAAGAAATGCCTCCTAATGTCCAACCTAAACCTCCCCTGGTGCAGCTTGAGACTGTGTCCTCATATCCTGTCCTTGGCTGCCTGGGAGAAGAGGCTGACCCCCACCTGGCTATAACTTTCTTGTGGCTGGCTGTAGAGTGTTAAGGTCATGTCTGAGCCTCTTTTACCCAGGCTAAAGAACTCCAGCTCCCTCAATTCCTTCTCACAAGAGTTATGTTCCAGCCCCTTCACCAATTTCTTTGCCCTTCTCTGAATGCACTTCAGCACCTCAATGTCCTTCCTGAGGGGCCCAGAACTGGACACAGCACTTGAGGTGCAGCCTCCCCAGTGCTGAGTACATGGAAACAATCACTGTCCTGCTCCTGCTGGCCCCACCGTTGCTGATACAGGCCAGGGTGCCATCAACCTTCCTGGCCACCTGAGCCCACGCTGGTTCACATTCAGCCACTGTCCACCGGCATCCCCATGTTTTTCTCTGCTAAGCAGCTTTCCAGCTGCTTTCCCCCCCAGCCTGTAGCCCTGCATGGGGTTGTTGTGACCTAAGTGCAGGATGCAGCACTTGGTCTTGTTGAACCTCGTACTGCTCTTGGCTCATAGATCCAGCCTATCTAGATCCATCTGCAGAGCCTTTCTGCAGATCAACACTCTCACCCTCATTTGTGCAGCACTGTAATGGAATAAAATGTCTGCTTGCTTCAGGAACTTTGCTGCTGGGGACATATTCAAAAGAAAAGGTTTTTATTTTGTTGTTGGAAATCTGCTTGTCTTCAGATTTCAAAGAGGAAGACAAAATTGTCTTAAGGTATATGATTATGAAGTTTAGCTACTTAAACAAGCAGTACACTCTATTCTTTCACACTATCATATTAAATAGGTACTCCACTACTTTTAAAATAAAAGAAATACCTCTTAGAGAGTTTTCTATCATGACAAATTATTTTAATTTTGTCTCCTGATCTTCTTGACATGCCTGAAGTCGCTGTCTTTTAACAGCTCTGTTAAAAGTTGCTCTCTTTGCTCCCTTTTGGTAGTCAACCACAGTCACTGAATGGTCATTTTAAATGTGATTTATTTGTAGCAAATCTATTACTGCTGTCTGGACCTGCCTGATCAGGCACTCTGTATCATTGGAGGAAACTTAGTGAGATCAGTCAGTGCTATATCTGTATTGATTATTCATGGAAGATGTTAAGATGGTCACATTTTAGGGTAGCTGCAGGCTTTATTTTCTCTTTTCATAATGTTTGAAATATAATATGACTCACAGAAATATAGTGGCCCACATTTGCTGGAATTTGAGTGCTTTGAAAGGCACAGCAGGGTTTGATGGCTGCATGTGGACAAGAACCAAAGTGCTTGGTTCCCTTTTTATCTAGCAGTCATTGTGTTCCCTGCCCACCTGTGAAGAGGTGCATTTCCAAGCCAAAAATTTGCAATGACAGCAGGATATGAGGTGCAAACAGAGACAACATGTTCTGCTTCCACAGGGGTTGATTCAAGTAGTTACCCTATAAAGTAGAGAAGCCATTAAAACTAAAACTGTTCATCAGAGTGTGAGAAGGGTGGAAGGTGCTGAGTGATACAGGAAGGAAAATGCTGGTTTAGATTTTGGCTCAACTTTCTACTTTAAGTGATTGCGACAGTAAGATGTGGAGATCATAGAAGAACTGATGGCTCTTTTGGTATGGTCACTGCTTCCAGAACTGTGTGGCACCTTTGTAACCAATTCATTATTGCTGAGGGATTTTCTGGAATGCCTGCTATTAGCTGTTTTGTATTACCTCATCTGAATGTCTTATCTGTTAGTGATTTTGAGAAAAAGAATACTCCAAGCAGAGAAACCCATGTCTCTCATGGGTACCCAGCTACTGGATTTGATTAGACTTTTTTTGAGAACATAGATCTCAAAATTCACAAGTCTTTGAGGTACTGCTGGTTGTGTGCAGCACTGAAGTCTCAGGTTTTTACCTGGATGTCAGGTGTTACATGTGCAATGCATAAGAATGCTGCTTAGAAATTTTTCTGCTGTGATGTCAAAATCTCAGAGACCCAGAGTTAGACTGCCTGCATTTTTTCCATTTTAATTAAACAGACGACAATATCTGGCCCAGACAATTAATATGGATAGTGTGCCCAGTATAGGATGACTATTTTCTACAGGGATGGTCTTTTAATATAACTCACAGGGAGTTTTGGTCTTTGTCTACAAAGGTAATGGATAAGAAAACAGAAAAAAATAAAATGCAGATGAGAAAATGGAATGTTATATATGGTAAAATAAAGAAACAGACCAGCCTAATGACATCCAAGAAACACACATAACCAAGCTCCAGGATTCCAGAGTGATAATCTCATTAGTTTCATATTATTAGGCAACTGTCAGCTCCTGGACCCTTATGGAATCACAAAAAATTATGTCAGAAACTGAATCAGTTATAAATTAAAATTAATTATTGAAATTAGATCTAGTTTTTTATTTGAACTCAGTTGTGATTTACAGTACTGGACTTGCCTAATTTTCTTTTAAACAGTTGCCTCTCATGCTGCTGAAGAAGTCCAGGTTTTTCCATCAAACCTGAAGATGTATTTATTTTCAGCAAGGATTACAATTCCTGCCAGTGGAATCCCCATAGATTTGGCTAATTGCAATATGGCTGTAAATATGTGTTTTCCATGGAAATTAGTCTAGTCACAGGAATTTTTGAATTTTTTTAAAATACTGATAGCTTTGCCTAATGTGATTGCCAAACACATGCAGAGTTTAAAGAAAAATTAATTAATGTATTTACACTGAACTGCTGACTATATGTAGGTATTGCTTTTCTGGGTGAAGCATGAATTGACAGCTTGACTGTCTCTCATGGATTTGTGCTCTTAACACACAAATGAGGAAATAAGGAAAGCCTCCTTTAGCTCAATCAGGCTGTGTGCTGTAGAGATCTTGCCCTCTTGCAAACATCTGTGAGCTTGAATCCAGTCTTTATGTAGTTTTTGTAGATATATTTTCATTGCTTTGTGGGGTTTTTTGCTTTTGTTGTAAGAAAGTACTTGAAAATGCTGTATGTGACTGGTATGCAAAGAATCCAGAGACAGTAGAAATGCATATAAGGACTGGGTGATATTTACAAGAGCATGTAATGACAGGATGAGGAGGAACAGCTTCAGACTGAGAGTAGGATTAGGTTAGATACTGGGAAGAAATTCTTTGCTTTGAGGGTAGTGAGGCACTGGAACAGGTTGCCCAGAATAGCTATGGATGCTCTGTCCCTGGAAGTGTTAAAGGCAAGGTTGAATGAAGCTCTGAGCAACCTGTTCTAGTGAAAGATGTCCACTAGAACAAGATGATTGTTAAGGTCCCTCCCAATCCAAACCATTTCATGATCTATAGTGGTAATATTAATTTAATTTAACTTCTTACTAATTTCTATTTTAGGACTAACCTTACTGGCACAGCAGGGCAATTGTTTACTGGTTATGTATTGACATACAAATCTAGTACCAGGAGTCTTGAGTTTCCATACTGAAAAAAAAAAAAATACAACCACAGAATTACAGAGTGGTTTGTGTTGGCAGGGACCTTTTTTGTTTATTAGGTCATTGCTGAGTTGAGACTTCTGTTGAGATGTCTGCAGAGGATGAAGACCTTTTTCACTAATCTTCTATTCAGAATTTAGAACTGAGAATACTATTAGTAGTATGATGATGCCTTCTAAATAATCTGTATGAATGCAAAAATAATGAATATAACAGAAACATTTGAGAGTTGTATGATTCACATTATACTTGTATTCAAAATCTGACCACAAGTATTACTAGCTTTTTAATGTATAATTTTGAAACTTTTTTAACATAATGCCTAATTTCTTGTTTTTCTAGATATGGTATGAACTGCCTCATTCAATTTGAGGATTTTGCTAATGCCAATGCATTCCGACTCCTGAATAAGTACCGTAACAAATATTGCACTTTCAATGACGACATTCAAGGTAACAAACTTTTTCTCTTCTCTTCACTGTTGTTCCCACAAGCCAGAAAAATAAGTCTTCATTTCCAGGGGGGAAAAAAAAAATCTATCAGCTTTATTGTGATATTTGTAGATGTACAGGTCACATTTTGCCTTGGGTTTCCTCAGCATGGATTTTTGGTGATCTGCATTTGCTCTTAACCTTTCACCTCTCATTCACGCCTCATGCTTTATTCAGATGTTCACTCTTTGGGTTTGAGGTTTTTTTTTTTTTAAGAGTTTAGTACGTGAATGGCTTTCCCCATATAAATTACTGACTTCTTTGAGCAAATGTCAAAGCTCAAACCTGACTGTACTTTCTTGGTTTTTTGTCAGTTCAGTGACAACTGCTCAACTGTTCCTCCATGCATCTGGAATGATAAATGTCAAACTGTATTTCAGTTTTTAAGCTGACAACTCAGTTAAATATTCATGTAATTTTTCTCACAGTCTCATTCAATTTTAGAGGTAAATGATCCCCTTGACTCTCTTTTTCCCATCGGAATCCTTTCTGGCAGCTGGAAAAAGGAAAATATCTAGGATGGGAAATGTCAACAAGGGGGATTCCCCAGTGCTCAATCTAAACAGGCATCTTGTCCCTCCCTCCCGAGAAGACAGACAAGTTGGGCTGAAGGGGTGTGTGCTACTACTTGGGTTGCCTTATATCCAGTCAGGAAAAGAGCACTGGAAAATAACTTTCTCTAGAGCAGTAAGTGTGTAACTCCCTCTAAGGCACTGGCTCCCATCCTTGAGAGGAGCCTGAAGTCAGATGAGCTGATCCAAAGAGGGCCTTCGGTATCCAGCTGCCTCTTATCCCTCATGCTTTCTTGGGTATATGAAGGTCTCAGCAGTGACAAGTCAAAAATGGAAGTTAACCTGTCTTCATTTCTCACGGTTTTCAGTGACACTTTAAGCCAGCAATTAGGAGCTGGAGTTTTCCAGAAGTCCTTATTGAGTCGTGCTTGGGACCTAGGTCATATTTCAGTGACAGTGGATGGCAGTGGATTCAAATAGCCCTTGTCTTTCTGGTGTTAGGGATTTGCTATCCACATGAACTGTGTTCCTGTTATAAGCCTGGCTGAGTTCTACTTCTGCATCTGAAACAGATTATGGAGGACAACCTCCCAGATGAGAAATAAACTAATTATAAAATATCATTTCCCTTTGTAAGTAGCATGGTGCTTCCTGCTCTGAAGGGTCTGAGTGTAGCCATGGCTACAGCACTTCATTATAGCAGGTCAAACAGCATCTGGAAGCTTCCTTGGTTGTTCAGAGGCTCAGTTCCCACAGGGAATTCGCTTTCCTTGCAGGATGAAGGTCCTTAATCCAAATCAGAAAGAGACTCAAGTAGATTGTGGTTTCAGAGAAATTGAAGTTTTTCAGCAAAAGTGTACCAACTATGGGTAAACTTACTTGACAAGGCCTTTTATGTATTTGCATTTTCAAACCACTTCATTCTCTCTCATGTGCCTTGGAAGGAGACGTCTTGATGTTCAGAAGTGTTGGAAGGTATCCCTTTGGCTTCTGTCTGAGCTCTGTAGCAGCTGATGGCCTTCCTTAGAAGTGCAGCCATGTGCAGTCTTTTAATTTATTAATTTTCTGCAATCTAATTTGTGCTTGAGGGGCCTTTGATATTTTCACAAAGAATGCCTGTGACTTTTGGGTGATCTCCATCCATTTGTGTAGCTTCCAAGTGGTGAAAGTGGATGCCTTTATTTCTGGTCTCTGTCATTTGTCATCATATCTCCACAGTTACCTTCAGTAACTTTTTTTTTTAAATAGCATGTCATCTTCTCCTATAATGTGGAAGTAGAATAACAGCCCATTGATCTTTTATCCCTATTCCAACTTTATAAACCCTAAGGATCTTTCACCTAGCAATTGTAATGAGAATGGATGGTGCTAACTTCTGTCCTTAAAAATTTTCAGATTATAAATAGCATGGTTTTTTTTTCCAGGCTACTTGAAAGACTGGCTTGCTCTGTATGCAAGTTGTATTTTCTACAGCAGTAAAGCTGACAAGTAGTGCCAGACAAATAAAAGCAAAGAAACATAACACTGCATCTAATTTGCCATCATCTTCTGAAGATGGTGCTTACATGGTATTTTAAACATTGTTTCTCCTAGTACTAATATTTTTCAAGAGAAAGCTACTTTAAGATTAGAAGAAATGTTTAATATCTTTCCTAGAGAGGCTTGAGGATTTTTTTTTTCCTCTATATAGGATATTCAGAGAAAGGATTCTTATATATCTTAGTGATGCCATGAGGACCTTTCAGTATCTCAAGTCTGAAAAATACCCTAATATATGATCCTGGTTTCTGACAGACACTAAAAAAGATAAAGAAAACACGTCAAGCTGCATGTACACATCTGCAAGTACTGACTTGGACAAATGCAGTTGGTTGCCCACTCTTAGCTCACAGCTAAAACACTGCCAAAACACTGATTACAGAAAACCACTAAAAATTGCCCATTAAGGATCGTCTGTAGACATATTTAGGAATTTCTGGAAACAGTCTCCACCGCTGCTACAGTACGGTCACATCCTTTACTTTGCAGAAAGCTTTGTAACTTTTTCTACATTACCTCTCTATACATAAGGAACTGACAACAAAGGTGAACAGGATTCTGACCAAATGGCATAAATCTGTATTGGAATAATAACATCTTTTGTACTTCTGCATTTTAGAAAGCATCTTTGTTTTTGGATAGGTGGTGAATTTCTTCTCTCTGAAATTGTAATAATTTCTCCATATTTGTATTTTCAAAATATCTTCTTACAAACACAATAGCAATGTTTCCTTAGGGAGAAAATATTCACTTTTTCCCTTGGATTCCTGTCTGTTTTTTTTCCTGACCACAAATCAGCTTGATGCTTTTTTTTCTCTCTCTCTGAAATATAGAGACAGATTATTGGAAAAGAAAATCAGAGAAAGCCTTTGGTTTAAAACAAATACTTTTATCTGGTTCTAACTATTAGAGAACCTTTTCCAAAACTGAGGGAGTTTGATCATAATTTCCCATATGGGAGAAATATGAAATAATTTTGTAGTGTCAAACTTCACAACATTTAGAAATTCCTGAATTAGGTCAGGTTGCTAGCTTTGCTTATCTGCAATATATTTAGGAAGGAGGTGTCATAAGGAAAGGGTGGAATTTTCTAGAAGATCTGATATGTGATGTTTTTTTTTCTTTCCAACCCCTGCCTGGGAATGGACCCATGAGGTCCAAAGCTGTTTCTTGAGGTGAGAGATGTTCTCTGCCTGACTGCCCTCAAAGGAAGCAGCCTTGGGATTCACAGTTTGAAAATTTCCTTGAAGAAGCAGTTCCCTTCCCTGCTGCAGGGAGGTTGCAGTCATTGCTACCATGGATAGTTTTCAAATAGTGACATAAATTTCCCTAGTTTTCCTCTGTGTAGGTCAGTTATTTCAATTATTAGAATTGGTTTGATCTTTTTCCACCCTTCTGTACTTAAAAATTGTCTCAATTGACAATTACAAACTTCTGTAGTATAAGACAAAAATAAGTGTTTCTCTGCTCTGTAATACTGGAATTACAGTTCTTGTAACTTCACCGTGCCCACAGTTGCAATATTTTCCCCTATGATGGACACAGAGCCTGTATTTTATGCCAATAAAAATATTTACACGGAGAGATTGTGCTGGATTGGAATTAACTTTGGTATCCATCATGACCTTAGATGTCATTAGTTTTTAACAGCTGTCTTGTTTGATTGCATCAACATTTTATGAAAAGAAAGAGACGTAAAATAAAAAATGTAGACCGCATATAACTTAATATAATTATTTCATTTTACATTTTGTTTTTATTTAAAATAGATGTTAGGTGTTCAGCAGACTGCCATTTGCATAACTAGGAAAATTTTACATGGATATTATGTTGTGACTAATTCAATGTTAAGTCAGTGCCATTCTCATAAATCAGAATTTTTGTGTCACAAACATTGTCCTTTTTAAGATTCAATTATTTTAAGATTACTATAAAAATTTATGCATTTGATACCTGGAAATTTCAGTTCTTGAAATCAAATTGTAGAGAAGATTTTGGGTTTGTTGTTATGGCTGTGATGAGCATGGGGCCTCCAGTTCCTTCTCTGACCAAGACTTTGAAAAATGCAGAGTGGAATGACATATAAAAGCTCAGATATTTATATCATATATCTCAAATTCTGAAAATATATGTAAACTGTAGAAAACTTCTTTCATAGACATGTGCTTCACTTTCAGAGACATTGGCTTTCAAGTGAGATTTTAAAAATGGAATAATTTTAAAAATAAAATAATTTTTTTAAAAAAACTATTGAGACATATGCTGTAGGGTGTATTTTTCTTTCGATATATTCAGGATATCACCTCTTTGTTACTCACTGGTAAATTTACGTTGAAATCAGTATGTTTTCAAGTAAATCCTCTACTGTAGCTTTTGTATAATTTTCCATGTGTATGCACACACACGTATGTACAAGTATTTCTCTGTTTCATTTTTTGCTCATTATGGGTTTAAAAAAGAAATCCATTCTCCTGGTGTTCTGGGGCAGCCAGCTCCAGGTGGCCCTGCTTGCTTCAGCAAGGAGTCGCATCAAATGCTCTCCCAGCCTCAGCCATTCTGTGCTGCTGGGACTCTGTATCCTTTTCCATATATGACACATAGTTGGTGTTTTAGAAAGGCTGCATTTCTCCTTGCCTAGAGCCTTTCCCCCTTTTCACTGCCTGCTGCAGAGCAGGGCAGTGTGCACACTTTTGAGAAGCCCATTTATGGCGAGAAGAGGGAGCTCCCATTTCTTAAAAGAGGGGCCTTTTGAACTACTCACACCTGTAGCATTTGCCTCACTAGCAACTGAGATCTCACCTTTTCCATAGGATCTTTACTCCCCTTTTCCCCTGTAAATGTAGGAGATGGGACTGGATTTTTTTCCCTGGCACTCTGTGAAGTGCTCTTTAACTGACTGGCAATGTTAACATGTGATTTCTATTATACTCTGTGTTGAGAAATATGAATGTTACTTTTACCACTTCCTAATCTTTTGATCCAGAGTGAATACCTCAGGTTTTTAGATGTGCTTCAGAAAATTCTCTCCTCTCATTGTTGACTAGCTTTTTAAAATGAGATAGTTAAAATTACATAAAGAAACTACTAATACTATATTACAAGTTTTATTTTTTGAAACTATAAATAACAGGCAAAGTCTTCAGTGCAATAAGCATTTCTCACTAATTTAAATTAAATTACATCCAATATAAATTAAGTTCTTATTCCTCATATTTTGGGTTATTTCCCCCTTTTTTTTTGTTCCATTATATCTGCTGAAAAGGTACTCTGTGCCCCCAAGCATTTATAGTTTGTCAACCCCAAAAGGCCATGGATTTCCTTTAATATATTCATGCTCAGCTGGGCAGTTTACTGCAACAAGGCTAAAGAATCTTGCACAGGAAACAAAGACTTGATATAGAATAGTGTACCTTGAAATTTCACATCTGTTGTTTTTTATACAAGACATGACTTACCTTCTTAGAAAACTATAATGAAATGTTTGCTATTGCAGCAGTTGATACTGCTTTAGGAAAATATCCTTTGTTAAATTTGCTTTGATTAATCTTCTAATCAAAAATCTGTGGACAATAGAAAGGGTTTTCAAAGTCATATCCTTGAACAATGTTTATCTTATCCTGCACACAAGGGATTTAACCTGTGCTCTGGCCAAGCTGATTGTCTCTTTCCTACAGCAATGACAGTCAGAAAAGTGACAAAATTCTTTGTTTGTGTCTCACGATGTCCGCAAGAAGTGGTTTGCATCTGCCTTGGCAGATGGATGTGAATTGCATTTTGATTTGTTTCACAAACTGGAGCCAGTGTTGAGGGTGAAATTTAAGGTCATGGCGTTAGTCAGAGCAGTTCCGGTTAAACAGATCTGCTATTCAGGCTGCTGGTGCCCCCCTTTCAGTGGGAAGAAATAAGGGAAGCTGCTGACGAGGAGTGATGACAGACACTGCCAGCAGCAGTGATAGTGGGTTCAGTAATCTAATAAACTGGGTTATTATTCCTTTCAGAGTCAAAAGGCTGAATAAAATTGGTGTAGAAGACTTTTAAACACCCTTTTCAGAGCAATTCTGTGCAAATTGTGATTTAAGCCTGTGTCTATTGCTATTATAACCTTTGCTCTGAATCACCCCCATCATGAACATACAGGTAACACTAGCTCATATCCCATGCAAATATTCAATGCAAAATGTTACTGACATTCAGTGCAGGATTTTATTTATGTTTCATATATCTTCTATTTTTCCTTAGAGCAGAAGATCATGTAGTGACAGAGTTTGTAAAAATATCCCAACTGATAATACTTAATGGGAGTCCATTTTTCTGGCTAACAAGCTTAGCAACAGCACATCAGCCATGAAGATAAGTGGTATCCCAGCATTCCTGTTCATTATAAATCTGTGGTGTTTCATTTTGACTCTGTCACCACTTGAAGAGCAGTTTTTGTGGCTCTCTGTGTACTCCTCTGATGTGGGCAGGGTGCTCTGGTGGTCACAACTTCAAGGAAAACAGGGATCGTACAGTGCTCCAGCTCAGCTTTCCTTTTCAGGAGACCAGATTAATGGTCTCAGGAATAAGCTGTGTTATGTAGGCTCCCTCCTCCTCCTCCCCTGCAAGCACAGCTGTGTAATATAAAATAGGAATAAGAATTTGGCATCCAATGAGACCATGGGATTTTTTTCTTCCTGGTTCTGAGGATTGTTTGGTAGAGTACCAAGGGAAATTGAGAGCACACTCTGACTTCTCTTTTTTGCCATTTTTGGTCTTTGCCAGCTTGGCACTTGCCAGAGGAAGGCTTAATTTCATCTGGGAAAGAAACAAGCTAGTTCTTGGAGACTGTGGGGTGGAAGTGTGTCAGCCCGATGCTTGTTGTTCCCAAAGCCATGCCTCAGAGGAACCATTTTTAAGATTTTTTATTTAGAAATCAGGGACAGAATAAGTCGTAAATGACTAAAGAAGTAAAAAATGCTAAATTTGTATGGTCTAAACATTAAGCGGGTTGAGAACAAGGTGTCCTATATTTCTGATGATTGAAATGAAAAATCATAATCAAAAGCACGCAACAAACTTAATTCTGAAGACACATGTTTTTTAACTGTTTAAGTGGATATATTTCAAAAAATGAGTTTCTAACTTTAGAAAGTGTTCTTAAATTTTATTAAGCATTACCTTTTATTTTTTAAAAAGTAACCATTCTTGAAACTTAGATGATCCTACTTACAAACCACATATTCAAACCCAGCTTTCAACACCCGATTGATGTCATTGAAGAAGATTTACCCAGTGTCAGGCTTCTTACTGCTTCTGTTCTTTTAGGTCCTGTAGTTTTAGCTACATATATTTGAAAATCAGTGGTCTGTGTGCCTACCGTATGAATGCCTATTTTGAGCATCTCACATTTAATGCTTTAAAATTCTCTTCGTTTTTGAGAGAACAGACTTGTGAATAGCAGATTTTGGGGAGCTGGATGTTGAGGGCAGCTGTCCAATGCTCTGGTTCTGGGCCAAGTGCTTTTGTTGGGCTGGTCATACCCATTTCACACTTTTTATGAGGGAAAAGTCAGCAGCAATGTGAATTCTCTCCTCAACTGTGTGGCTTGTAGGCAATTGCACTTAGGGTAGTGGTGATCAGGAACAGACTTGTAGGAGCCAGCTGATCTCCTCCTTGCAAGTTCTTGCAGGCTTCTCAAAATAATTCATGGCCTCATCTTTGATTTCCTTGAGTCAGTCAGTGACAGCTGCTGCCCAGAGAGGGAAGAATTAGATTCTTATTCCTGGAACTGGACATTGCAGGGCCTATATTCATCTCCTTGTTGTCCAGCTCTCTCTGAATCAGATAGGCATTGTAAATCTTCAAAGACTGTTGAGACCCATATTTTGACTTTCAGTACCTAATTGTTAGTGTCTGGACAGCTTTTTCAGTCCTAGAGAAATTAGTGCTGTCTGCAATTGGTTCTTCAGAATCTCAAAACACAACTTTGCTGGAGATACTATCTACCCCACTACTACATTCCCATCCATGGGATATCTTTATGGGATCCAAGTTCCTTGCAGGAATAGTCTGATTATTTTTTTATGGGCTCACCTTATGCTTTAGTGATGATAATAATTTGTGAAAAATACAAGCTTGTTGCGTGAAGTCACAAACACATGAAAAAAAGTCTTCCCCTTCCAGTAGGCTTTGCTGGAGAGAAGGAGTCACCTTCAGTCTTTGGATCAGAAGAGCCAGACATGAGGTCCTGGTGACTAAACACAACTTTTTTGAGCATGACAGAGGCTGACAGCGTGACTCAGCAGTGCTGACAATTCACCTGCAGTGCAGTGTATTGATTCGGGTGCAGCAGTTCAAGTTAAGAAAACTTAACGCTCTGAAAGAGTGGGAGAATTGGGATTATTCCAGATAAGAAAAGCTGATTGGAACACCATTTGTCTTCAAATGTAATAAATCACTTTTTGCAAAATAAAAGGCTTTCCAGTAGTAGATAAAAGGCCAAAATAGAAGAAGAAGAAGAAAAGAAATATTTTGATTTGAAATTTTCAACCTAAAGTACCGTTAAGCACTGAAATAGCTTGCTGAGGAGAGATAAGAGTATTTGAAAGAAGACCTTAAGAACAAGTTAGACAACGATGTGTTGGCAGTTACAGAGGTTAGATTTACCCTTCCACTGTGAACAAGTTTGAGTTAGATGCCTGCTGGAATTATTTTTTTTGCTCTACTTTTTATTAATAGCTGTTTCTCACAATGAAGACCAAAATTTCTCCATTCAAAGACACTCAGGTATCTTGTTCTCTGGGATTCTGATTTGGAGAAGAAAGACCTCCCCAGGCTAAGTAATAAAACTAAATTTTAGCCTTTCTCCCTGTGTGGCATAACTCAAAGATAGATTTAAAAGGTACCTCCAATGTTTTAGAAGATACTAAACTGAAACTCCTGTCACAATGGACTGAAGTCTTAAATAAGCTGGCCTTATTCTTTCAGTTAGTTACCTTCTCTGTAAATGTTCCACTTGATATTCTACTCTGACAACCTCCCCATGAGAAAGTAAGTTTTATTTTAGCCTTCTATTTTACTGTACTTGAAGTATATATCTTTGAAGAATGAAACCAGTAACTTAATTTTCAGTGTCTGGATTTCTTCAAAATACTTCTCTCTGCACTCTCACACCTTCTTTCTAAAAAAGATCATAACTAGAATACTTTACAAGAGTTTGAAGGCCTAACCATTATACCCATCCATAGAATCAATCAATTTTATTTTATTTAATGTTACTCTGATGATATTCTCACTTACATTTAACTTTTGTAAGAATAAAGTAAAGCAAACTCTTAACTCCACTCAACTATTTGTTACTACCCTCAGTACTTGTATCTTTTAGCCAAAATATGCTGTGGCATTACTTAAAATGTAAAGTTCTGTAATTGTTTTGAGAATAACCAGAATTTGATTTTTTTATTTTTTAATTTTTTTTTTAATTTCAGGAACTGCATCTGTTGCTGTTGCTGGTCTTCTTGCAGCTCTGCGTATCACCAAGAACAAATTATCAGATCACACAGTGTTGTTCCAGGGAGCTGGAGAGGTAGGTATTTTTATACATGGGGAAAATTGTACTATGATGACGTTTATTAATATGTAATTGAGTTACAAGTGTCCAATAAACAAGAAGATTAAATGGGTAGAATGATTACCAACACCTGCTGAAAGTTGTTTTTTATTTCAAATGTAAATTTACAGAAAAATCTCTGATCATCTGGTGAAGCCTCATCTTTTTTTGAGATCTGTTTTCTTTTTAGAACTTCAAGTTTTAGCTCTTCTGTTGTAAATGATTGATCTGGTCTTGATTTAACCAAGCAAAACATTTTTTGAAAGATGAGGAATTACCGCGGAGAAAGTAAATATTACGTATTTACCCAAGTCAGCATTATTTAGTAAGAAGTGCCCCTTTGTGTTTTTTTGGTCAATGAATATAATTTTTCAGTATTCTGTATATTAAGGTCATCCATTTCTGAAGATCTTTATGCACACTATTTTTTAATGCTAATTTTTCAGTATTAATTTCTAAGCTGCTGACACACAAGTGCGGTCTGTACTTGTCTACAGTGTGACTTGTCATCTCTCGTATGAAGCCTACAACCCCATGCTTGCTTCTTGAATTTCATTAAATATTTGGAGCTATGTCTGCAACTTTCAAAATGGCTTGTATCCATATCTGCCATGTCACCACCTTACTGTGTCATGACTATTCATCTCTCTGGAGTTCCTTCCCCTGGTTTTGTTCCATGTTCAACAAGCAGATGAATTCATGGTCTAATTTTTTTTCTTTTTTTTTTTGGTTGATAGTTTTAGTGTGGCTTTTGTTGCATAGAGGCAGTGGTAGCTATCACCCTGCTGCAGGAGCTGGTTTTTAGTAACACTACTTATTTCTTAAAAAAACCCAAGGGAAATCTCACTTGTTTCTCAGTGAAACTCAGTGATAATGAAGAAGAAACAGAACCAACCCAAAAAATACATATACAGGTCTGTAATCAGAAATATTATGCAGTCTGTTGGCTTGTTTCATTACCTGGTTTTCAATCTGATTAAATGCATGACATTTAATCTGGATGAAATATTATAAAATCCAGTAAGAATGAAACACATTTCAGCAAAAGATTGATACGTGAGTTTTTCTTTCCCCTGCTTTGACTGGGAGCACAGCCAAGTCTAGAGTTACAAAACACATGAATAGTGGGTAAAGGGTAGCTTACCTTTCTGATGGACATCTTAGGAAAAGATAAGAGCAAAGGCTCCTGTGTTTTACTTTCTGGCAGACTGTTCCTTCCTTTAGTTTAAATTACAAAAATTTCAAAGAAGAAAAAATATTTCATGTATTCTGAGATGAATATCATAGAATGATAGAATGGTTTGGATTGGAAGGGACCTTAACGATCATTTATTTTGACCCCTGCTGTCATGGGCAGGTAACCTTCCACAAGACCAGGTTGCTTAGAGCCCCATCCAACCTGGCCTTGAACACTTCCAGGGCTGGAAGTATCATTATGTGGAATAAATGTTGGTTGTAACATCTTCTAGTTTCCAGCCTCAACATTTATTGTGTTCTTTACACTCTAGAGAACTATCTGAAAATTTATCTATGCTATGACTTATCTATATCATTAAAGATGTATCTACGCCATTCTTCTGTGTTATGGTTTCTAATTACCAAATGGTAGCAACAATTCATTAGGTTTATTTTATGAAAAAATAATGATTCAGCTTTATTGTTTATTAAAATGAGAAAACTTATCTAAAATAACAGTGAAATGAAACATGTGAGCAGGGGATTTCTTTCATTTCTTATTTTGTACTCTACTTTTCCTCTTTTTCCTTCAGGCTGCGTTGGGGATAGCAAACCTCATTCTTATGGCTATGGAAAAAGAAGGGCTATCCAAAGCTGCAGCTACCAAAAGAATATGGTTGGTTGACTCGAAGGGATTAGTCGTAAAGGTAAAAAATTTTTTCATGATGTTAAATGTCACGATACTACTTGCATTCTGTAGATAAAGACAAGAAAACATATTCTCTGTGAAAGCAACTGCAACAATATCTCTCTTGGCATAGTAAGTTGTTTTTCTTTTCTAAAGTTTATTAAATTAATGACAGACTGCCATGTTACTTGGCGGGGGGAGATGATTATGCTTGGAGTTCCTGTTCTATTTCTATTAGGGATGAGCACATAATGAAGAAAATTTTTCAGCAGTTCATTACAAAACTAATATTTGTGTAAGAAAAGAAACATTCAACTTTGGGGGTTAATATTTCCCATCTAAATGTGACTATTATTTGTTAGCACAGTCTTTGACAAAGATTTATAGACATATTACTAGGATGGCAGGCAAGTCATCCTTCTGCAAGAACTGAGATGCATTGCAACAAAAAGCTTGTCTGCACAGTGATACAGCTCATGTTGCAGATGTTGTGGTCTGCAGTGCTATCAACACTGGTCAGAATTTGAAGCTGCTGAGAGACTTCATCAGTCACCCTTACCTCATTCCTTCCATGTGCCAAAATAAAGAAACATGAATTATATGTGCCAGAATAAAGAAACTGGTATGTTTTAAAAGGTGGTTATGTATTTAATAGTTTGTGAGCTACTTAAAGGAAATAGATGAGAGTCCAGTTGCCTTTGCTTTTTCACCTTGCTGGTTGGTTTGAAGTATTTGTGGTCATCTTTGCTGGTACCACAGTTCAGAGTGTTCTTTGGCTGTCTGACATTAAAGGTCTTATGTGATTCACACAACTGTGCATCAGGAGGATGAATTCTGCAGGCAGTGTCTGCTGGCTTATTGAGCATCACAGCACCTTTCACTCATACTGTTAAAGGAAAATAGCACAATCATAGACATTGAGATGGGTAAATGTCATTCTTGGACAACACAAACAACACAAACTCCTTTGAAGGTTGAATGAATCTGACTCTGCCTTTATTTCTGGGGCGTTTGCTTTTATACTGTTGTACAGAAACACACAGATTGGTGGTTGAAAGGCAAACCCTTTCAATCACATTAGTCAAACCAGAGGGACATCAAGAGAAGGTCCCTTCTTGAGAGAAGAATGCAGCATATGTAAACATTTGTCCTGTTTACAAAAAGTTCCCTGGGAAAGGAATCTCAAAGTCCAAAACATTCCTAGCAGGGAACCAGGGCTACAGGTAGATATTATCAAGGTTGGCTTGGTCATACCTTGCCAGAAGGCACAAAAGTAGCCTGATCAAGTACAGAAGAATGCAGGTATCTCGGACACAGATTTTTTTTTTTCCCCCTCTGGTGCTTTTTTTTTGTTTGTTTGTTTAATGAGTATTTTTAATACTTGTGGTTTTCATCTAATAATTTTGAAGTGATTTTATGTCCAAACATAAATGACTGAAGGCCTGTGTATTGTTTGTGGCTGCGGAAACCTTGAGGTTGCCTAAGAGGAATTGAGTTGCACCATTTCTTTCACTATAGAAACTGGGCATATCAAATTATACAGTTGAACTAAAATCACCTCCTGGTCATTAAGGAAACAAGCTAACAGGGGCAGAAGTGTAGAAACTTCACAGCCCTGAAACAGTAAAAGTGGTCTCTCTTGCCTGGCCATCCAGCCAAGGTGGTTAACCAGCCTTTCTTCTTGCTCTCTGCTTTCTTATCCCAGTCTCCTTGCACCTCTCACTGCTAATTGGCCAGTCAGCTGACAATCTGGGTTGTTGCTTTTGGTATGCAGAAACTCATTCCTTTCGTAGGTTTTAAATTTTTAGTGACTCGGTGACTGCATTCTTTCCTCACCACCTTCGAGCTCCTGCGCTCTCAAGCAGCGCCAAAACCAATCAGTGTCTCACACAGCCTCAATGTTCCTTTCCTCTGCTTATTCTTCTTGGTGGAGCTTTAATTTGGGTTTTGTCCAAAAAGCAGTCCACTGAATTTCATGTCCTGCCTGGAGTGTATTTGTGAACTGTTTGTGATTGCCAGACATAACAGCTGTCTGAGGTAGATTAGGGCAGAATTTGCGGCCAGATGTTGATGCAAGCAGCAGGAACCGACGGTGCGTATTTCAGGTCATTGCTTGTGTTCCTGGAAGACCTGGCAGCACCAATTTTCCCATCTGGCTGTCCTGAGGGGCTTGAGAATGGGTGGCTGCTTGCTGCTGTGTTGTGTTTGAGGGACATCTGTCAGTGCAAGGCCTGGGCTGGACATAAGGAAACATGTCCTTGATCTAGGGCTCTGCAAGTCCTCTCTTTCTTCTGCAGCAAAATGTTCCTCCCTGGAAAGTTTTGGAAAAAGGGCAAAATACCCTCCCTTCAAAGATATAAGCCTCAAGAGGCTTGAGATTTAACTGCTGTGAAGTTATATACACAGTGAGTAAATAATTAAACTATTCCTGGTTCCTTTTTCTGGCCTGATAGAAATGCTGTGATTTTGATCCATTTAGGAAAATATTTTGGCTTTAGCTGATTGTAGAAAAATGCTGCAAGGCTTGATAAAACTTTCCAAATGCTTAGAAATGAGATAAGAGAAGTAAAATGAGGAAGATTCATGAGAACAAGGTAAAGTCTGAAGAACTCTATTACTACAAACCCTTTCATTATTGCAAAAGTAAGAATGACCAGAATTGGAGCATAGGTAACCAGTTAATCAAATTTTGCATAAACTAAACTGTCATTTATTTCTTACTACTAATGACATGTATCAATGGAAACCTGATTAATAAAAGTCCTTTAAAATTTGCCTCAACAAACCCTGCTTGATCCAAAGAATTTTATGTGAAGCAGGGAAAACTTTTCAGTATTACAAATATTCTGATCAGTTGCTTTAGCAGTGTGAGAAATAACAGAATTGCTGAAGACTCAGCAGTTACTTTGTCCAACTAAACGAATTTTTACATCATTTATATTCTATGCTGGCCTTTGATCATTAATTTTGCAATGTGTTATTATAGATTTAAACATTGTTTCTCCTTTCATCTACTTCCTGTAGAATTTCAACCAGTTCTATCTAAAGAAAAATAACATGGAAACTGCTGTTGACCTGGCTGCAGTTTCCACCTTTTTCTTCTTCCCCCACCTCAAAAGCTGCCACGAAGTCATTTATCAGGCTTTTGTTGCTGAATTTTTCCTTTGTGGCTTTTTAATTTTAGTTCAAGTGCAGCTGTGTTTTCATTCTCCTGTTAATTTTATTTTCCCCCCATGGGAACCATCTGTTTTCATTAAACCAAGCCTGATGACCAACTTTTCTGCTATGTTGTGGTAAAAGAGCTGGTGATGGAGGCTGTGTTTGTTATACTGTCCATAGCTGTGTTCCGTAACTCCTTCTAGAGAATTTACAGTGTTGTGGATACCAGTTTGAGGTTGTTGTTTGGTCTTTTAAAGTTTGTTCAGAATGCTTTCACCTTTTGAAACTGTTTTCCAAAGGTGGATGAGGAAGTTTTGCACATCATAATGTCATTAGAACTTTGCCACTTAAACTGTGTGACTTTTTGAAACTTACTGTCTTAAGTATCCCAGTGCATTCAAATGGAAATTTTAATGCTTAATTAAGAGACATTTTAAAGTCGGTTTTGCACTCTTGTGTACTTGAAGATTATACATAATCAGTTGAGACTCATCTTCAGTTCTGAATTTCTGAATTATCACAATCACAGTCTGATGAATATATATTTACATATATAAACACATTGGTGGGGAATGTCTCCCACATTCCATTCCCTTATTCTCAGTGTTCCCATATTTTTTTCTGTTAATCCCACAGATTACATAAATATGTGATGTGTGGTGAACACGTTTTGTGTCTTCTTTAAAGCTGTCATAGTGTCATGTTTAGCTCTAGCCAAGTCTTAGCCCATGAACTTTAAAGACAGTAAATTCTTTTGTGTCAACTAGTTGAGGAGAGGCAGAATGTGAAAATGTTGGGATATTCATAAGGTTCACCATTGTCTGAGCATTTCAGTAATGTGCTGCAAAGGCTTTTATTGCTTTTTGTTTTGCTTTGTTTTCTAAGGCAATACCAAAAAGGGTAGGGTGATAGGCAAGAGGGTTCTTGGAACTTCCTAGAAATATGATACATTTAATGAGGCATTTTTAATATTTAAACAGACTTAGTAGAAACTTCCCACTCTCTACCAAGGATGGCTGCTCCTGTGCTGAGGATGGACAGGGAGTGTTCCTGGGCTGTGAAATGTGCTTCTCTTACAGTGAAGTTTTTCTGTAATTTGCAAGGCAGCGTTACATTTTTGTACACCACATAATCTCCAGTGCACAAAAGTTGCTCCTTTACAGAGGGATGAATGGCATCCTTAATTTTAAAGAATAAGTCCCTATGGAGAAATGCTTCTTTTGACAGTTTTGCACTTTATTCTTTTTAGCTCAGCACAGTAATACTTGTGTCTAGTTGAGTGATTAGTATTTTAAATATCCATTAGATGTGTGATCTGAAATCCTATATGACAAGCACAAGAATATTCACTGAGGTCTGATGGCTGAAGGCTTCAGAATATTGATCTTTTAGGATCAGAGGAAGACTAAAATAGATCCCAAAAATTTAGGCATTTCTGTGGTCCTGAATAATTATAATGGTGGTAACCAAGGAAACTTGTAGATAATCACATAAAAGGATTTCATTTTTCATCCTCTTTCCCCCATTTCATTATCCCTGGCAATCTTATTTACAAAAGATTCTCACAACCAATTAACTGGCATTGGATATGACCCTGATTAAAGTTCATGATTTGGTCAAACCTGGGTACATACACGGTTCAGTCTTTGCTTAGAGAATGATGGAAGAGAAAGGGGGACATTTGGGAATGATACTAGAATTTCAGTGCCAGACTCATATAACAAGTGAAAGAATTTTCAGACCTCACAATGAAGTATCATAATATTGAATTGAATCCCATCCAGACTGTCTGTTACTGATTTTTAAAAAAATTTTATCAATAATCACTCTTTTGAAAAGTTCCAATTTCATACTAGATATGAATTTGATAATAGTTTTAACTTCTATATACCACTGTCTGCCAGTTCTGCTAGCTTTTAATTATGTCTTGCTTTCTTTTTATCAACAGTCAATTATTCTGACACTTCTGTTCTTGATCAGTTCTTTTATGGCTGACTGCAACTGGCTGGGACTCTTGGAGCCAAAAAAATGATTTACATTTCAGCAAAGATGCAATGCCTTGGGTATCTCCAAGGTGCCACAATCACTCAAAGCAGTTTCTGCCTTATTTTACTCACGTAACATCCCAGCAAAGCAATCCTTGTTTGCTTCATCAGTTTTTCTGATGTCTGGGGAATTAATCTGTGCACTTTCATCTCGCATTTATCATGTTCTATATCAAGTACAAGTTTTGCAAAAAGGAAACATTAATTTGTCTCAAAATGCTCATGGCATTACTCATGCTCAGTGAGTAATGTATGACAACAAGTGAGGACAAGGCACAAGGGTGATTGGTGGAGTGTTTCTCTAAAAGAGACACCACCAAAACCTGTTGCCCTTGTTGGCACGTAACTCTTTGACATTGTGTGCATTAGATGTACTCATGAGATGGGGGCCTAATTTGGGGAGTTTATTATTTCTTTTGCTCATGCTCTGTTACTGAAATCAGTGATTGATTTGCTCCATTTTCTGCTGTTCTGTGGATTTGTGATTGGCTCTGGTTCTCAGATCTTGTCTTCTTAAAATAATTGTCTTTATAAATTTTGTCCTGCCTGTTAACCTTGTTAACCTATTAACTGTGTGTGCTTACTTACATGGAAAGGGTACTTTATAAATTTTACAGAACTAAAACAGCCCTACTTTTCTAGCAATGTAAGTTGCTAGAAGTAGTAATGTTTTGAAGTCAACACCAGAATTGTATTTCTTACTGTAATCATGTTTTACTGCCAACTATTATGGCATTGTCTCCTCAAAATGTAGTGTTTTTTTCACACAGTTGGCAACAAACTATTTTTTAGTTGTGTGCCCAAGTTGCCTGGTTTGGTTTTAATGTATTTTCGTCACCTTTAGGTGTCAGATGAAAGGCCTGATCAGGAGGCACTGTCAATTTATAATTAGTCTAGATATGGGGTTTTGGGAGGGCTTACATGTCTCTGCTTTTTGGTTCCTAAATGAGGTGGCACAGGAGTGCCTGTCACCTGCAGGCCCTTGGATTTCAGTCAAGCCCTGCCCAGTGGGTCCATATCCATACCTCCACCTTTTTTTTAAATTTTGCATTTTGTGACTTCTTGTGCCTGATGCTGTTCTGGAATTCTGGCTGGAGGGAGCCTGGCCTGTCCCCTCCCAGCCTGCTCTCTGTGCCCTTCCTGTGCCATCCCTTTCACGATTCTGGGGCCTCCCCATGGAGGTCCCTCTGCAATCCCTGCCTAGAGCTCTCAATGACCTTTAGACCATGGATTTACTTGTGATGAAACAGACAAAAAAAGCCACACAGAGACCATCTCCCAAAAGGGAGGCGCTTCACCACCTTCTCCCATGACTCTTAACCATTGTTTTTTTCACAATCGCTTTTTTGTTTGTTTTTCTCTTAACTCTGCAGTAGGGAACTCACAGGAAAAATGCAAGTAAAACCAAAACATTTTACAGTTGGAAATACTCGACTTACTAATGGACTGCTTTGCTCCCTGGTCTACAGTTCTCATGTCTTTTGTGGTTCTCATGTCTTCAATATTTAAGAACCTCAAATGATTTTATTAATTTATCTGTGTACTGATCTCTGAGCTCTTGTTTAAATAAGCCACGGCTGACACAGTGAAATGGAGGCAAGTGTTTATATAAATAGCTTTGTGCCTCCCTGGTTGTGAGACGGGAGGAGTGCCAGCACTGCCTCGAATGTGGGACAGCCAGCGCAGGGTGCTCTGCCTGCTCCGCAGCTGCCTCCCAGCTGATGGGAAGAGCGGTCCTTGGAGAGCTTCCAGCCCTGCCTCTCCCCCTCGCTGGCACAGAGCTGCTCTGCTCTTCAGCCCCGCAGAACCAGCTCAGACAGCCCGTGGCACTGGCTGCACATTGGTGGTGTTTGTAAGGTTTGCCTTCCATCTTCTGACTTCCCATATAGATGTCTGCTGTGCAGTCTGGTCTCCTGTTTTTACAGCTGTTTTCTATGAAAATTCTCAGGGTTTTATTGATGGGTCATTTTTGTTTGTTATCTGAGCCTCAATTTGGCTATAATGTGACAATAAGAGCAACTTTCTGTGAAAACTGTGATGTACATTTGCTTGAAACTTGGTCCCTGTTGATCAGACCCTTAAACTAAAAACTTCAGAACCCTCCCTGAAACTGCTCCCTATGAACTGCTTTAATTTAAAACAAAAATACAGGCAATTTTTTCATAGAACTATTAACTACTGGGTCCTTGAATAGAAAGGTCCTGGTGTTCATGTAACTGTGTTTTGTAATAATAAAATATAATACCAATGACTCTGACCCATTAAGGAGTAGAGATATTTTGGGATTGCCAACATCTTTCATACATAATGTCACAATCAGAGAATGCTGCTATTGTTTCTTTATCTCTAACCTTCATCTGCTGGTTTAACACAGTCCACCTTTGTAATTCATTTGCTAATAAAGAATTTAGTTCATATTACTTTCCATCTCAAATACCATGGTGACTTCTAATATATCTGTTTTCAGGCTGCTTTGTTCTCTTTTGTTCAAATCCAAAATAACCCAAATGTTACTTGGTACAGAATTACACTATGATAGAGGCAATACTTTTCCACTAAAAAGTAATTTCTGGCATTTTCATTTTGAGTCTTTGGACTTAAGGATTACTAATATTTTTGAGTCTTAATAATATTCTCAACCTTCAGTATTCTACTGGAAGTATATTGTGTAGTTTATTCAGGCAGCCTGATTATCCATTAAAGATACTATGATTTTCTTTGTGATACATTAGTTTTATGGTTGGCTGTTTTTATTTTCTGGTTTGGGGTTGGGTTTGTTTTTCTGGGTTTTTTTTCAAATCAAGCAAACTTATAATGCCCCAGAGAATTACTTATTCTATAAAAGATTAAAAAACCATATAAGATTATATAGCATTTCAAATTATAAGGAAATAATCTTAGTGCTTTTTAAATTTCTTTCTTGGGATGATGAATACATTTGGGAGGTAAAAGCAAGAAGAATATATAGCCTCTTTTTCTCACTTTGCCTTCCTCTTTCTATTGAAAGAGTTTGTGAGTTTGTGTCCTCTGCTCTAAACAGCTGCACAGGTATCACCCTAAATCTCTTGGTTCATCTGTGGATTTCAGCATGAAGGACTTTCTGTTTGGATTTGGGTAGTGTCCCTTGATGCAGGAGAGAGACATACATCTTCATGTACATCTACATTTGCTATACAAAACAGAAAACATATTACACCTTAAGACAGCTAATGCCTGGCCTGGAGCAGTCTTCATACAGCTATTTGAACAACAGTGCAATAACATCCTTTGATAGGAGCTCCTGGAAAAAATATCTCCAAAAATTTTCTCCCCTGTGTGGTGAGCATTGAGGTGCTTCAGTGAAACAATGAGACTGTACAGAGGTTTGGTGGACTGCAAAGGTCTTTAAACTGCTGGTTTTTCCAAGCCCTTTTCATTGACTGAATGAATTTTTAATGATGCTGAAGGAGCAAGACAGTAGACTTAGAAGACATCTGAATGTGACTGAAGATGTTTCTACTTAAAAGACTCAGAGCTTCATACACAAAACCTCAGAGCTCATTCAAACTCTTCAAAGTATTGTGTATTTTACATTTTTTTCTTTTTCCCTCTTGAGAGAAGAAAGAAAATATAGTAAGCTCTGTGCCATGTTAGTATCTTAGGATTATGGTGATGCAGGCAGACCAGAGCAATTTCTGATTTATGCTGCTTTGTGTTGATCCTTTACTGCTCATTTCCCAGCAGCCACAGTACAAAAGCTGGCTAGGCCAGGGCTGGCAATGGAAATGTCAGAAGACGTGCTCTGTGCTTCTGGAAGATGTTTTAGTCAGAGCAGCTCAGCACTGACAGGTCCAGCCACTTCACATCTCTCCAGTGTCAGGAAGGAGACAAGACAGCAAACCACACAAATCCAGAACTGAGACTTCTGCATTTTGGCTCCATCCTCTTCTTTCTTCTGGCTGACAAAAATTCTGTGATTTCTTATTCCAACTGTAGGCATTCAGGGATGAATGTCTGGAAGCTTGTACTAAATGGACTGGCAACCCCTTATTTTAAGGAAGATACACAAAACTGGCTTGTTTCTTCCTTCCTGCGAGCCCTTGCTTGCCCTGTTGGCAGGGCACAGAGGAAAGCTAGTCATGCTCTTGCTGCTGCCTTTCTACTTGGTGGAGAGCAGAACTTAAGAATTTATCAGTTTGTGGAGGAAAAAAAAATACTGTCTAAAGGACTGGCCTCTAAACTATTGAAGTTTTGTAATCAAATCAACTGGCTGGTCTTGAAATCTTGGATGTAGAACTTGGGGAGCTATTACGTAGCTCCTTTGAGATCACTGAATTAAAAATTAAAATACATCTGACACCTCTCCTGTGAGGAAAGGCTGAGAGAATTGGGATTGTTCAGCCTGGAGAACAGAAGGCCCCAGGAGACCTTCTATCAGCCTTCCAGTACCTAAAGGGGCCTATAAGAAAGCTGGAGAGGGACTTTTTACAAGGGCATGGAGCGATAGGATAAAGGATTTCATATTGAAATTAAAAGAGGGTCAATTTATATTAGAAATTAGAAAGAAACTTACTTACAGTGAAAGTGGTGAGATACTGGCACAAGTTGCCCAGAGAAATTGTGGATGCCTCATCCCTGGAAGTGTTCAAGGCCAGGTTGGATGGGGCTTTGAGCAACCTGGTCTAGGAGAAGGTGTCTCTGCCCACAGCAGGCTGGGTGGAAGGAGATGATCTTTAAGGTCTCTTCCAACCCAAACCATTCTATTATTCTAATTTATTTTAATATAGATATATTAAAAAACCCAACAAAACCAACAACCCAACTGTACAATTTCTTTTATAAGCATTTTCCAAGCAAAAATCTCTATACACATAGCTGTTATTATTTTTGCTAAGCCACATAATTTAATATTTCACTCTTAGTTAATATGCTAGAAAAATATTTATTTGGAGACATGATCTGTGTTGACTAATGGGATCAAACTAATTCAGACCAAAGCTGAATAAATAAGTAAATTTTAAATTGTGTGGGTTTTGACTTGCATTGTTTTGGGTTTTTTTTGTTTTGTTTGAGGTTTTTTTTTTTTTTAGAATGGTAGAATATCATGTGTGACATTAAGAGCACATGGAAATTAGGGTAAGGCAGAAGTGAATCTGACCTGAGCTGACCCATCTGGCTAGCAGTAGTCTCACTACCTAGCAGCCTGAAAAATGTTGCAGTGGATCACATCCTTACTGTTTGAGTACTCCTTTGTAACCAATTAAATGAGAGATCATTGTCAATGTCAGGACTTTGAATCCTTGGTGTTTCATCAGTTAGTTTTTAACCCCTACTCAAAAGCCAGTAAAGTGTAAAACTGTATAAAAACTATGTCTGCTTCATAAAGGATTTTAGTTATTTGCTTTGACTGAAATTGAAAATGAAAAAAATAGCAACATTTTTGTCCACTAAGATGTCAGCCTGATCTCTTGGCTGTTACGTACTGAGGAAAAAAAAATCAATGAGCTTTCCTGAGCAATCTGTCCAGATCCACAGATCCTGGAGGGGCTCAGAAATACCAGCCTGCCACGGCCCGAAGAGTGAGCTGGTGACAGCTCTTGGAGAGTTGTTTTTTTTTTTTCCTTGGTAGCCCAAGGCAGTCTCCTAGAGGTTGCATTTTGAGGTCAGATGGAAAACTGGCCTCCTCAGCAGCAGCATGATGAGCCATTAAGGAGCCATCTGAAGAAGCAGCCTGGGACTGGATGGTGGCCCAGGGCACTCACTCCTGGTTCCCCAGCAGACCTGCCACCAAGCATTTCAATTCCAACCAATCAGCAGATAGAATGAGAAGTGGCTTTTAATAGTATTTTGAGTTAATCCTAGCAATAAGCTTTTGGTCTGGAAGTCATAAATGTTGGGGTTTCTTTTTCTTTGCTGACTAAAAAGAAAGGTTCATATTTTCCCTTGAAAACGTTAAAGAAAATTCCTGCTTTAAAATGAGATGAGTCTAAAGTGTGTGTGCAGACTGTGGGGACATCTGCTGGGATGCTGGAAAATGGCAGACTGCAAAATGCATATGGTGGTGGAATGATTCAGGCATGAATGTGCCAAAAATTATAATAATGTGGCATTCCCTCAGGGCTGACAATTCCACATTTTATCCACAAAGGAAATGAAGTGCCCCTATCTCAGAACTTTCTGGGCTGATCACTCTAGGAGAACACTTAAGACCTGCATAAGCCCATCCAGATGTAAAAATGTGTAGAAAAGAGAGATCTGTGGAAATGCCCTGTAATCATGGGTGAGCCCAAAGCAGCTGGCATGCATGGGGCAGAGCAGCTCAGTCAACCCTGACCACATGACAGCTTCCTGTGGCACCCTTGGGATGGAAGCACTTTCCCTGCAGATGGAAATGAGAAACAGCCTCTTCTTCTGCCCACCAGCTCTGGCAGTGGCTGAGCCAGGACCAGCAGAGGAGCTTCAGTGATGGGACTGGCACGACCACATGCTGCCACACTGCAGAACTGTGGTCTGAAATGAAGCATCAGCTTTCTCAGTTTTGTTATAAAAACAAATTGTGGCTTATGTCTGATGGTGTATGCAGGCCTAAATTGAGCCAAAATTATTCAAATTTGTAGACTTTGGTGGAATCGTGGAATTAATTCTGTTCCAATACTTCAGTGTGGCCTTAATAATCTTGCTAAGATTGAGGGAACTTTCATTTTGTCAGTTGTAAAAGGTGTGGCTGGGGAGATGATGTGGCTGTTCTGGCTATTTGGTCAAAATTACATTCAGCATTCAATTTTCCTCCCTATAATGTACTCCCTATACATTCCTCCCAAATGTACTTCCTTATACATTTATCTGCATCTTTCTGTCTGAAATTGTGAGGTATTTGAAGGGCTGGAGTCATCTTCTAGACTTGTGTTTGAAAAGTGCCTTTGCAGTGATATTTTCTGCAGGCACAAGATTAAAACAAGGGATTGGAGGCGTGCTCATTTTAAACATTTCTTTGAAGTTTTCAGATGTCTGTGTACAGACAAAGCTCTGCATATTTAGACAACTAACAGAATTTTCATGTATTCTGGCCCATTCTTGCCCCCAGTCCACGTTACACTGAGCTCAAACCCACTTTGCAGCCCAAGTCAATGTCAATGATGGTCTATAGCCCTTTCTCCTGCATGTATAATATTCCATTTGGAAACCTAGTTGAGCATCTCTGGGTGGAAATTACCAGTAGAGATCAGGGAGAAAGTTTTTCACAGCTGAGTCAGTTTTATTAATGCAGAAACGGTGCACCAGACATCTGGTTAGAATTGTTTTTATTTCATCCTTTATAATGAATGACTTAAATATGAAAAACGTGCAGAAAA
The DNA here is from genome assembly GCA_013400435.1 of Pycnonotus jocosus. Lineage (NCBI taxonomy): Eukaryota > Metazoa > Chordata > Aves > Passeriformes > Pycnonotidae > Pycnonotus > Pycnonotus jocosus. The sequence goes on along the minus strand of VWYP01032761.1, from coordinate 13,830 downwards.
ATTTAGGCTCCACTGTAGTCTAAATACTCACACTGTATAGTCTCCCTGCTTTTAGACAAGAGCAAAGCTGCAAAAGCTAGGAGAAGCTATTTTTTATTTTGCTAAGTTACAAATCTCATATAATTGCTCAAATAGATGTTAATACTGTGGTGTTCTACAGCTATTTTAATTTTAAAGTACAATACTGGATTTATTGACTGCTTAGAGAAATAGATTAGGCCTAAATTATCCTAAGCACGTTAGCTGTACACAGTGTAACTTTGTCTGATATGATAGATGCAAAAGTAGAAATTAAAATAGGATATGTTAAACCAGATACTTTGTAAACTGATTATCCCAGGATATTAGGTTCCATTACATTTAAATACATTTTTCTTGTTGTTCCTTACTCAGGGGCGTGCCTCATTAACACATGAGAAACAGCGTTTTGCCCATGAACATCGTGAAATGAAAAATCTAGAAGATATTGTTAAAGATATAAAACCAACTGCGCTAATAGGTAATTTCTTTGACTTTAAAGCAATGACCTTATTCTTTGTTGGAAAAAAACAGAGATGTGGCTTTGTCTGAAGAGAAGATCAAGTTCCTCTGAACAGAGTTTACCTTTGTGTGTTTTCAGAAAACACTGGGTGCATAATGGACTCTATTAAGCAACGGAAAAATAGTAACTATCCAAGCATGTGACACTGCTTTCTTTCTGAGCCATCCATTTTACAGGGGAAAGAATCTGACTGGGTTTAAACATCTGATGGAGGACCTTACCACCTTCCTAAATTTCTTCTGGTGTAGTGTGGAAGGTGTAATACAAATAACCTGAAACTTAGAGTGAGAAAACTGAGCTGAGCTCATGTAAGCTATACAGGTATGAGGGTGCTCTATCTGAGTCTTCTTTTTGCTCCCTTTTAGGTCCTTAGCCAGCAGTCCTTTATGCAAACCAAAATGCAGATTTTACAAAGATTTTTTCTTTTGTAAAAGATGAAGAATTGTGATCTCAGTAGTGGATTGCTCAGCTCTGCATAATTTGGTCTTGGTCTTTTTAGAAATAAGTAAGGCTTGAAGATTAACCTATCTGGTTAGTAAAGTCATTCATCAGGTGCTGGAAAACTGAAATGCCACAGTGATAATTATCCTACATTTTAATAGCTACCTTTTTGACTATGCCTATACCACATGGTTCTTGCTCAGTAAAATCTACTTTTGCCAGTGGTCATCAGTGAGGTAAATGAAGTGTTTCTTTTCCTGTGCTACATGAAGATATGACTGGAAGAGGAGACCAAGTGGTCCAGGGAATTTACTTAGTACACTCTGAGGCTGAAAAAGCTAAAGGGACAGAAGAGTAGAATGAATGAATATTTATCCAGATAAAGGTGTTTGGATACTATGGGAAGATTTGCTGTCATGAAATATGGGTTTTACTGTGTATCATTTTTATCTATAAACCTATGTGACTCTCCCTGAAGGTCACTTTCTCTTATTGATTCTGTATGATGAAGTCTCTTCCCTTGGAGAGTTGTATATAAACTAACATTGGGGATTTTTGGTTTGAGTGACTAGACAGTCAGTATGTTCCCTGGAGTACCAGGAGTCATGAGGAAATGTGCTGATAGTCACTGTTTTACTTAGCTCTGTCTGAGCAAATCCTTGCACACATTTCATTGCCTGCTATGCCTCAGTGAAAAGCCTTAATTTAGAGAGACCCAGTCTAAGAAACTGCAATTAAAAGAAAGAAAAAAAAACAACAACAAAAAAAACACAATGCCAAATAAATAAATAGCTATAAGCATTTGGTTTTACATTAAACCTGAAGATAGTTGTCATCCTTACTGTTGGCTATCCAGAAACAGTTTTAGAAGACATTAAACACTTGGCAACTGAAGATTTAGCCAGAAACTAAGGTGTATAACAGGCTCTTGTACAACTGTTCATCAGAGTGGCTCAGCTGGTCTATCAGAGCTTTTGCATCTAAGCATCCCTATCCATTCATAGTAGGTGAAATACAGAGAACTGTTGAAAAAATAGTAGTATATGACAGATGATACCATGCTCCATGTGGAATCAGTCAGAAAATACTCTGAGATGCCTTAAAGAATTTTTATTCCTGAAGCAAGATCTTCAAGCCAGCTCTGGGTGGTTGGCCCCTTTCACCTCCCCCCAAGGACCTTGTGCTCTCCTCAGGCAGATCCCAAGCTACCCTTTTAGACTGGGCACTGTCAGGATGCTCGTTTGAGCATCAGTGACAAGACATTACAGTACTGACCTGAGAAAGGCCCAGGTTCTAGGCTCTCCTCTCCCAGACTGGCTTTTAATCCATTTCCACTCCCCAAGAGAGGGAAAACAAGCTCTTTTCCCTGCCTTTGAAACTCAGATGCTGTGTGGAAAGCAGAATGGGGTGTCAGGCACTGGGGTCTCTGAGGACAGAGGAGGCTACCTTCTCTCCAAGCCAGGTCAGAGGGGCCTCTGGTAAAATAAAGATCCTTATTTTCACTGAAGGTGTGGATATCCTTGAATTCCCAGCTTGTGTAGACTATTCAGAACTAGGAGTGTACTTGGCATCTCAAAAGCATCACACACCTCCCTCTTTGGTCGTGAATTGTTTGAGGTCCAAGATTGAAGTACTGGCTACAAGTCCACAATGCAGCAGAGTGCAGCCTAAGTTTGATGATACCAATGCTGCAAGAGTGGCATTCCGTTCCTATGAACAGCATTTGCAATTGTGGACAATATAGGGAATACAAAAGCATCTCTGGTGCAATGAAAAGGGGTGTATTAAAAAAAATTGTTGCTGTCAGGGAAGGCCTAGACTCAAAATTATTATTTGTCAGCTCAGCTCAGATATAGAAGGCAGAGACTTCACTCATCATGTCAGGAAAAAACTGAAGTCTGACACAGTGGATTTGGGAGAAACTATCCAATCTGTTGCACAAAACTTTAGGAACCAGAGCTGCATCTATCTAGTCCATACTAGACCTAGCTGCAAGTTAGGTGATAACATTTATCTTATACAAAGGGCCTGAGAAAAGGGAAAGGAGAAATTCACCAGATTGTACAGGGGCAAATAGGTTCTGCCTTGTGCTAGGGATAATACTGAAATTTCACTATTGAAAAATCTTTTATACAAACCTTTATTTCAGCTACATGTTAGGAAAAAGGTTGAACTCCATTTGAAAGAGGGAGAGAGACAGAAAAAGAAGCTCTGTTTTTTACAAGTGACATACATGTCTTACCTTGAACTAATTTAATTTGTCTACTTGTTATGTGTGTGTTTTTCTTCTTTAGGAGTTGCTGCAATTGGTGGTGCTTTTACTTCACAAATTCTTCAGGATATGGCTGCTCTGAACAAACGTCCTATAATTTTTGCGCTCAGCAATCCCACCAGCAAAGCAGAATGCACTGCTGAGCAGTGCTACAAATACACAGAGGTAACCAAAGATTAACATCTTTCCAGTATAAGTCATGAAAAGTAAAACTGAAATTAAATTTTAAAAGGGAGAAGGACAGAGGGTGGAGTAGCAGGTACTAATCATTACTCTGTACATAGATAAAATGAGTTAAATTAAGTAACAGATTTTACAAATTTTATCAAGAAAATGTCACTGAATTCACTCATGCTTGCACTCTGATAAAAACATTTCATAGCTTTTATTGGTGTAGACAACACTCACAATCTTTATTATAACCAAAGCATCAGTCACCATCAATCATTAAAGCATTATGTCTGTTTTTGAACTGTACCATTTTGTGTAATATATACACACAGTGGCATGTTTTTCATTTGAGATTACATAAATACTTTTTAGGGTAAGAAAATACATCAATTCATGAAACAGAATCTTTAAAATCATGCTGTATTAAGAACTAGGGTAATTGACTCTTCTTACAAAGTCTTCTGTTACATAAACACAGGTAAAATTAAGAGCACTGTCCTTGCTTATTTATTATAGAAGGACTGATAAACACATTATCCTGTAATTCAGCCTAGAATTTAAAATGTATGTGTGCCTGACTATGTGTTTCAGAGTGGATGTATTTGGATTTCTTGTCAAGTACAGGGCATTCTGAATGACAGTTCCTCAGTGTTTAAAAGACAAATTTAGCATGTCCATTCTCTACAGCATGGATGTAATTACAGCACAGTGCAAGAGCCAGGGAAGCAGCCTACAGGAAGGGCTGTTTGTAGTGGGTAACCACATGTGGTAAACAGAGCAAAAGACACTCTGAAGTATTTGACCTGTCACCAAAACATATAATAAGCAGGCCAGGATTATAGTGCATGACACCAAACAAAACAGAATATTCTTCTGAAAAGCTGAATAGCAACAGTGGCCTATTTTAAAATGCACTATAGTGCATTTCAGTTTCCAGCTCTCTAAAACAGCAGAGATATTTCTTATACAAAGTGCCTCAGAAGTATTTAATAGTGATACTTATCACTTTAGCAGTGCTACCATAAATAAAGGCTGGCTTTTCTTCCCCACCTAAATTCACTGCTTAAATTCAAGGATGCTCCTTCCCCAGAGAGGCAGGAGCCAGGGGCCTTTGAGCTGCAGACACCAAGGCTTTGCAGTGCCACTCCCACATGATCTGCAACCTAAACAGAGTTAGAGGCAGATCTCTTGTCCTCAGGACAAGTGTTAGTGTGTAACTTGTACCCATATAGCTAAATTCCCTAAATTCCCACAAACAGGCTGGCTCTTCCCTACTGCGTATCTGCACCAGTCTGGGCATGATGCCTGGGCCCTGCCAGCCACAGTCCTACCTGGCATTACCCAAAAATCTGCTGGGAAACATTCTAATGTTTATCAGGCCTGAGGTGGTGCCTGCAAAGAGGGGGCCCCAAGGTCCTGGCAGAGGAGCTTCCGCACTGACTTGTGCTGTTGTTCTATGAGATGTTCCTGGGAGAGAGCTTGCACCTCTGTCATTCTGTAGAGCTGTGGAATGGGCTCAAGGGCTTAAAGTGAGAGATTGGGAAGAAAAGAGCTCTTCGTGCCCACAGCTCCTCAGAAATCACCTCATCCAAAAGTGTGACATTTAGTTGCCTTAGTGTCTTTTCTTTTTGGGTGCTATTGGGAAAAAAAGTCCAGTAGCATCATCTGTTGCTACCATAGCAGTATTGCCCACTTTGGGTTTTTTACAACTCTGTACTTCCCATGGAGCTTCTGGCATGGATGCACAAAGTGAATAATGACTGCTGGCTTCAGTTTCCCTCCTTCTAAATTGCACAGGTAGGGTTAGACAGCCACAGAGAATCATCAGTGATCTCCAGGATCAGCATCCTGATGTTCCTGAGGCATATTCAGGCAAATAGCTCTAACACCCTCTCAGAAGAGATGCTAAATAGATGCAACCCAGCTTCCACAGGGGTGGATATTTAAAAGGATGTGAGAGATATTTCAACAGCAGTCTCTCAATTAATGCGCTTTCTATTTCTTCTTACAATTTAGGGACGTGGGATTTTTGCCAGTGGGAGTCCTTTTGATCCTGTCACTCTTCCAAGTGGACAAACTCTCTATCCTGGACAGGGTAACAATTCCTATGTGTTCCCAGGAGTTGCCCTTGGTGTTATTGCTTGTGGAATGAGACATATTGACGAGGATGTGTTCCTCACAACTGCTGAGGTACTGTATTCAAAATTATTTAAATTCTTTAATTTAGTGACTTTGTATTAATGAGCAATTAAACAGGAAAAGCTAAACTTTAAAACAGGAAAAATACTGCTTTCTGTGTAAGGCCTTTGTTTGCAAGGTGTATTGTTCTTTATAAATTGTATTTGAGCAAGTGATTTTTATTTTTGATTTTTAAAAAGTTAACACTTGGTCATGGGTCACCTGACATAAACTTTACCTTCTGTTGAGAAGGAAAAAAAAGAAATATTTCAGTACTCTTACTGCAGGCAAATGCACATATTTACAGTTTGCATGCACAAACACGTAGGTTTGATTTTAAATTGTAAGGAATTGCTGTTATTGATGTTAGTTGCATTGGGGTGACGCATGTTTGTGTGTTCTGCATACAAAAAGTGTTTGAATTTGAATTAGAAAGCCCTGGGCATGTTGATCTGACCATGTCCATGCAAAGTAATTGAAAGCCTGAGAGTCTGGTGTTTTTAAAGGGTATGGAAATAAGGAAGAAGGCTACCCTCAGTTTACCATGTTAACTCCAACTGACCCAGGCTCACTTCAGGGAGAATTTCTGCTCAGTCCAGTTCAAACCAGTTACAATCCACAGCACTTCATCAAAGTGCAATGTCCTACTCTTCCAAGAAGCTGTATAAGCACACTTGGGAATACATGGGTCATGTAAGCAGTGCAAGGAGGCCTCCAAGCAATAAATTGGAACTTTAGAATTTTAGAACAATAAAAAAGGAGTGTGAATACATTATTCAGCTCCTGCAGCTTTTCTAAGGAATATTTCATTCCAGATTCTTGACCCTTCTGTTCTCTTCATGGTTTAAAGGGAAGAAAGTGATCCTCGGCTATCACTCAAGGGCAGCTAATAGGCAGTGTGATCCTATGACAGGCAGTATGTCATACAAAGCTTTCTTAAGGGGTGGGCACTTTCATGCTGTCCTTGCTGGACTTTCAGAGGTTTTTAAGATGCATGCTGTGGCATCTTTAAAGAGGTTTGCTGACAGCCTGCCATCTGTAAGAAAGACATTCACAATTTCCATCTTTAAAATTAGTAAAAAGCCCAGCCTGTCTCCACTGGCTTTAACCATCATAGAAGGGCAATGATCCATCTCCTAAGCCTTTGGATAATTACATCTTCCCTTTAAATCCCCCCTGTAATTTCAGTTGGATATGGTGATGCTCACTTCCTAGTCTAAAGTGCTGGAGTTGCCTCACTTCATTTTGGAGTTGCTTCATTTTGGTTTGGGTGAAATGGTTCCTATATATTGAGAGCTGATGACAAAAAGTGACACATGTGTGGATTGAACTGCGTTTCATATGACAGTCTATGAAGTCGGAAGAAAATCTGTTCTGAGTCTGGGAAGTAAAATAGTATCAGAAATTGTGAGGAAGCTTTTTTATTCCCACTTAAGGTAGAGGTTCTTTTCCTGACTCTTTGGTACAGGTTTTGCTATACAGTTGCCTTGCCCTAGTAAACTCTCTAGAAAAGTTTGACATATAAAGATGTGTGGTTTTTGTCTTGCATAGAAAGTTCTGTTGGTGGCAGGATCCCTGGGCAGGTGCTCCCCTTACTGCTCCCAGCTCAGGGCTTTCACATCTTACATGTGAGGGGCTGTGGGGCCTGGGTGAGCTGAGCTGATGGGTGCCAGAGGAGTCTGCCAGAAGAGGCGTCAGGGGTGTGAAGGCTGGCTGGGCTGTGTAAGCCCTTAGCTGAATAATTACACTGCAAAGCAAAACTGCTCTTTTTATTTTCTTGGCTTTTTGAATGGAAGGATAAAATCAGAATAATTTCCAGGGGGTTTTAGAATCGTGCTTAATATTCTTCATTTAAAATGGAAACATCCAAAATGCTGCAAAATTTAGAGAACCAAACCCATGCATTTTGGGTAGAGGGACCTTCTTAGATTGCCAAGGTAGCTTACCTGAAAAAAAGAAATTTTAAAAAGTAAGCAGCCCAAGCTGCATGCCTGCACCTCCTGCTTCTTGCTTTGCCACCTCTCCAATTAAATCTGATTGAAGTCACAAATAAGTAATTACTATAACTAGAACAGATTTTGCTTTCAATGTTCTTTTCTTCCTGCCAAGTAAAATAGAGTGTGACTTTGGCTTTGGATGATAAATCTAAGGTACCGTAAGCTGTAATACCTCTTAACTGTGGGCAGCTGTTCCGTGATGACAAGGGATGTTGCCTATTCTTTTAAGTCCCACCAAACACAACAAAAGAGGCAGAGATTTATGAACTAATGAAATATTCTTGCATGTGTGACCTGCAGTTTAGTTCAGAAATAACCCTACAAAATCTTTTCATTATGGAGAATATGTCCTCCAAAACCCAAGATGTCCCCACTTGCTTTATGCCATTTTGTCTTGGTTGCCTTTCACTTAGGTTCTGCAATAACGCTTCACTGATTTTTCTATTAGAAACTCTAATTAATTAATATTTAAAACATGAAAATAGCCATACTGGGTTAGACCTAGGGTCCAAACAGTTTGGTATCTTCCTTTGAAAACAGTCACTAACAGAAGCTGAGTAAAAAAGGATAAATAAGAGAAATGCAAAATGATCCTTCTGCTGAAGGATCTGAGAAGTGGCTTCTCAGATTCTGGCAAAATTTGCTGTATAGCCTTCCTGTGCTGGATGTTTTATCCCTGTATGGATTTTTCCTTCATAAATGAGCCTAGTGGCTTTTAGAAAATGTTTATACATTTGAACTTATTTTTGCAATTAGTGTCACAATTTAATTATGAGTCCTGGGGAAAAAGAAACTCAGAATTTTCTGCTGTTTGATGGTTTGGTTTCCCTACAGCACCATAAGAAATGTTTGCGTTCAGTTGTCTTTTGCATTTCCCTCCAGTCTTCTCATTTTCTCCCAAGTGTATTTTATTACTTTTTGTCTCCTTGATCAAAAAATAATCTAGGGTTTTTATTCTCTGTACCCCCTCATGATTCTATCCCATTTTTGTTAGAAGTATGTGGAGAAAAACAAACACCCTGCTCAAAGTGGTGTTACATTTTGGATTTATACATTGGCACAATTATGTTTTCTGTGACACCTTTTATTTTCTCAGTAATCCCAAATTAATTTTTTTTCCTTTGCCACTAATCTGATGTTCTCAAGGAGTGTTTTTCAAAGGCCACATGAAGAGGGTGTAGTTCTCTTTGGAAATGCTTGGGTTTGTGTTTTTGCATAGTTTTTAGTGCTGTTGCAGGAGTATGTCTGAAGGAACAGCATGCCATCTATACAGTTGATCTTGCTACTTCTCCCACTTTGAGCACTGCTCAAATATTTTGTGGCTTGCCTTCTATCAAAAACAGAACCAAAAAAGAGAAGTACTCCACTCCTGAACCTTTAATTTTCAGTGATGCATTGCAGTAAGAACAACTGGCTGTCGATTTCTTCAGCTTTCATCTTTCCTGCAGAGCTCTCTTAAGCTGTTAACATCAGGGACTTCATGTTGTAGGCACCTCCTTACATTCAGATGCACATCAAAGGGCTGTGTATCATTTTGAAATAATCTGGTTGCTGTTATGGAGAGCAGTAACTTGATTTTACATTCTCTTAGCTCCCCCTAGAGGGTTTTTCTCTGCTGTATTTCTCAAGATGAGGTTTCAATGTAAACAAATACTTTTTCTTCACTTGTTCTACTCAAGAGCCTATTGCTCTTGTCAGCATTTTAATTCCAAATGGAAAAACTCAGGACAGCTACCAACATTAGACAGCTACAACTGGTTAAACTGCTCAAGAGAGCATTGAGTCTTTTTGAACATGGAGTTACTTTAGTTTAAACTATTTACCTACTTGTGCTGGAGGGGATGCCTCCAGACACCTGTTCTGGTGCAGTTCTAGATGTTTACAAGTATATCTACAGAGTCCTATTACCCACATGCAACAGGAGCTGTAGGAAGTTTTGTTTGTGCTTTGTTTCAAGTATTTTCCTAGAATATTCCCTCAAAAGTGCACTTCTTGCTTTTTTCTTTGGGCTTTGTTATCAGTTGCAAGTCTCAGTGTTTCCTGGACCTTCCTGGTGTTTTCAGGATCTCTTGGTGTGTCATACATGGCTCCACCAGATAATATCGAGAGCATAGTTTTCTGTCCACATCTAGATCACCCTGAAAGGCTATTTCAAGGCCCCAAAAGATGAACAAATTGTAGCTAATGATAGCAGAAATACCAACTGCCAGTAATTTCATTCAGAGCATTTTACACTCAAGGGTTTCAGTTCTGTTCCCTGCACAGGTTAATGTGACAACTGTCAGAATGACAGGTGCTTCTTTATTTTAGAAGTCTTTGACTCAACTGCAGTTGTTGGCTGGAATTTATATCTCACAATGAACTATTTGCTAGTTTATGTGTGTCATGGACTTACTCAAGGCTTAAGTAACTTTTATTGTCTGAGAGAGAAAAAGGCATAACTCCCTACATTTCTAGTTCTTGTGTAGCTTCTCCTAATGACAAAGGTGGTTCTCAAAAATCACGTCTACGTGGATTAAGCAGTATCTGTGTGATTTGCCAAAGCAGAAACATTTCTTTCCTAAAGACAATATCACTGTCTAATCAAGCTACAGCTGCCTCTGCATGTCAAGTTAAACATGTTTGTGTTATTTTAGGTTATAGCGCAGCAAGTTACAGAAGAGAATTTACGGGAAGGTCGCCTCTACCCTCCTCTAGTCACCATTCAGGACGTGTCACTGAAAATTGCTGTGAGGGTAAGGCATTTCAACCTTTTGTGGCTTTCTGTCTTCCCACCAGCTCTACTTAATTTGATTTCATCACCAAACACACATTCACACAAGTTGCTTTACATCAATTGATATTGGACATGTAGCAGTTTCAAAATCAAATTTTAAATTCATAAATGTAAAGGTAATCCAAATACAAGGAGAACTGTGGAAGTGTGTATGTCTGTAGAGCACAGACTCTGCTGTTTACCAGAGTCATGCCAGCTGTACAGCTGAAGGCTTTTGGCCCTTCATGGTTATCAGTTTCAACTTTTTTCCTGTCTTCTGTGACCTTTTATTTCTACAATTACTGATTTCTCTCTTTGTCACCTTACTGTAATTCCACTTCATGTGCTTCTGAAAGAATAACAAGGAGCCCTCATACTTGAAACAGTTTCCATAGCTTCACTGATTCTGTATATTTAAGAAAAGAAAAATCCTTCTCAAAGTTCATGTCTTCTTAGGCAAGTAGTAACTCTGTTTTGTAGATGTGAAAATGTTACTTAAATTCCTCAGGCAAAGGCAAACTGCCTCTGTGTTTGGCAGAAACACAGTGATAGAAATTCCTCCTCTATTTGTGCGTGTTATAGAAAATACAAAAGAAGGAAAATGTTACCAAGTGATTCTTTCTGCCTGTTCTCTGTTGAAACTTTATTCCTGCAAATACTTATTCTGGCTCATACAACCCAACCCAAGAGGTTTAGCAACAGCCTCTGCCTTTTCCAGGAGAGGAACACTATCAAAATATTTTGGAATACCAAGCATTGGGTATGAATTCAGACCGTATTCAACCACGATAGTTATGTGCACAGACCTGAAGATATCCTTACATAAACCAAAAGTGCTTCTCATTTACCTAATGAGTGCTTACATTACCCAAAGTGCTTCTCAATCAAATTGAGTTGGGATTCAGATTAATCTTAGAAAAGAAGTCTTAGTAAGGTGACTTGGAGTCTCAGCTTCTCACCAAACTAGAATGTTTATGTTTTAAAGAGAGCTAAGGAAAGCAGGAAGAAGAACATCTCCGTTTTATTCAAAGGAGGAGCATTAGAGTATTTGCCAAATCGTTTCAAGCAGATCTTTTCACAGTGCTGTTGCATAAAACCTATCTGCCAGACTTTGTTTCACAGATGAATGTCCAGTCTGAAGATACTTGTTTCTCAAGTAGGTGATCTTCAGATGTGAGAGACTACTTTGATGCCTCTTCTAAACTTACCTACCCCTTCTAAACTTAATTTTTGTTGCAGCTGTATTTGTGATGCCTAATTGATTCACTTAGGTGTGGTCTGGGTGAGGAAAGAGCAAGCAAATATTTGTATTTCCCCCAGCCATCCTGTGCACTGCGTAAGACTATTTTTTTCCCATGAGTTTTACTTTTTTTGAAGTATATTATCAAGCTGGGGCAAAAACTAAGCTTCCCTAATATGCAAGGAGCATGGAAGCTTTGAGCAAATCACGCTTTTCTTACAGTGTTTTGGGAAGATGGTAAACCAGGATAAAGCAATGAGAGAAAAGCAGAAATTGTATCTCAGTGCTTGCGGAATATTTTATCCACCACTGTGCAGTAAAAGCTAAGACACTCCTGTGCAAAGAGGAGCACTATATTTGTAAGATGTGATCCTGTTCAAAAGTAGCCCAAGCCAGAGCCACTTAAACACCAACATCATCCTGTTGTAGTCTTATTCACAGGGTACTAACCTGGATCCAGTGTGAACACAGGTGACTGCCAGCACCAGAGAGGGTGAAGTCTCATACTGATTTTGAACTAAGTCCTACTTTCAAATCCTATTGAGTGTACTCAGATAGTTTATCAGCACTAATTAGGATTTTAATGCATCTTTGCAGATTGCAGAAGAAGCCTACAGGAATAAGACTGCCTCCACCTATCCTCAGCCCAAGGACCTCGAAGCCTTCATCCGCTCTCAGGTGTACAGCACTGACTACAACAGCTTTGTGGCTGACTCCTACACCTGGCCTGAGGAGGCCATGAAAGTCAAACTGTAAATATTTAATGAAGAATGAACAAATCGGCTGCAGTTAAAAAGCATTAAAATATTAAGGTTATTTCTGCCTAGGAAGCCTAAGAATAGCTAATTTTTTAAGATGCAGAAAACTTTTTCTAATTCAGAGTAGTTGGTTAGAAACTCAGATTGAGAAACCATCAATTATACATCAGAAAATAAAAATGAATCTGAGAAATAGATTTGTGTTTGGTTATTTTGATTGTTATTTTGAGATGTCCTACACTACAGTTTGATGGATCTTTTTGGAAAAAAGTGGTTGTATCTTGGGTCAAGAGTTTTGTCACAAACATCAATGGGAACTTAAGCAGATAAATGGACACTTTGATGTTTTGTCCATTACAGTCACAGTGCAAACTGCATAATTTGTGAACCTATTATTTAAAAAAAAAAACCCAAACTTTAAACAACCATAAAGTTAGAATATTTTATGCCAGAGAAAATCCTTACTAGTCACTCTTGTGTGGAGTTATGAAATGAAAATTTGCTAAAAGAACCAAACTTGCAGAACCTTTTTGTTCTAATCTAATTAGAACATCTTAACTTTACTAACAATAATATTTAACATTACTAAAATTTAACAATAAGGTAATGTCCTCTATAAGATCAAGGATTTCATTCCCCCACCAAGAAAACCACTGTTCTGATCTATTGCAAATGTTTCGCCTAATTTCTTAAACTCCATGTTCTTGACAAAAAGGGAGTATCAAAATGCCAGGAATAGACTTTGAGGAATTATAAGTTGTTAAACAATTACCACTCCAAGAAAAATGTAATATATTTTCTGGATGGTTCTGGAAACAAAGGTTACTTGAACATTTTTTTACTATCTGTTTCTCTCTAATCTTTACTAGAGAGATTATCTCTTGAAAACCAAATATTAATTTTAATTAATTTTATTTGTCTAGCTCTGTCACAGCTGCAGATTACAGGTCCCAAATTCAGAAAGAGAGTTTGTCCCTCACTGCCTAATGGGAACATATCAACATTTTTGCCTCACTGTGATTTAGGAGTTATAATCTGTGCCTCACTGTGATTTAGAAGTTATAATCACACAAACAGAACACTTACCACAGTGAAGGAAAAGACATTAATCGTATTCTGAGAAACCAGAAACACTCTGCATTTCAATGCCATCCTCTGCATTTCAATGTATTGCTATTGTGAGAATAGTATTAAAACATTTCCTCATATTTCATTTGAAATAATATCTGTTATTTATGTTGTCATCAGCTGAGTGTGCTGAGACAGTGTTTGAACAGCTGCTGTTGAGTGCCTGGGTGTTGGAGTCGATCACTCTGCAGCCAGCAGTGAGTCTGCTTTTATTGCTTGGTACCCATTTTCACATTAAGGCACTCAGGCACAGAGTGGGAGGTGGTGGGCTGGTGGCCCTTCAGAGCACAGTGCTGGGGACTTTTCAGGGCTGTTCTTCAACTACGTATTATATTATATTATAATTATA
>VWYP01032760.1:8482-34933 GCA_013400435.1 Pycnonotus jocosus | reverse complement strand
AAAAAAAAAGGGGGGGGGGAAGAAAAAAAAGAAAAAAATAGGAAAAAAAAAAGGAAAGAAGAAAAAAAAGAAAAAATAGTAAGTAGCAGTACAGATTTGCAAACAGCATGAAAATAAAACATTCACCTTTTCTTAAAAAAAAAACCAAAAACCACCAACAAAACCCCAAAACAAACACATAATTTGCATTTCACTTGTAGTTAATTGGGTAAGTGAAGTCTGCACTTTTCCACAGCATACAAAAATATGTCTGTGGGTGAGGCAGCACTGAAAGAGAGGACGCAGCAGAGAAGGGCGTCAGCCCTGGGCCCTGCCAGCTCCTGTCCCAAAGGAAGTGTCACAGGAGCATCATCCCTTTATGCTGTTTTACAAAGGGGTTAAACTAAGTCAGAAAGGTCAATGAGCACAATGGTAGCATTTCCCTGAGAAATCAAAATCTGTTTTGAAGCAAGTCCAGAGATCTGAGAGCCCAGTACCAACACAAGGTCTTGGGACACAAGTCAAAGCTGTGTCCTGGACACTCCTCTGGAGGGGTGGCATAGGCAGAAAAGGTCACAACTGCAGTAAGTCACCTCAGCCACCTACTCAAGGAAGCTATTTAAGATTAACTAGGGTGAAATTCTCAAGACTTAGTGGATGTTCACAGAATTCTTGGTCACTCTTGCAGGCAGTACAGCGTAGCTTAAGTAGTAGATGATTCTCAATCAAATTGGAAATAGTGTCTCATGTTACCTTTACAGGCACTGCTTAGAAGTTACTTTAAAAGGGCATTTCATGACACTCTTATGTCTGGAAAAATGGTTTCTTAGAAAATGAAGGTCATCAAAATAATACACTTAGATTTAAGCAATCACTACAAAAATAAAGGATTTTTTTCTGGACAACTCTAAAGACCAGTGAAGTTTAGGAACAAGCGAAGACAGACAAAATCCCTTGTGCTGTATCACTAGTTAAACTAAGATTTACAGATACAACTCAGCTGGACACCTTTCCACAACAAATGTATCAAAAGTGGAGTGGAAATGCCAACTGTATAAAAACTACATGGAATATTTCATACAAAATACTCCAAAATGCTTTTCATTACGTAACTTTTATTTGAGACACACATTGTAAAAAAGTTCACATGAAATAATAAAACTATTGGACTATGAAGGTTTTCTTAGGAGCTGGGTTTGGGGTTTTTTTGTCTATATACATCAATACACATTTAATGATTAGGTTTACAAGTTAACCACATGACAAGTTCACTTTTATCTGCAGGAGCTTTTCACATTACACCTTTATACCAGAGGTAAAATGTGCTTAAACACACACAGCAGAACAGTTCTATTTCAAAATTAAGCATTTTCTCAAGGACTATACTTTTTATTCTGAATTTAGTAGCTATATAGCATTAAAATAATGGTAATTGAAGTTTTATTTGCAAAAATGTTCGTAAGGCCATAGGAATGCACTGAAATCGTTAAAATCACCAGAAACAAGAAAAATCAATGTAAATTCTGCTCTTTTTTTGGAAGAGAGAAATACAAGTTTTATTTATAGGAGTGAGAATGGTATAAGCAGTTCAATGAACAGAGGAGAAAAAAGACCTATTATCACCTACAGACCAATCCTTAGCAAGTTTAACATTGCAAAAATTCCATTATATTAACAGGTAACCAAACAACAGATGCGTTTTCACAAATAACACATTTATGCATTTTACATATTATTGATGGACCTTCAAATCATTATGCTTTCACAATATTTTAATGTGATATGTACATTCAAGACTTCTTTATTCACTTGTGAAAATGATCCACATAATTCACTTCATCAGACTAGTATGAAAAAGTCACAATGGGAAATATTTTCTGTGAAAAGAACTACAGGTCTGAAAAGTCAATCGGTATTTTTTGAGACTGTCCCCCAAAGAGAAAAGTGAGCTGCATTAGGTTTCATGAGTGGTTTAAGCTCTAGCAATATTTGAACTCCCAGATAAGTCAATAACATATTCTATATACACTCAACAAAAAAATCTTGTGCATGTTTTGCTGAGCACAGACTGAAAGCTAAAATTGCAAAGCACTGAGACCAGTTTGTTTTTCATTTGGCTTTTCAAAAAAGCCATTTAGAAAAATATTGGTCAAGATATAGTGCACAGGCATGGGGCTGAGGGGAAGTTCTCC
This sequence comes from Pycnonotus jocosus, assembly GCA_013400435.1. Classification (NCBI taxonomy): domain Eukaryota; kingdom Metazoa; phylum Chordata; class Aves; order Passeriformes; family Pycnonotidae; genus Pycnonotus; species Pycnonotus jocosus. Next base: position 32,762 of record VWYP01032760.1, on the reverse strand, counting down.
TAAAATTCCAAAGCATAAGCAGCATTTTTTAAAATTGAAATCCACCAAAAAATGTCTGCTTTCTTGAAAGGTTAATGGTAATTTCTGGAAGAAAACAGAAATACATTTGCTGCTAAATGAATAGTAAGTATGACTTTTATTCTAATGGGCACTAGAGTACTAACTAGTTGACTGAGGTATAGTTAAGAGTCCTTCAAAACTTAAGATTATATAGTTTTGAGCAAAGTAACAACAGAGACTGCACAAAACAATCATAGTGATATTAGAAAAGCCTGTAATACCCAGCATCTGATGCATAGGCAGAACACACCATTATCATCACCCGCTTGTCTAGAGGAAACCATAGCTAAAATATCCCAGTAAAACATACAGCTGATTTGCATGCTAAGATACAGCACATTTTTCCACGTCTGACAGGGCAGACTGTACACAGAAAGGTCTCTACTGACCAAAAGTTAGCACACTGATAAAGTGCAGCCACTCAGCCATTTAATACTGCTGGAGAAGTGGGGTGGGGGCAAAAACAAAGAAAGAAATCTGCGTTTTACCTTATCCATAAGATCACATGAAATTAGAATTCTTCAGTTTCAGCAGATGACAACAAAATTGCATTAAATTCTTCTACAAATAGAAAAAGATGAACTGTACACGAACAATAAGCAAAGTGAAATATTTACTGCAGTACTTTCTCATGCATAAAGTGAATTTCCTATGGTCTTACCTCACATTTATGTACAGTTTAGCACAGCTAAATGTAAGAAAATAGCAAGTTTTTTCTCCCTCCCACCCTCCCCCATACAGAGCAGATACCCCAATTCGCTGCTGCTTCAAGAAGCACTTCATAGACTCTACTACTTACAGGCTCTTTCAAAGGGAAGTTCATGGAGACTAATATTGAATGAACATTTAACCACACAGTGAAGACAGGAAAAACAATACAAAGCATTCTGTAAACAGTGCCAAACACAGAACATGTCAGTTTTGGTTTGCAGACAACCCCTGAGATAAAAATCAAAGTATTACGACACCAAATAAGTCAGAGGTAAATTACTGAAAATAAACAACATTCATAATTGGTGTCACAACACTTTCTGTATAGAAGCACTTTTTTTTAACCATACAGAAAACATAACTGCTTTAGCCTGTCCAAGAAAAACGTCAAGGGTAGACAACAGAGCAGTTAGGGTTGCTTTGTTTTTTCACTAAACCTTGTTGCCATGAAGGTTTCTCTGTTCTAGTGCAGCAACAGCAGTTTATGAGATCCACCTTTCTAGTTACAAGAACTACTTCTATTAAACTACACATGGGGACAGGCTGATAACCACCTAAAACTTTATGCAACCAGCTACTAAACCTTTTAAAATCAAAAGCTTTACATCTAACGCTATTGGCCTGTTCGCTTTCAAACTACTTCGAACAGACACAGAGATGACAAATTCAGTACCTGACACAACAAAATGGATATCTGTGATAACAACTAACTCACTGTTTACAACTCCTGACAACGAAGTGAAGCAAAAGCAAGCACGTCAGATGTTTCCTTTGACAATGACAGAACACACCCATCCCCTAACAGCAAACAACATGCTGGACACAAACTTGTAGTTAAAGCTTACAATGGTCCACGTTTGGCACACCCACAGAACTAAAGCACCTGTTTTAATTGCTCATTGAGGAAATTTTTCAGAAGACAATAAAAAAGTAGTAGAACAAAGACTACGTTATACAATGCTCAGTTGAGTCAAAAAAGGCAACTATGTTTCACCTCTGCTTCTAACAGTCTAGGTCACTGTACCAGTTTTGGATGAAAAAACTGCTCGAGCAGACCAAAGACACACATTCAGCATTAACTGCATAACTAAGAGTACATTATAGCCCTAATGTGAGGCTTCCTTAGTGCCAATGCTTACAGACGTTAACAAACTATCCTTAGAATTAAGAGTAGAAATGGAAGTCACCTTTAGAAGCAGTCATTTCTGAACAAGTGAATCCACAAAAAGGTTACTCAAAACTCATGCATTCAGCTTCCACAAGCCACTTAAGTGATAGTGACGAGGCCAAGTTGTGGTGATTTCAAATCCAGCGTGTACTTCCTCATCAGAAACAAAAAAAGGAGCAGACAGTCTGAGCTAACAAATGGAAGTTAAGTGAGGAAAGACACTGTGTTTATTCAAAAAACTGAAAGGTGCATCTGTGAATCAGACAGTGACTGGCAATTCAGAACACAACTCTGCTAAGTCTGGTAAAGAAAGAAAAGCAACATACTACATTCAGAATAGAAGCCACAGCTTCTGCATAAACAGATTTGTGCATCTAAGAGACAAAATCTGTACAAATTGTTAAATGCCAATTGTTTCAGTAATTCTCGTCACTAGAGCAACAACATCCATACTGCATGGCCACAAGTATACAGCATAGAAAATAATGGAAATGAGACATAATTTTTCCCCTGGCTCTTCTGCTTGAAAATAAATTTGTTTAAAAAGAAAAAGAAAACTGCACAAATCTGTTAAGAATCTTACTTACAAGTCAAACTGTGCAAATACAAATGTAAGATTGTGCTGTAACAGGCAGTAAGAGGCCAATATGGATGTGCAAAGTTAAAAGAAACATAGCAGCTTTTGCAACAGGCAATAAAACAGAAAGTAAAAAAGGAAAACAAGTTAAATCTTGCATTTGTGTCTCCACTTCATAGCTTCCATATCTGAGAAAGAAGAGCCTGACAGGTCAATAGGCTTAGTGAGCAAAATCCACTTGGTATTTGTGTATCGCAGTCTACGTTCAATGGAGCTCTCAGCAGCAGCTTGGTGGTATTATTTCTGAGGCTTTGTGACCCTGTGCTTTCAAAGAAGCAGAAAAGGTTCTAAGTGTGCTGCAGTCTTATCATTAGAAGTTCATCAAAGTAGCGTGCATCGAAAGAAGCTGCTCTTCTTAGATCGATTTTCTGTTATTTTTACTGGCCCACCTGCCCCCGATGAACTGTTGTCATTCTGAAAGAGAAAAGAGTGTCAACATCATAAAATGCAAAAAATAGTATCTCTAGCTTTCCTAGTCTCCCTCCCCACTTCCTCTGCTTGCCAGGCAATAACCAGAGCAGAGATCTGATGCAACTTGAGCTCCTCAGTTAATCACTTGGTTAAAAACCCAAACATTTACGTAACAATCCAGATCTCAAGAATTAGCTGGAGAAGAGACTACGTAATAAAACATGGACCACGCTATTGCATTTTGGAACAACACATCAGTTTCAGGCTGCCCAAGGTTAATGTTCATGCAAAATAATGAATAGCTATGCACTGATGTGTAATAAAGTGTATAAATCACTCTTTGCTCAAATTTGATCTAGTAATTAATGTAATCCCCAGGAGTTTTTTGGTACGGCTACTACTCAGTATTAAGATAGCTGTCCTCTCACTGTATCTAGTTTGTATGCTAATTCGAAATACAAACCATTTTTCTGTTGAGCTTTGTCATAATGTCTCGTGCAAGTGTGAAAAACGCCTGGTGAGGAGTGAAAATAAAGAAAAAACAAGGGTTAGTCACAAGACACATTAAGGACATGATAAACTTGGAATAGCCAGACACATTAACAATACAGTGTTCTGCAGGCCACTAGAAGCACTTTGAGTTGCGAGACAGTCTATGTACAATATCTGTATATTTAAAACTCCAGTAAACATGCTTTAGAAGAAAAAACTATTTTTAGTCTCCATCTCGCCAATTGTTGAAGCAAGTGAACAGACCTTCCCATTGCATAGTTCTGGGGGGAGAAAGAAAAATCAGCTGAAGACAAGGCTGCATATACTAATCCTATCTTTATTTCCCCCCCCCAAGCTGAACTGTGCATCACTATTAGGAGCCCAGAGAGGTTTGAGAAGGGCAAGCCTGGGAATTCACATTAAGGTTAGCTTGCTTTCTGTCCTCCATAAGCTTTACTCCTGGACTATCTGTAAGGCTAATTAAGCTTCCAATATATCTATTAAAAACAAAACAAAAATCCATTAATTACTCTGGCAAATCTCAGTATACCAGATTTCAACATATGAAGGAGCAAAGAAAGTTCTGTAGCAGGAAAATTCTGCAATTCTCCAGGAGCAGGAAAAAGCAAGGCTTTAGGCTGTCTGGAGACCCCAATAATCTAAGGACAGTTCCAGAATGTAAGAAGTATAAACACTTCCCTTCTCATTGTGTTTGGAATATAGCCAAAGACAGGCACTCATTTAATGTAAATAAATCACAACAAATAAATTAATTCACTTCTGATACCAAGAATATCACAATTGTGTAATTCCCCGAAAGTGAAGTATTTGGTGGAAAGTAAACTAAATCATTAGTGACTGCCAAGTGCCTACACCAGCTGCATTTTTTAATGCTCTCTTCACCATTCACATGACAATTAAAAAAACTATTCAGAGAACCAAACATTTTGGAGTAAGTACAAACTACTGTTGTGCATTTCATGACATGCAGGGGTTAAAATGAAACTGCCATGTCATGACAGAGCAAGTCAACCCTCCAGAGGAACTCAGGTATCCACTCTGGTATTGACTCCTCATGGTCTCACTTCCAGTGTCTGCTCTAAGAATCACAAGGACACTGTGAAAATCAGGTCAAGTTAGTCCAGGTGCAGCATGATGCAAATAGTCCATTTGATCTCTATTCTGTATAACAATCACCCCACAATCAGAAAAAACCCACACCTCACCCTCTGGTTATTTTAAAGTAACAATGCCTTCAGTTTCTAGTTAATTTGTCAGATACATGAGCTGAATTAAGTAGGTGTTTTCAGGACTTTTAAAGGGTATCCCATAGAAAGACTTGTAAATTATTAAGTATAAGGACAACACAAGTCTACATTGTTGGAGGAATAAACCTTAATTTAACTGGCTTTTATTAATATTTTTTTGTGCACACTTCTCCTACGGCTGAGATCCTGCCCTCACTGTCCCTGAGATGACACGAGTGATTCATAAGTGAGATAGACTGGACTGGGCCCACTCTTCCTTCCGACTCTATTTCCTTATGCTCTCAAAGAGATCTTGTGGGTTTAGCACAACATTTATTTGCAGGAAAACAGACTATAAATCTATAAATAGCATTGTGAGTCGCCTTCCTCCTCTTCATGAGCTTATGATCTGATGTTCCAGGTTAATACACAAATTTTCAGCCTCATCTGCACAGCATGTATTCAGTAGTAACTTGAAGGCTCAGTGTCACAGTAGCATGTTATCCTGAAAGTAAAGAATCCCATTTCCTGCACAAGGCTCTGTTCTAAAATTACACCTATTCCTTGTCCAAAAGGACTTGAAATTTAGCTAGCAAGGCACAGACATCTAAAGCAGCTGTTTGCTACAGTAATAGTAAACCACTCTGTTAACACCCATTTTTAAAACAATTCCAGACACTACCAGAAAACCAGAAACAGTTGGGTGATGGCAGTAGACCCAGGAGCACAGCTGGGACTTCAGATCCCAGGTTAGGTGAGAAAGCCCAGCAGATCATGGAGCATACCTCCACAGAAGTAATTCAAGAAACACTTAAGTGTAGCACCCATCTCTTACCTCTTCCACATTTATGCTGGATTTTGCACTTGTCTCCAAAAATTTGATTCCGTAATCAATTGCTAACTGGAAGAGAGGAAAAAGTTTTTCAGTGGTTTTGAAGTTCCTTTCTAAAAGGAATGTTTCACACATAGGTTCACCATAGGTTCATAATAGAATAGATGCTGCATGCTACAACAAGCTTTAAAACCCAAACCAAGCAAGCTTCACTTCTATTTTCTCTTGCAAGAACATTAAAGACAATTAGACAAAGTATTAGAACTCGTCATATGCCCATATAAAGTCAAAACAAAACAACAACAAAAGAAGACATTAATTTCTCACCAAAGAACTTATTTAAGATCTAAAAGAACATTAAGGTAGAATCTTTATTGACAGGGATTGTGGACCAGGTAACTACAATACAATCATCCCATAAGCTGTGTTACCAACAGCTAGACTACTTCAGCTGTACATGATGGATTTTCAGTATTATTCCTCATTTGTTTGTTCTGTAGAACAACTAATTGATTCCTTAAGCTTTAGTAACAGCACTTATAGCAAGAATAAGTAACCACCATGGTGAACTGAGTACAACATGGTCAAACTATATAGAGAAACTTTATATTGAGATCTAGAGTACTTCATGCTACAGCAAAGGTCAACATTCTTTACAGGATCTTGCCCTCAAGACAACAGTACCATTAAGTTTATTCAAACCTGAAGACAGTTAAGTGCTATTTAAAAACAAAAAACCCCAAACCTGGTATCCTATACATATAAGTTTCTGAAACAAGAGATTTGAGACCCATTCTCTCTCACATGCCTAAAACATAACAAACATCCAGAAGCTAGAATCCTACAAGAATTAGACTTCTAAATAGGGTGAATTACCAAATCTTACCTTCTCTCCTTTTTCTTTTGAGACTTGTCTTTTTTCATTCATATCACATTTGTTACCCAAGATCATTCTTTCTACATCTGAAGAGGCATGCTGGAAGAAGAAAAAATAATCTCTCAGGAACAAAGTGCATCGTTGTTGACAAGAAACTTCTGTGTCAAACTCCTCCACAACGGATTATTTTATTTTATAGAAATTATCTAATGTGAAGGCATTACTGAGAGAGGCCAACTCTTGAAATAAGCAATTAAATATTAAAATAGGCTGGAATAAATACCCCCAGATTACATTTGCCCATGTACTGTAATAAATCAATTGTGTGCCATGAGCTCTGTAGCAAGTTGCACACATGCACAGGCACTTGGCTGTTCTGGAAATTTAACAGTACACACTTTACTTGTAAGTGGTGCACAGCCATATATTGTTGGCTACTGCAATTGAAGTAAGTAATTACTTGATTTTTATTTGTCCCAGGGAAATCACAGGATGGAACGAAGCACTTACCTCCTCTATGTTTCTTATCCAATTTTTTATGTTGTCAAAAGACTTCTCATTTGTGATGTCATACACCAGCATAATTCCCTAAATAGAGTTAGGAAAATCTAGTTAGATGAACTAGTACTGTTGGCTGACTTTTGATGTATGCTGTAGTTTTAATTATAGTTCCAAAAAAATTCAAAATAGGATTATAGGTAAGTCTTTTCTCAAGGCATTATGCCATGGCTTGGAATTTACCCAAAATATTACTATTTAACATTTTCTGCCACTGTTAGAGGTCAAACACATCACCTATAGAAAGCTTTTAATTATTAGCCTATAATCAGGCCAAGTTCAGAAATTCTACTACATCAACAACCAGGATTCTATGGTTAAAGTCGTGTTTACAAGCAGTAGCTTTAAGCAGCCCAGGATATCAAACCTGTCAGCTCCCATCTGCTGGGGCCAGCAGACACTTTCACCCCTGGGGCTCTCCCAGAAGCTTTAGCTCTTTCCAACAGTTCTGTACATCCACTGGCATGGGACCTCAACAGTTAGCAAAGCATGGGAAACCACAGAGCCACTGCATTAAGGACACACTGCAAGGTTCACCTCCATTTCCTAAGACCTTTCTCATAATTTCTCATAGGACAAACAGAAGTCCTTGGCCATTGACTGGGGAGAAGATCAGGTCACTGCCAAAGCCTTTTTAAGCACTGGAGAGCTCTAATACAGAGCCAGAACCATTATTATTTCTCCCTGGGTTCTGTAACAGTGGAGTTATTCGGGCCCACAGCCTATGAATGTCCCTGATCTGTTCATACAAAGCAGCAAGAACCTAAAACAGCAGCACAGGCAGTAACCACCAAGTCAAAATTAAAGGTGTCTCAACATAAAATATCTCAAATCATAGCATTAAGAACCATTACAAGCGTTGTACCACAAGGGTGCAGGCTTTAAATCAATTATTTGACTTCAAGTCACTCTCAGTGGAGGAAAATATAACAGTAGGTGTTGCAGGTCATTGTATTTCTAGCCCAGACTTTGCATTCTCTACAGGCTAAAGGAAAAGTAATTCAGTGAAACACACATTTAGTATTAAAATAATTCATTATCCACTTTTGAAACACTTCAAGTGTTTAAAGGGTTTGACTGCATTTTAAAAAACCCTAAGCTATCTGATTAAAGCTTGGTAACTTATTTTATTATAATCTGCAGAGATTTTAATTATATTAAAAAAGACAATAGGGCTGGAAGTTTCATCACAAAAAACAGGCCTAGACCAAGTACCAGCACATTTAAAAAAGGAAAAACAAACAGTAAACCCCCAACCAAACCACAAACTTCATTCCCCACATGTGAAGCCACAATTATCCAGTCCTCCAGTGGAAGACTTACACGACACAAACTTAGGAAGAGCAAACCAGTTGCACTAGTTGTGTTTAGGTTTTTTGAAGTGTGAGCACTCACCATGGCTCCCCTGTAGTAAGCTGTTGTGATTGTGCGGAATCTCTCCTGGCCTGCTGTATCCCTACAATTCAGTGAAAAAAAGGATTTATTTTACATTCATCTGTATTTAGAGATGTCTTATTAAAGAGAATAACAATGCATTGATACTTGTTCATTAGGAAAAACAGACCTTTGGCTGTTTGCACAAGTTTCTTCAGCCCTCAGCAGTTTGCTCCCTCCCAAGCTAGCCTCCTTACAAGAGCAGTTAAATCAGCACCAGAAATATGGCACAAAACCACTCCACTTTTCATGCAAGCAATAAAACTCAGCACCACACAGCCTGCCCTCCAGTAACTGAAGAAAAAAAAAAGCTCTGATGTATTTAAGTCCTGTCTTAAACAGAAGTTAAAACACACAGCAATAAAATATTTCAGGATAGTGCACTGTCACATACACTTTGCTGCTAAGGTCAGGACTATACCTCAGGGTGCTGGTGTTTTGACCTGAAGGCAGTACATGTCTGTCAGTGAAGCAGCAGACCCAAGTGTTTGGATACCAGTCACACCTCAGGAGAGCTGAACCCCAAAGGCCTGACAAAACCCAGCTTTTTTAACCTGTATTACAGGCAGAAAATTTTTATCAGCCACTTCTGGCATTGCACCTCTTGACTCACAAGGATTTTGGCTCAGGAGACTCATTTTCTACTAAGCCACCGTGCAAGGAGTGGGAGCATTATCACTCACTTGTGCCAGGGTGAGTACAACCAAGTATCAAAGTACCAGAGGAGATTACATTTTATTGGCTTGCATATTTTAGCTTAGAGCTATTAAGTTAATATTTCTCCTCCATACGGAAATGGTAAAAGCACATTTAAGATGAGAGCTTTTGATAAAATAGGAAATTGCTGTAATGCTTGCATGTGAACAGGCTATTTCCAGTGCTTCTGAAGCAGAACCAGTCCAACAGCAAGCCCAGAAGAAAGCATAAACCTTATGAATAAAAGGTATGAAACTTTTGGTGCTCTGAAGCTCAAAAGCTATGAAGTATTCTTTTTCAAAGTGAATTCAAGTCACTGAGAAGCTGAATTACTTTGGAATACTTACCATATTTGTAGCTTGATTTTCTTTCCATCTAATTCTATTGTTCTGATTTTAAAGTCGATTCCTGCCAGAGAAAAGAGATACTCCTAAGTTTTGCAGTTAATGAAAAGGACATGTTCAGTTTCCTTTTGGCAATTTGGTAAGAGCAAACTTAGTCAAAAGAACTATTCTGAAGCTGCCATTTCTTCCACACACTTGCAAGTGCTGAGAATGCACAAAGGTTTTCAGCTGCATCCAACATGGCAAGGATAAATTATTCTGCACAATGAAAGCAGCCCAAACTCTGACTCACTACTAGCTAGTCAAGATCATTAGAGGAAGACTTGATCTCCAACTCCTTCCATTTTACATCAATAAGGTCACTAGTATGAGAGTGTATTTCTCCTGAACATCTATCTAGTCCCTGCAGTGTAAGTCAATTCCCTGGTAGCTCCGGCTCAGAGTTAAAAATACATCCTGTGACCCTTAGTTCCTTTTCAAAGCCAGCATCTACTTTTGAAAATTGATGTTTGATGCAATCTAATCAGACATCACCGTAAATGATAATACAACACAGGAGATATAAGACTCCTTTTTCAAGAATACTCATTTGGGAGCAATTAAGATTTTCTAGGAAGCTCCAAAAAGTATCAAGAAAACACCTCTACTTTTCCCCTTTATACTTCCACATGGTATCCATCAGTTCTCAGACCGACTCTGAAAATAAATTTCAGATTTTAAGCCATAGGTTTTTTAAAAAGATTGAAAAAAAATTAATTCAGGAGGGCTTAATAATGTCTTTTTAAGGTTTAGAGGGGTGAAACGGATTTCCACAAAGACTAGCCTTTATCTTAACTACTTTAACTTTTGGATCTCTAAATCTGTATTACAACACAGGTCAAATTGAGACTGCTCAAGCCTCATTACTACACAACTGCCAGATTTTTCAATCCTGTGACAATAACCTCTAAATTAATTGGTACGGAAACAAATGGCCCACTTTTTCCTTCACTGCATCTTAAATAGTTACTGGATATTTAGTTGTAGTTTGTAAAAGATGGGGTTGAGATAGAAGAAATTAAATAAACTTTCTTAAGATGTAATTTAATAGACAATTATCAAGAGTATTTTAACTGGAAAAATGCTGTTTCTTAAGAATTCATCCATCCATTAAACAGGAAGCTATGGGAGTTTTTACTATACCACAGCAGAAACTGAAGATGAAATATTGATGTTCATTAGTTATTTGAATGTCATTCTACTCACATGCAGTATTACTATTTATATATACTGAAAATAACAAGTTTTGGCCACTTAATGTGGCATGGATACATAGTTCAGCTCATTAGTTAGAATACAAATTATAAGCAAAAATATCACATCAGCACCTAAACAGCATATGAAATTAATTGCATTAATTTAAAATGCTATGATTACTAGCACAATTGCAATTTCACAAGATTCACTGGTAGATTTACAGGAAAAAAAAATATTTTCTTTAATTCACACTCTTCTAAAATGACATGAGAATTATATGCACTTTCAAAAAATCCCTATTCTTTGTAAAGTAAGTTTGACAAGTGTTTCCATTTTACACTGGAGAGGATATTGCCTCCCTTCTTTTAAAGGTTTGTCTCCTAACAAGGTGTAATCACAGCTGCTGAAATCACAGATAATTGTATTCAGGACTGAAAATAAATAACCTTAGCCCTGAACAGATTTTGTTTTGGCCTCAAAGGTTATAAAGCACAAATACAGATTTCTCTGGCAAGAGCATTTTATCATGGCAACAGAAAACTAAATCAGTTTTAAAAGTTCGTTTGTGTCTGGGCCTGAAGCTTTAGGAAACAACTGTCTGGAAAACTAGATTGCTGTGGTTTAAAGAGAGTTCTGCCTGTACTGTGAACTGCTGAAACTAAGACACATCAGTGACAGACTCCTGTAGGGGTGGCTTTCTGAGAAGGACTCCTGATGCAGCACAAGCTTCTTCCCATGTGCACCAATCCAGGTCCTGCACAGACTGGTTTCTTGTGGTTACTCATTTCCCTTGCAGCACTGAAATGATTTATACAACCACTCCTTTGATGACTTCTAAAAGTCAGGACCTGCACAAAAAGTATCTCCTCAGAACTTAAGATTTCTAGTATGAACTTCACCAAAATTCTCAAAGATTCATTTCAAAGCTAAAGGAAGAATGTAAAGGGAAAGGCTGTAAGCACCTCTGCAACTGTAACAATTTGGAGGTTAAAATGAACTAGAAACTGATGTTTCTTTTGTTCTTTCATTTCAGCATGAGGAAGTGGTGAGCTGCACACATTCAGAGCAAGCCTGGTGACATGTGCTGCCACTTCCGCCCAAGCGCTCTTGCATGGCTAAGCACAAACCACAATCGAAATTACGCCACGTAAAACACTCCAACAACTACAGCATTTCAACACTAATTCTTGACAGAAGATTTCTGTTGTTAATTCATTCTTCTTTTGCAGAGTCATACACTGGGATAAAAAAGTTTGAAAAGTTACTTAGGCCAAATAAAGAGGAGTCATTTGTGAATTAAAGTTTGATTGCAAAAGATCACACCTTGCAGTTTTAAAATGCAATGTGAAATGCTATTCTTCCAGTAGGGAGAAAAAGCCCAGAAACATCTGGATGTCCATCTGAAGTTAAGTTTTAAAAGCTCCAGATAGCTCCAGATTAATTCTTATGAGTGAAAATGCTAGATAGAATAATTATCTTTAACTGCTGAAGAGGAGTTGTCACCTGAAAGTCTGACACACTGGTGCCCACCCAGGACATCAGTAAATCAGATCAGAGCTATACAGAAGCATTTGTTGCAGGAATCACAAACCTGCATCCTGCAAGGATAGAACCCAGAATGTGCAATTTGAACCGCACATCAGTTAGGGCTGTAATTGCTTGCATTTCCCTTGCAGCATGGGGTAAAAGTAGCTGAGGGCTTATTGTTCTTCAAAATCCTTTCCAGATCATTGCCAACTACAGGCCAGGGATGCATCCTCCCACCTCACCTTACTGAGAGCATTTGCTTCCATAGCTTCCAACAAAACTCTGTCTAAGAATACACTGGGCAGCATTGTCAGTGCCACACGAAGGCTCTCCCAGAAAACCGTGGGAGCTGTATGTTGCTGTGTCTACTTTGCACTGCTCTGCAAAGCTAATAAAATTCAGGGCATGCCTGCTCAGTGACACACAGCCAAATGCCACAGGCCAGGGGTGCTGGCCTCACCTGGCCTCTTTTGGTTTAAGCCAAGAAGTCATGCCCATCTCATATCCCAAAGCTCTTCTGCCACTACCCCTTCCCTTACTCCACTTCCCAGCTACGTTTCTTCCTATTCCAACACCCCTGGGCAGATTTTACCCATAATTAAGCTGCAGTGCAATAATTTTAAAAAGACATTGTGAAATATTAGAAAAAGCTCACAATACTACAACAGTAAATATGCAGGAGTGCCCAGCAGCACATATGGAGCAGCTCCTTTTCCAGCTCTAGTACCAAGTGGTTTTCTACCATGAACCTTAACAAAGCAGCCTGACGCAATTCTTACAGGAATGTAAGGACAAACTGAGCAAGGAGGCTGAAAAAGTTCATTTTGTTACTTTAGTTTTTAGAACAGTAGCTTACTCTTAGGGCATCACTGTTACTCTTTTGTTCTCCCCTCACCCTGATTTTAACCCTGTAGCCATCAGAGCCAGTATCTCAGGTTCTTCATGCTACAGTTATCTGTTCCAGCTAGGACTCCACTACAACTTTTCCCTACATACTACCACTGCTTGGACAGATTGTCTTGTTTCTTTTCAACAAAATTGCTGTTGCAGAAAATGCTACAGCACAAAGAAACCAAAGAAACCAAACTGAAGTATTCTGGTTGGAGCCAGTAAGCTGTTCCAACTTCTGTACCAAGAAATAATTCTTGAAGGTAAAGGTTTCTTGGGACTTCAGTCTGCTCAGAAAAATGCTTCTGGAAGGGTCATGTTCTTGAATGTTTTCTACAAGCAGTAAAAGGCAGACAGAAAAGAAACTTATACAAATGAGCGTAAAAAACCCAACCCAAACCAAACCATCCTGCCACTGGTGGGCAAGTATTAGAATTCTTAATCTTCACCTTTATTACCCAATTCAATAGTATTTTAAGTTAATTTTTCACGTGGCTAAACACTAGTTTGCAGCTGCAGCAAAAAATCAGACAGGAAATCAGCATCATTCAGGATGTAAATAAACATCAGTCTCAGATAGCATACACTAACCTGTATATCTAGCCCAGCAGAGTACTGCTCCATCTCTGACAAATCAATACTTTATTTATTTTTTAAGTATTCAATGTACTAGCATCTTAATTTGTTTACCATTTTGTTTTATTTAATATGTAAGCCAAAGAAATTTTAATAAGTCAGTGACATAAAAATTGGCAAAGAAGCTGTGAAAAAATGAATACCAGAATAGCTTGCTAGGAAAATCTTATTTTAGTCCCATCTATCAAAGAACATAAAAGATGCACCACAGTTTATTAAAATAAAATAGGAACTGTTTTGCATGACCTGCATATAATAAAAGCCCCACCCTCTTAAAGAAGCTGTCTTCCTATCTGTCTAAATCTTACCTTACTCCTTTGAAGTAAGAATGGAAAAATAAAATGGGAATAAAACACTTTTTTTTTTAAATGGGATTCTGTGACAAGCAGAACTTTGTGGCACTCGCCACCACTGGACATAGACTTCAATTAAAAGGATGAGGGAAGGAGTCAAGGTACAAAGTCTTGTTATCCTTTTGAGCAAATCAGCATGGGAAAAATTCGAATGCATGCATTAAATTTCAAGCTAGGCTTGATCCAACTTTACAGCATTAGTCCTTTCTAGCCTACTTGGTTTATATGTGAGGTCATGGGGTTTTGATTTTTTCAATGGGCTGAGCTGGAAAAAGAGGACATCTTACAAATCCTTTACTGAAAGACAAGTAAAAGTCTTAAAATATACAAAAAGAAAGGAAAATGTTTTCTGCAGTCACTTGGGTTAAGTGGATTAAAAGCAACTTTGAACCACGCAAGTAGGTTAGTAACTTACCTTCAAAAAAAAAAAAAAAAAGGAAGTGAGAAGAGGCACATAACTGAAAATCAATATGCTTCACCCTGTTTGTTGAATCCTGGGAGAGAATCACTAAGAAAAGAACCTATAGGCTGTGCATCTTGTGAACAGCAAGCAGCTGAAGCTGCAGAGAAGAGCTGGGCAATAGCACAGCAAAGTGCTCCTATGGCACAGCTGCTGCTGTCCTGCTCATCCTTCCAAGGGGGCCTTGGAGGCTGAGAGCACCAGCACAAGCTGTCAGCCCTGAGACACAGCAGCTGTTTCAGCATCATCTGCTGCCAGTGCATCCATCTCACACTCTGAGGGGCTGTGAGCACAGGGCCCTGTCACACACCTCTGCCACCACCAGGTGACACACACCTGATACCAGCACTGATCACACACAAGAACAGAGCTCAAGAGTTTCATCATCTTCCATGCACAGACCAACAGATCAGTACTCCAGAAACAACTTCTTTTCATATATATCCAACAGCTAAGAGACATCAATTTGTTCCCACAGATTTTCCCCACAAGCTTACCCAGAGATTACTCCTTTTTTGGTTGTTTTCAGCAGGAGGTATGGCAGGGTTTGGATTAAATACACAATTATTTTTTCATGTGCTTTTCAAGAGAAAGTTTTCTTACACTACATCAGTATACTGTCTTAATCTACAAAGGTAGATAAATGAAGCCTCAGAAATTTGCTTTTAAATTAATCCTCCTAGAATAATTACAGTAAAAATAAAAAATTACAAAATATGAGTCAAGATCCCTGTAAAAGGCAGGGTAAAGAACCCTTGCAACATACCAGTGTGTCATGCAGCCTCATACAAAAGAACAAAGTCTAATCATTTTGAACTTGAACATTTAGCTTTAGTCCCTTGTTAACATCTGCAAAGAATTTTCAGATGATCTCAGCAATGTCTTGTATCAGTATGTAAATTAAAGAGCCCATAGTCTTTTATTGCACCCATTCAAAAATACAGCAGACTAACATGAAACATCACACCAGGGTAAAGGTCAACATTTTTTCAAAAGTCGTAAAATGAATTATTTTCAAATTAAACACAAGTGCAACCACTTTTAGTTACTCTTTCACAATTTAAAGGGACAAACTGTATCCCATTCTTTCTGGGCAGCCCACAAGAATCCACAACACACTAGTAACCCTGGAGTGGGCTGAATAGGCTCCTTCAGGTTAACTGGCCTTTCTTCATCTAACTCTTCACCCACACAAAGAACCCAATACCAGTGCTCCACACAACGAGGCACAGAGCAGTGTCTTGCACCTTGGAAGTTATTAATACAGAAAGGTTCTGAAAGTTTAGACACTGGCAAAACAGATATATCCAAATGGCTGAAGTAGGTAAGGCAATCAAGAATGGGGCTGCCATGTGCATGTAACTTAAGGCAGTTTCCTTGAGACTTATGACCAGATCAGCTCAATGCTCAGGGTGCCAAGGAAATGCCACTTCCTCCAGCACGTCCCCTCAGCTATGGCACAACTGCCACCCTAAGCTTCCTTTCTTAAGATAAGCTACTTTCTACTCAAAAGAGAACAGGGAGTTCAGAATACAATTTATAATCAACAGAATTAGACCAACCTTTGAAACATCCTTGTTTCTGACAGCTCAACAGCCTACAGTGTGCTCTGATTACCACAATAAGATCTGAATCCAGTGCTCTTCAGCCCCTTGTTCACATCGTGCTCCTGTGAGTTCTGCCCCCACAATTGTGCACTGCAGGGCTTCAGTGTGGACACTGCAACATCCTGAACACTGAAATTCTCCTTTCAGTGTTTTGAATTCAATTTGCAGATTGCTTTGAGCAACCTTTGAAATGCATGATTTTAAACACCAAAAATACTCAATATAAAATTCAAGACTACAAAACAACACTAGAAATTTCATACTACTCGACATGAGTGAAATTATCAACTGTCACAAGAGCCCAAGTTTAAAAGGCCTGAGTCCCTGCAGAATGTATTTTAGAGCTTACAATTTAGATACTATGAAAGTGCACAGAAATTAACTTATGGTCTACCTCTCATTTTATTTTGAATGTAAGATAAGCTACAGTTTCATCTAAAATAATTTTTAAATAGATTAAAATTGTACTATTGATACAAGCAGCGAAGTTTGTTTATTTTAAGGATTATTTATAGACTGCCTGTCTCTAAGAGGCATGCATTAACTTAGTTCCTTAGAGAACATATTCCTTTCAAGCCAACATGCAACTGCTTGACATGTTCTTGATGTTGCCATACATATAAGAAGATGCCACTGACATTCAACATCAGGGTTTTTTTCTTTGGTGCCCAAAAGCAGAAGAGTCTGTGCAATGGAGATGCCACTTCTTTAAAAAGCCTCTTAAAAGTTTCAGGGCTTTACATGAACTGGTTATTCAGAGTGAGGAAATAAAGATTTTGGGGGGCCAGAATGTTGTTTGTTTAAAGCAGAAGAGGTGCTACATGAAAAGTGAGCACACCAAGTGTCCCAGGACTCACAAAGCAAAGCAAGAACTGGCAAATCCATGACTGCTTACCGACAACATGCCCTCACACAGTTCAAACAGTGCACTTTGCACCTTCTGTTCCAGCCCTGCCTGTGACTGGTATCACATACAAACCCCATCAGCTGCAGATTTAACACAGGTATGGAAACCACCATGGGAACAGCTGGTATGGACAGGTGATCACTGCTACAGCACAACTCCGACTGCCAAACACTTCCTTGAGAGGTTCAGGGATGCTAAAGGAGCCTCAGAGGTAAAAACCAGTTAAATTGGATAATGGTAGAGCATGTATAAATTACACATGACCACTGTAAAGACAGAAGAGATTAAATGTTTGGAAGTTTTATAGAAATGCACAAACACTGCATTCACTTTAGAGGGCACAGACTTGGTCACACTGGAAGAAAAAGTAGAGAGAACATGGGCCCAGGAACATAAAAATGCAAAGAAACCAGCACATATCAACAATATCAGTAAGACAGCACTTGGGTTTAACTGACACTCTGTCTGAAAAGATCCAAGAAGAGCAAAATGTCTCATCTAGCAAGAATTATCTTTGTTAAAATAAATAATCCAACCTAGGAATTTCAGTTAGAGTTTGAAATATAGTTGTTACAAGAAAGTGTAGAAAGTACCTAGTGAGGCAGGAAAATCAGGCCAAAAAGTCAAAGCAGAAGGTTTAAAGTTACTGAAGTTAGCTTTATAGACAGCATTCTACATCATTTTCATCAGAGGCTTTTTTAAAACCATGATTTAACACAGGGATTACTAAGCATGGGAAGGGTTTGGTTTTTCTTTTGCTTGTTTGTTTGCAAAGTTAAGGACATGAGAGAAGAAGGGCTGTTTTAACTTCTTACATGAATGACAAAATAGGCCTTTTTTTAAAAGGTTTTTACTACCTATATTAACAGGCACAGCCACCTAACTTATTAAGAAAGGCCATACTTGTCTTTCTGGCACATAAATGTTTTCTTCTGCATCATGCAAGGTTCTTTTAATTAATTAATTCTAATTAATTAATTTCTTCACCTGCTTTTCCTGCTTTGCATGTTCTAAGTACTCCTCTCTACATCACTTCTGCTAAGCCAGAAAAGTTCTCCCAGGCAGTTACTCTGTATTTTCTTCCTCCTTTCCATATTTGGGTTGACACAGATAGTCCATCTTCAATCCCAGCAGAAGCCACACCATACAGACAAGACATTTTGACACAGTAAAGGAAAGCTATTGCTCTCTGGCAGGTGGAAGAAAGGAGGATTTTGTTGGGAGGTGTGGGAGGAGGGAAGCAGTGTATGTGTTCCCTGGCTGACAGACACTTTAGCTTTGCCCAATTTCTTATCTTCAGCCTGTTTTTCCCTACCTCCAGATGTGGTACCAGACTCCTGCTAGTGACCAGCCTGCTTGACATGTTTTTTGATGCTGCCACACAAATAGGAGGATGCCACTGACATTCAACATCAGGGTTTTTTTCTCTGTGCCCAAAGCAGGAGAGTCTGTGTGATGGCAGCAAAATTAACAGATCTTAAACTTGATCAACTGTTTGTTCTCCCTAGGAGAGAAGCCTTCTGACACATGCAGTACTTTACTTGCCTTTAACTACATACAATCTAATTAAAAGTGTCATAGCTTACATTTAACAGGAAAGTTTACTATGAACCACAAGATTAAACTAATATTAGATGCAATTACTGGTCAAAAACTCTCTAAAAGGCACTAAATTACAACCCACTGCAACCTCTGTTGGGACAGGAAGTTACTGACCTAAGTTTTGAGTTGCAAGTCTGGTAATTAAATGCCTCTGGAATAAGTTTTGGGTCCCACAGTAAAAGATTGAGAGGGTGCAAAGGAAGGCCACGAGGATGGAGAAGTGTCTGGATGGGAAGCTTTATGGGGAACAGCTGAGGGCACTTGGTCTGTTCAGCCTGGAGTTGGACTCAAAGATCTCTGTGTGTCCATTCCAACTCAGGATATCCTGAGTCTATGATTCTAACTCTGTACAAAATCCTGACACAGTTCAACTTTACTGATGTTACTATTACTCCTAGTTTATCCATGTTAGAAAAGCATCAGAGCTATTTTATATTTCTAGTCCGCCTGATGACTTGACATTTAAGCTACCATAATATCCAATTAAAGATAAAAAGCAATATAATATCCTTTTAATTAAAATCATCTAACTTCTACAACAAAACATGAAATAAAGCATCATGATTAAACACTGCATGTAACCTTCTTATTATTATTATGAATTTCAGTTACATTCTGAAATAAAACTGCCCAAGATATATTTCTACTAAAAGCATGCCCTACTACAGAAGGACTAGGAAATCCATGCTAAAAAGTACATTAAAAATTCCCAAACAAAAAATGTGTCTTCAATACCTCTCTCAAACCCTGTATCCATCAACCAAGACATTTTTTCCTACCCTTATTCAAAGTTAGTCTGTGCTCTTAACTTTGCATTCAAACCAAGTCACAAAAACAGCTCGAAACTGCCCTCCTGTCACTCAAATAACCAGTAACACATAACCAAGACAGACCTCCATCTGCCAATTAGGAACAGGCATCAACACTCAGACATCTGTCACACTGTTTCAGTTGTGAGTAAAACACGCAACACAAAAGCTGCAGCAGCATTTTTAATAAAAACCAAACAATTTCAATTCCATTGTTGGCTCATTGCAGAATACAGTAAGGTAATGCAATCACACTAGCAGTTGAAAATCAAAGTTAAGATGTCCTTTGCTACCAGCTAGGTGTTAGTATCAACTTTAAAGTTACAAGACACACAAACTTTAATGCTTTTAACTTGCAATACCTTCAGCTACAACTTCCTTTTCAACATCAAGATATCATCTTGCTGACCACCCACCACTGACCTTGAAAATAGACTTGTTCTTCCACTTTCATATTCACCTCCACAAAACTGTCCTCTCCATTCCATGTAAACCCTGTCCTAAAGAGATACCCTACTCCCAGATCCTCCAAGCCTTGAACACACACTTCCACTCTGCAGATACCTGTAACAGTGCCACCTGAGTGTGAGTGAACTCATCTCAGGCACTTCAAAGTCCACATGACAATCTGTCTGTAGTAATGACCATTAATAAAGTACTCCTGAAAACGCTTTCCTGATGCTTCCCTGCCTTCCCTTCCCTGCTCATCTATCATTGATGTGTTTTCTCCTACAATTCTGACCATCTGGAGAAGCCCAGAAGAAATTGATTGAATAAAGATAGGAAATGCTGAAGCTTAATGGGAAGGTGGGTAACAAAAACCCAAACCCCAACACAGCAACAACCAGTCACTCATCCATCATACAAGTAAGTAACTGCAAAGAAGAACAGAAATATTCAATGAGGCATGATTTGACTTGAATACACTAAAACAATTTCCATTACACATTACAGACATGGAAATTTCACTGCAAAAGGGAAGCTGATAATTTTGCTTGACAAAGGATTTTCACCCAAGTGTTCAAAGGTCAGCACACCCATGCTTGCCTGCCAGAGTAGAGTCCTATTTTGGAAGATGTGGACTAAGGAAAAGTAACTTCTGTAAAATCAACAAATGGTTTAAACTCTCAGATACACTACTATCTCGTGAGCAACTTCCTGCCAAATGCTGATATCATCCTGGATTAAAAAAATAAATACAACAAATTTTGATTCTGTCAGCAAGCCTTTGTACTAAATCAGAAATGCTCTCAGCTACAAAGATTTGACTTTACTCTCATAGAAACCAGTTGATACAAAAAAAGCTGAAAGGAATGCAACAAATAAACCTTATTACTTCAAACGATAAACTAAATCCAGTTTTACCAGACAGCACTACTTGAACAGCAAGTTAAGATACTTAGAAACTGCTAAATTAATGCTTCTGATTCTTGTGTATCACACTGAAACGACTAGCAAAATGCACATGAGATATGCCAAGATAAGTTTTGCTTTAGGAGTTGTTAAGCATGAAAAAGAGCTGACTCAGCTGCATTTTACTTTCCATGTAGAACTGTGCAAAAGCAGAAGTTTCCACTCAGGAAGCAAACTAAACAACGCAATCTTACATAACACACCCCCACTATAAAAAGTTTTATCCCATGTTCACAGTGAAAAGCTGATCCTCACTAGGGACCACAGCAGTATTATGCCTTGCCAGCAGGGTCAGAAATTGTAACAGAGCTACAGAGCCCTGTATAAAAAATTAAAAGCTGCTGAAGGGCAAGGACCTGTCGCTTCTAAAGCTGCTTCAGGCCAATCTGTGCTTTCACAGAGTGGAAATACGTCGCTTTGAATAACCCAAAGATCACTGGTTCACTTCTCATAACGGGTAGCAAAGTCTGCTAGGTATTAGTTATGCCAGGTAGTGAAGACAAAGACATGAAGGCTCTTGCACCAAGAGTCACTCAAAAAAAGAATAAAAGAAGTCTGATGAATTATAAATACATTTGCACTGCACTTTTATCACACTTCTTATGCAACTGTTGGCCACAGGACACCAGGCTGGAAGTCCCTGCTGCTGAACAAGTACAATGTTGATTATGATTATGAGCATGACCAAAGTCTCAAGGAGAAAAGTCAAAAGAGCATTTCCCAACCTCTAAGCAATCTAAATGGATGTTGTAGCCTTACAGGCACGTTTTGCATGGCAGAAAAACAGAAGGGAATCTGCAAAGTACAACACAAGCATACCAGGCACAAAGTAATTCATAACTACAATTCATTACTGACTTATTTCTATAATATGAGCATTGAGGAGAAGTAAAACAATTGTTCTGTAATAAAACAGTATTTCCATATCTCCCTCCTACTTTATTTTTTTCCTTTTCGGAAGTGTTTCCATTGCTTTGGTAACTGGAGTGCTGTAGTTTAACCCTGGTTAAACTACTAAAGAACAATAGGAGTGGGAAATTATAAGGAAGTTATCTGGTACTTGGATATGATGTGGGCCCTTGCATCATGGCAACAGAGATTATTTTAACTTCCGGACCTAAAATCTAAAAAAAAAGTTGAAACTGTCAAAAATTTAACCCCATCATAGTTTAAAAAAAACCCCATCTAAATGACTCACCTCACTCATAAACAGCATGTAAGTACATAAGATTAAACAATAAAATTTGATATCAACACATCTCAAACATACGCTTTCTCAGACTTCTAAAGTAAAACCAAGTCTGATCCTGTTACTAGAGACACACCAAAGGAGAACTGAGGGCACATAATATCACACATACTAATTAAAATCACTGTTAATTGAACACACATCAGAATTACCATCCTACTGCAGAATCCACTTCATGGAGAACATACAAACCAAACAGCCTGGCAGCTCATACTTCAGGAAAACTCTGTGTACTTAATGAGGAATGCTAATCTGGGGACCTTAAAACCTGAACTGGCAGGGCAGCCTGTTTGGGAAAAGCGCTGCATCCCTGCACCTCCCTCCACACCATGGATACCTAGCACTTAACAGTCATGAAAAAAAAGCAGAATTGTCAAAAAAATTACCCCAAGCCCATCAGATGGACCAGCTATGACTGTAAAATCAACTAGTATTGAGAAGACACTAAAAGACAGAGAGAGAAAGAGCATGCAAGCACATCTTCAAGAACAGATTACAGCCACATGACAGACCTACAAGCAATATACGCAATATGTGAGGAAGACTGAAAAAACTGCGAGTATTTTTATTCAAGCATAGGTCAGCACTTTTATGAACAGTTTCACTATTTCCTGCATTGTCAACTTTCCCGTTTGGAGGTTCTTTGCTAAAAAATAAAAAGGGACTGGAACTATAAGAAGGAATATATAACTGTGAAATCACAACTATTACCTATGGAATTAGGAGTATGCCTCAGTTATTAAAAGTTTCTTCAAGCTGACTTGTTTTGAAAATAAGGCCCTTGCAGAAGCAAATATAAAGGAAGGAAATGAGAGCAAATCCTATATTTACTGAATAAGGTAAGAAAAAACAACAGCATATTCACAGTCCTCAAGACTTCAAAGTGAATCAGTGAGGAAAAAAAATCTATCAAGGGGCTAAGCAGTTCAAGAAACATCAAGAAAATGGTTGGAAGACAGACACACCCATTTATATTAGCTGTCTCTTTAGAAGCATAAAGAAGTAGCACAGTACCAAAGTAGGCTTTTCCTTTTTCTTTTTTCTTTTTTTTTTTTTAATGATACAGCATTTATTAATGTTTAGGAAGCCTTTTATTCTACCACAGGTACAGAATATTATCTGTTAAGGTAAAATGCTACTCAGGCCTTAATCGTCTGGAGTTACTGATACAGCATTTTGAAAATGGTTGCAGAGAGAAAAGAAAAATGCAGAAAAACTGTTCTTCAAGCATTAGAAATGACACCACACCCAATTTAGTCAATCGCATGTGCCTAAATAAAAATTGTTTCTTCTTTGTGCACCAAGTTCTGCACAATAAAATGTCTGAAAACGATATGGCATTAGGGTAACATAAAACAAGTTACACACTATTTCACTTTACCTTTAAAGCAATTTCTTTTCAAGATAGTCTACTCATTCTCTTAGTGTTAAGTTTTTTAAGTCAGCATTAGTTTTACCCTCCTAAATGCTAGTAACCTGCACTGAACTTTCCCCTTCGTCCCCAAAGCGGTGTACTTCACTTTAAAAGTGACCTCAGCTACAAGTAGCTGAACATAAATCTCAAGTCCTGCCACACCGTAGTTTCAATTCAACTCTATCTCCGTGAAGGCCTCGAAAATTTTGCTTATACTTATTTCAGCAGAGTATTTTAAAACTGACAAATCTTACAAAAATATGAGTCACAACAACCTGTTTCGATATATCACACCTCACTGTCATTTAAAATGGTTAGTGAAGCTTAGAAACAAACCCCTTTTCACAACCAAATTTAGGACAAAATTCAACTTTTGTCGAGGAGATTCCTCCACCTAGTCACTAAGGAGCTTCTACAGTCGACTGAGGAGCTCGTACGGAACTATTCCAAATCTCAAAAACATGAGTACACACATGCATTACAAGTGTGGAAGGAAGAACCGAGACTTGAACCACCTGCCCAGCGCGTTCAGTCACTGTCACCGTGCAGCTCGGCTGAACCACAGGCAGCTAGAGCAGCCCCTGCCCTCCACCGCTTTCTGAAAATTTGCACCTAAACACGAGACGCCCCACAAGGGGAGAGCCCCAGCAGCCGCCGTTCTGCCAGAGGCCGGCAGCGCTGCGGGCTGGGCGCGGGCTGCGATCGCTGCGGG
>VWYP01032756.1:113405-180027 GCA_013400435.1 Pycnonotus jocosus | reverse complement strand
TGAGGGATAGACAAGGACCCTTGGTACTCTTGGCAATTTAAAAACTTTGTGATTGTCTAGTAATTATGTACCAATATTCTTTTCCAGCTTTCTAGTAAGTATTATTTGTACTCACTGAAATGGCACAGCATCTGAGGTGGGACACATTTCTGCCTACTTAAACTGTATCTAGCATAGCCAAGCAAAATCAATATTTGTAAGATAGGTAAAAAGGTTAGAATAATAGCAGAAGCAGTACCTTTTTAGCCTCATTAGCTAATATTAGCTTCAAAGGTTTCAAGAAGTAACAAATAAACACGTCTGCAAAACATAGGTTTTAATTTGCTTGTGATTTAAAAATGAACATCACTGGAGTTACTGTGATGCATGCAAATATAATCATTGATTAAATTCTCATTAGTGGCAGGAAGAGAAATGACTGCGTCCTGCTGCAAATGTACAGAATTTAGTGATGACTACTGGCATTTAAAAAACTGCTGTTTTGCCAAATTCCATGTCCATTTTTCCCTTTGAAATCTCAGCAGTATTTTTATACATAAAGTGCACTTGGAATAGCTTCACTATTGAAAACCTGACTGTGGGAAAAAGTACACAGAAAAAAAAAAAAAGGAGAGAGAAGTACAATTTTAATAAACATTTATTCCCAGGAACACATGTATGTACTGTAAATATACCACAGTGGTATCAAAGCAACTCTTCTTTTTAACTGAAGAATGCAAATTCAGCTTACCTTAATTCCATATAATTTTCTGGTTTCAATCCTAATAATATATTATTTTCAAAGTCAAGCTAGATGTGCTCTGCCCTTGTTTCTACCTGAAAACTGGGTCTTGCTAATGATTCCAAACTTCCTGGCTGTCAACATTTTTACAAGGTCTGAAATTTATTTTCAAATTTATTAATAAGTTAGCCTGGAAAAAATAATCTTCTGTGAATAAGGGTAACTTTTGATCATTTGTGACTGATCATATTTTTCAACAGCTGCTGCCACATTCTGCCTTCCAATAATAAATACATGTAGCTTTGGTTTTAGTCCATGGGAGGGGTATTTGGGTACCTTAGTGCTGAACTTGGCTAGTAGTTCAATATGCCTCCTCAGTGAGCAACTGGAGTATTTAAAAACTCATTCAGGGTCCACATCTGATCCTTCTGGTGTCAGTCATATCATTTTAATTATTGCTGGCCCATGTTACATACAAAATGGAGTTCCACCCCATGTGCCAGCTTGTCTGCCTAGATTATATTTGTTGTCACCTTGGTATTTTCCCTTACAGTGCTTAACTATTCCTTATATTTATTGATCCTTTCTTTCATGGATCCCTTGATTTTCAGTTTCATCATTTTGCCGTGCAAGGGATAATGATCATTTGTGGGTCATACCAAATTCTAGTTTGTTTTTGTTGTTGTTTTGTTCTTTATAACAGGCTTTGTAAGATGTTTATACTGTGCAAAAACTGAGTTCACAGTTTAATATTGTAAATGTTAACTTAGCTAATAGATATCTCCTGATCATAGTCCATCCGCTGTCTCTAGCTGCTTCTTCGGGGTGGGGTGGTTCATCCTCCTGAAATGAATGCTTCCTTACTGTACACTGGCTGTAGAAGAAGAAGATGGACTTCTCTTTGATGGACTTCTCTTTGATGGACTAATTCTTTGATGGACAAGATGGCCAATGGCAGAAGAGATAAAAGCATTGTGCTTTTTTCCATGAGCTGTGGTCTAGAAGAAATATCCTTTAAATTAAGCTTAGCCTCAACTTTTTATCTCAGGTAAATTCCTAAGACATTTATATGGCAGGTAAACAGGCAGTAGGAATCAAGAGCTTTGGAATTTTTTTTTATAGAAGACAGAGTCATAAGTGGATAAAACTTTTCAGGCATAGCTTTAGAAAGATTACCTCTCAGGCAATCTCTCATACTACTGTCAACAGAGAAAACAAGTTAAAAGCTTGAGTTAAATGGTTTGTACATAACACATAGTCCTTCTGAATAACTGAGCTTGAATCCATTTGAATCAACAATACTATCTGTCATAAGGAACTACAGTTTTCAAAATCAAAGCATCTTGAATAAAAGCTATTACTCTTTCTAAATAAAAAGTGATTTCATTTCTGCTCTTAGCAGCAGAAGTCCTACTGTTAACTTTACATTTCCTTAACATGCCTTTTCCTTAACATGCCTTTTTTGTGCATACTTCTTTGCAACATTTTGCAGCAGCTATGGCTTAGCAGCATCCCTTACTAGAGGATTCAGTAAAGCTAGAGAGGAGAGACCCCTGGGCGTTGCATATGTTTCCAGTTTTGCCCCAAGTGTAAACTTCCTTTAGGTGTCAGTTCAAGACATGCCACCACATTATGGTTCTGTTATTTGGATGTTTTGCCTTCATTTGGCTTATTTTATATGTATGAATTCAACAGAGAAAAGTCTGAGGAGGGAAAAAAAAAGGGTTTCTGTCAATTTCACTAAATGCAAATGAAAAATTGCTGTTAAATCAGAAGTAACTGCTGCTACTGTGCAACTGTGACTATTTGCCTTTGTCTCCCTATGTGTTTTGGTCTGCAGCCATTAATAGCTTGGACTCCATGAAGCAATAGAAAAGGGGAGTGTGTCAGAGCAGCAGGCCAAAATTAAATTACAGCAACCTCGCGCTTTGCATTAAAATCTCCACTAAGCAATGGAGGCTTGTAATCGTCCGGATTTTCCTTAAAGACAATGGCCCTCCATGCAACTGGCTACACTCAGTTAATTCATGCTGTCAGCTTCCTTTATTGGCTGTGGGGAATGCAGTATTGATTCTTGAACTCAAAAGCAGCACAAAGAGCCACTAGTGCATGGTCAAAACGCAGCAATAAAGAGCTGGCAGCTTGAGAAAAGCAGCCATTCCGTTGCACAAACAAGGTCAATTAGAGGACAGTGCAGCATAATATAAATAGCATTAGCAGCCCTCTTCAACCATGATGAGACCATGCTGGGAAGATGACAATAAATAAAATAGGGTTTAATGCAGAGTAAACACAAAAGCATTTAATGTAATTTAATTTAAAACATTGCATTCCTTTAAAAGTACCACCAATTAAAAAATGCTTATCTTCAAAGACTATTCTTTTCAGGTAAATCCTGGTATAAATTAATTATGTACATATGAAGGATTGAAATGAAATATATTGTATAATAAATGGTCAATTCTTAAATAGCAGCTCTGTGATATGTCTGTGTAATCTCTTTTTTTTATTAATAAAAATCTTTCAGTGTCATTTGAGGGTAAAAATAGGACAAAAGCATAACTACATTTTTTAGTTCAGAAGTCAAAAATCTTGCAAAGAATCCTTATGTTCTTCTTTAAGATCTTGCAATTCTTATCTTTTTTATGAGAGACTTTTTCTTACTACTTTGCCAGCTCAGAATTAATTACAAATGTAATATGCATCATTCTACTAACACATAGAATACTCTAAGTGAATTAGGCTCTTAAAATAGCTCATGGGCCTCAGACAGGGAGCTGAGAAGCCTGGATTGTATAAGGAAGCTGAAAAAGTTTCAAAACTGTTTAATTGTTTAGACAGCAATAGAAGCATTTCTCTCAAAGCCCTGTTAAATAATGAATGTGCTAAAAGCCAACAAAAGAGTTACGTTTACAGCTCTGGTTTATTTGTGCAGTCTTAAAAATTTTTTGGCAGTACATTTCCTCACTTTCTTGATTTTTTTAAGCATTCCCATCAACTTTGAGTGTACTTAACATAACTGGAAGTAATTTGGCTGACCTGTGATGAAGGTTGAGCATGGAGTCACCATCATCATTTGTGTCAAATTGTACCTCACATGTAGAACTGTCTCTTGTACCTGCACAGAACAATTACTATGTAATTCTACATGGAGTATGCACAAAACTTTTAGGATGGATAGAAGTAGCAAAATTTTCACAGAATAATCACAGAATAAACTAGGTTGGAATAGAACTTTGAGATCATTGAGTTGTTTTTCCTTACGAAACAAACGGGTCTTCCTCAGAAATCCCTTCCTACACTGTCAATGGAATCAGTAGGAGCTCCTTGCCTCAGAGAGCAGAAGAAATGCCAACTGGACTGACAGCCAGTATGGAAACTTTTTTTTCAGCTATTAGGTAGAACAATGAGTAGAATGCTGCTTTTATTTCTAAGAGCTGGAAATATCAATAAAACTTGAAGGTTGTGAGGAAAGGAGTAAAAATTAGCTTCCTACAATTCCTGCTGTCTAGGAAGCACAAGGTAAAGGATTCCAGTTCTTACCACAGTGTGTTCTAGGCTGGTACTTAAGTTTCTTGGGAAGTGCAGCTGTCCTTAAGTAGTTTTTTTTGGAGTTGCTGACTTTTTCCAGATAAGGTAAGCCAAAAGATAAAGAAAATGGTAACAAGGCAAACACTAATGAAATGAAAAATATGCATGAACCTTTTGTCACAAGTATGAATTTTTTGTCACAAAGAAATCCTTATTATCTGGGACTTTTTTTTTTTTGTCTTTTATTCTAGAGTGAAAACAGATTATAGATTATATCATTATTAGGCAAATAAATCCATCCAACAACTTGTGACCAATTAGCTGTTAGTTTTCTTCTCCTTAGCTAGGGACAAGCATATTTTTACTTCTCCTTAGCCCCTTTTCTCTTCAAGTAAGTAAGCAAGTGGACTTGTTTGGTGTTTGCTCCTTTTCTGGAAGCCAAGGCTGATTAACAGTGCAATTGAAATTACAGCTTTTAAATAAGAGTTTCTGAAGCGTGACTGGCTGGGAAGTTTTTTGCATCTTTTAGAAGACAGCTTTAAGAGAATTCAATATGTTCTGGAGGAAAATCAGATAACTTATCTGTATATTTCCAAAGCCAAAGCACAATAATAGTTGTAGCAAGATTTGTAGGAACTTGTAGCATTTTTACTTTGGTTTTGCATTATATATAATTTTTTTTTGATTTCTCATCATGCTACTCAAGACTTACAGAGACAAAAAAAAATTTCCAATGGGCACTTCAGTAATTTTATAAAGATATTTCTTCTTTGTTTCTGACTTTGAAAATGCAAAATATTTTATCCCAAGTGTAGAGGAAAGCAGTGTTTCTATGAGCTCCTTGGTATTTAGGAAAATTATGTAGGACAATGAGTCTTGCTTCCTCATACATGGTAATTATGTCTTAGTGATAGCAAAATATTTCTTTCATCCTTCATTTCCTTTTTGCTCATAATTTTTATCCCAGTGTCCCATAAAAATCTATAAATATATCATGGACAGTAATTACCTTTGAAACATGCATTAGGAGTCTTCTAACTTGTGGTGTAAACTCATTGTAAGGGACATAGGCAGATTAATAACTCATTTGTGTTTAGAAACCTCAATGCACAAAAATTAAAATAATAATGCTATCAATGTTTTCAAACACTCTCTTTTCTTCATGACACCACAAAGTGTCAATTCCCTTTGGGAATGAATTTCTTTCCTTCTTCTTCTTTTGGTGATGTGATAAATATCCTCTGAAAAGCAGCAGGTGCTCCACTGTTGATTCTGTATTAATATCTCATTAGCTTATTCTGGCAAAATATAAGTTCTTTTTTTACTTTACTTTTATTTTCAAAATAAGCCTCAGTCATAGATTTTAAAATTCTAAAACGTTTTCATTCTCTAAAAAGGGTGGATAATAGCTGAGAGAGGAACACAAAGAGATTGAAAGTGGACACTTCCACCTGCAGATTTTGTAGCCCACAAGCAGATGAATGTAAAGGAGAGAAGGATTCTCAATAGTCCAAGAGTCAGGAGACAACCTGGAGAAAGGCAAGTATTAAGGTAATGGGTTCCTTAGAAATTCAGAAAGCTGCAGGTTTTGATTGCAGTGCAAACTAGGAAAGCCTTTTTCTAGATCCCAAAACAGAAGCATATGATTTGAAACACGCTCCAGGGGAGACAGGAAAATAGGCTCAATGTAAAAATGACAAATCTGTTCTCATTCTTCATTTGTGAAAACTTCTAGACAGTAGAGAAGGATTGTGGTTCTAGGCCCAGGTCTTTCTACAGACTCATTATGGGAGATCAAGAAACAAGGATATAAACAATTCTCATTCTTCTGAGCCATACAAGAGAAGTATGAGGCCATATGGGGCCTCTTCATCTAAATATTGAAAAGAAACATAAAATTGGAAGAAGAATTTGCAAAACAGTGGTTCTATACCTTACTAAAAGAGACGAGCCTTTGAAATATGTGCAAGAGAACATGCACAAAAACTGGGAATGGAGTCATTATATTTTTTATGAAAAGGAAGTAACAGTTGAGACTGAAGATTTTAGATGTTGGGAACTGAGAAGATAGCAAGCCTAACACTCATAACTATGTATTTAGTAATGCAGAGCATATCCCAACTCTACAGAAAACCATAATGGCATGAAAATGTTTATAGGCATATTTAAAACTGGGGTAATTTTCAGAAAATATTTTATCATGAACCAACAAGCCGTAGAAGATGCACGAATAGAGAGCTTTATGCTTGCCTCAAAGATCTTGTTTGTGGATTTCATGTTCAAGGAGAGGGAAATACTTGACACTTTATAAACTAAAATCCTTTCTGCTTTAGTAGCCTGTCCACCCTTAAGGGGCAGAAGAGTGTTCTGAAATTAGTAGTACACAATCTGTTTGTTATACTACAGATTGTGGTATATATATTAGCTATATACATGAAGAATGGACAGAAAGTTGGAAGGGTCCATGTTCTTCACACTTTAAAAACATTTTGCATCTATTTTTTTGCTCAAATATCCTTGTTAGATTCCAAATGATACTTTTGTAAAA
Organism: Pycnonotus jocosus; assembly: GCA_013400435.1. Lineage (NCBI taxonomy): Eukaryota > Metazoa > Chordata > Aves > Passeriformes > Pycnonotidae > Pycnonotus > Pycnonotus jocosus. The sequence goes on along the minus strand of VWYP01032756.1, from coordinate 173,227 downwards.
TATATCTTAATGATTCTTTCCTGTCCATGGGCTCTTCCTAAAATCTTTCCATCTCAAAAGCCCTTCTATTTTTGTTGTTTGCCTGATTGTTTGGATTTTTTAGCTGCTTGTACATAAACAACTCGATATAAAAAGAGTCTGCAGCAGGTAAAAGCATTTCAATAATGATAGAAATAAATCTAGTGAGAAAATATGCCAATAAGATGATGAACAAAGAAATTTCTTTGTAATTTGAATACTGTTTCTTTTGGAAATTTATAATACAGTTAGCTGAATAAGACACTAATGAAAATCTTGTATAAGGTATTGATTCCTCTTCAAAAATAGATGAAAAGGGGGAAATATTTACCTTTGGGGTTTTTTTTACTTGTTTGTTCCAAACTGATGGTACATACAGAATGACAGCTTATTCCAAGTGACCGATCTTGGTACTCTCACGTGTTTAAATCTTCTGTTCTTAAAAAAATCATCCTACAAGTCTTAGCATCTCTCAGTACCACTTCAATGTCCTCTAAATAGCTTCTATTTTCCTCTTTTCTCTGCCAAGAGCAATGGATTAATTTCTACCCCTGTCTGGAAGTATTAAAATTTAAAAAAAAGGGGGGTTAGGAAAGAAAAATAAAAAGAAACCATCACGATATTCTATCTTACCCAAAAATGATAGAAGATTACCTCATACAATATTCAGTATTTTAGATACCAGACTAGCATGTACAGAGATTTTTCTGGATCCATATCACTTTCCCACATCTTCAGAAAAAATTTTGAAGACCAATTTGCCCGACACCTTTTTGCTTGCTGAAATTCCCAGGACTCTCCTCAAACTACATTGTTGCTGTTTAGAAGAAAATCTAAATATTTCAAATCACAACATCTGGGAATCAGGATGTTATCAAGCCAATAATTCTCCATGATTTATATTTCCTGGCAGGTACTGCACTGCACTCTGAGACAGCATAGACTTCATGAGATTATCCTTGAATATATAAGCAAACAGGTAATTCATGCAGTTTATCTAAAGCTGGTCAAACAACAGGGTATTAAAGAGGAGTCTGTGTTATAGTTTAATCTAAGGGCATGCCTCAATAGTTGTGGGATGGGAAGTGAAAGAAGCAGTGCTATTAAAGCCCAAAGCATCCCGTTATTGGACAATAACATGGAAGTGGAATGCATTATTACGATTATAAATAGGTCATTTCTAAAGGAAACACACGCGATGCAGAGGGGAATAACAAATCATGTGTAAAAAGAAATGACCTTTAACGGAACAAAGAGCAGTAAATAGAAGAGACTGCATGAGACTTCTCTCTGCTGAGGGAAGGAGCAGCCCTTGCTTGTCAGGGTGATGGTGCTGGGGAAGTTACATGGCTCCTGCCTGCTAGTTTGACTGCATCCTCTTGGCTGCAATTCGCAGTGCATGCAGACTGTCCATGGAATGTGAAGGTTAGAAAGGGCATATGAAAGGCCTGAATATCCAATTACTGCCTCTAGCTGTTTATCACTGCTGAGTCTAAGAAGAGAACGGACGGGATTTAAAGCAATATGTGAGAATCCAAGGCACCCTCAAACCCATTAAGCAAAGATAATAAAGATGATTCATAAATGGAGCTGTGCACATCATCCTTCAGAGAGAGGTTTAAGCAGTTGTTTTGGGGATATTCAGCCTCAGGAAGTAAAAGAAAGATGATTTTACTCCACCAAAATAGCTGGAATTATAAACTGGTAATGTATGTTAGGATATAAACTGAAAGTTAATTATTTTATTTTTTCCTGACATTCTCAATCCAAAGTCATATTCTCACAGTGATACAGGGAGGGAATGATAGCTGCCACTATCATTAAGAAGGAAGACCTAAAGACCTTCTCCATTCAATGGAAAATTGTAACATTCCATATAGAAATGTTTTTAAACAAACAGAAAGCCATAAAACCCCAGGAAAGATTTGGTAGGAAATGCAGGATGAGAATGCAGAATAAGAGTGAACTTATGAAGATTTATTATTTGCTTTCAAATTAGCCATTCATTTAACATTCAGTGAATCAGTGTATGAATACTGCTTGAAACACTGAATTTAAACAAGAATTTGGTCTTAATGCAGAAATTAGTACCGTAACCAGCCACAAAATGAATGTTGACTGATCACTCCACCACTGAATACATCTTCCAAAAGGGTTTATCTGCATATGTTTTATCTCAAAAGTTGCATAAAAAGACATCCTTCTTAAAACAGGGCCAGTCTGAAATCAGCACATCAAAAATTCAGTGACATGTAACCACCCTGAATTCTAGGTTTGGAACTGCAATTGCAGTGCCAGTAAAGAGGCTGGAAAGCTTTTGGAAAGAGCCTTCCAGTCTTGGTTCATATGCAAAGCCTGTAAAACATTCTTAGAGTTGAAATGTTTAGAGAAAATATCACATTTATCTACAGGCGATTTTTTAAAAAATATTCCTTTTGTATGAAATCACATGTATAATAATGCATTTATTCATCTTTATATATATTCCCATCTGAAGTGACCCAAAGGGTTCAGCTTCCATTTTTTAACTAATATTCCTGCCCACAGAATATAGCCTGTTGTAACTATGGTATTAATTCAATACATTCCATTTTTATTTTCAATTTCAAATCATTATTTTAAAAAATCATTAAAGAATATCAAACTCATGAAAGCCTGGGTTTATTGCCCTGAAACTGATATTCTCTAGAAAGAAAGCAGCCTTTGATTCAGTAATAGTAGGCCAAGCATTCATCACAGCTGTGAATATCCTTTACCCACATTGTGAACATTTCTGGTTTATATCCACCTTAATCTGTCAGGTTGTGACCAAGAAAAAGGATGCCAATATTATTAATTGTTTCTGAACTGACAACATTATTGCAGTTGAAGAGGCCTGTTTATATGAGCCACTAAGTAGTGCATGAAACAGGGTATGAGTTATCTTCAGCCTTGGAACTTCCACATCAGTTTTGATTATCTGCATAAATGCAGCCCACAGTTTAATGCTCTGGTAGTTTTATTTTTCTTTCTGCTTCTGTTACATAGCTTTTCAGTATTCTCATTTCTTGGACTGAAAGCAACAGCAGTTAGAAGATTCCTTGTGTAAGAAACTCCTGACTCTATCTGTGGAAAGGAATTACAAAGGCTTCTTAATACTATGAAAACAGAATAAAGGGATGTATTTACAAAGAGTATACTGCTAGATATTCAAGCTCTCATATGCATTCATAACAACTAATGCCACAGAAAAAGATGCTGCAGTTTCAGACCATGAATTACCTGTAGCATTGATGTACCAAAGATGTCGACAGATGGATTTGTATCCCTGCAACACATGAAAGCAGTGAATAAAATATCAGATAGGTACAATGTGAATATCAGGTACATTGTATCAGGTACAATGTGAAAAATATCAGGAGGTACAATGTGAATTCATTGTCTCTATTCTAATACACAAGAGAACATTCAATAAGGTTAAAATTAAAGTTACAGTATTTTTTTACTATGTGAATATTCTGAAACCCATTGCCATTAGAAGTTACAAAGATCAAGAATTCACCAAAATTAAGAAAGGAGTCAAGCTTTGTAAGTAGAGCAGTCGGGTCCAGTGTCAGCCTAGTTAGCTATAAATGTGTGATATAATGAGTGTTAAACTTTACACTTTGAGATAAATGCAGTCTTGATTCTGTTATTAATTAGGAAGAGACTTAGGGTTTGAGGCAGATAACTTCTATGAGCCTGCTGCAGGATTTTTAAAACTGCCTCTGGAGTACTAAGTGTTTCCAAATCATATACTGTAACAGGTGGAACTTATTCTGATCCAGAATAGAAACCCACATTTTTACCTACCTAAATAAACTTCTTGTTTTAAAAACGTAGTCCACGATGTTACCATGTTTGTCCTTTAAGTTTAAATGAAATGAAGGAATTCCTATTAAGAATGTCCTAGCTGCAGAAAATAAAATTATCTGATTTCTAGGAAGTTCCAATTTTATAATCTCAGAGTAAAATAAATATTTATCCACAGATATATTCATTAATTTTTCAGTGTTTTCAAGCAAAAAATCCCATTTATTGATAAAAAAATAAAATAACCCCGAACACACTATGCTGACTTTTTTATTTTTCCCTTGATTTTAACTCTCTGAATCTTGTAAGCAGGTCATTAAGATAATGGCACTAATCATACTAATCTGAATATGTGTTGTCCTCTTTGATGTGCTTAGCAATATGCCGCTCTGTATGGAATTAAATAGTAGCACTAACACCCACAATAAGAAGAAAAATGTGATTGTATGAGAACTATTTCCTTAATATCTATAACTGTTTGTGAAGGCTAAAATTTCCCCAGTAAGCTATAAAAAGGTCACAGCTCCCCTCATTTATTTAATACCATGAATACAGACTTTTATTCAGGAGTTTGCCTGCAGTCAAAGCAAATTATTACCACCATATTACATATTTTTCCTACATGGTATGTAGATGAGTAAATGCATTGTAAACAACCATCAAGATCCAGGATGATCATAGCATGAGTGAGGAAATGAGCAGTCACCTTTCAAATCTCATTTCCAGAAGATGCTGTGAATTAAGATCAGGAGAAATAATGCTTCTGAATCTTTGAACTCAGCTATTAGACTTTTATTGTCTTTACTAATTTCAAGAGTAAGTCTGACTCATCATTCCTATTACAGACATATCATTACATGATTGAAGGTTAATGATTTCACGGGCATATTTCAGGGTCTCAGGAGTCATCCAAGGTGTCCCTAATGACAGGAATCAGTCCATGGGCCCACCAGACTGCACTTCCAAGGAAGAGCAGAGCCCTCTGACAGTTAACAGACAAATATTCATTTATTTTGATCTTTGGCCATTGTTTTTATAACTGCAAGATAGTGCTTTAGAAAGACTTTTTCGGTTATAACAGAAACTTTATTCTTCAAAAAATGTGAGAACCATGGCTCTATTTAGCAATTCACATTAGTAGTTGCTTACCTTCAAGCACTTAAACAGTTGTTTCTTATTGATTTCTGTAGTATTTCTCACATGCTTCAGGTTAAGCTCCAGCTTACGTGTTTTTACAGATAAGAAAAAAAATTGCTCGGTGTCTTGCATGACTGAAGAGTAAATTTTAGGCAAGGAAAGGGCTTTGTAATCTTCTTTTTCTAAGCTTTAAAATATGTTTTTTTAGAGAATCACTGTGGTTTCTTGTACAATTTCAAAGTATGAAGTTGGTGGGGTTTGGTGGTGGGTTTTTTTTGTTTGTTTGGTTTTGGGTTGATTTTTTTTTTTTTGGTGGAAATGTTCTGACCCTATTTCTTTTTATCATATTCTTTCACTAATATTTTATTAGTGTGCTGCTGAAACCTTTCTATCACATGGTCCCTTTGCATATCCTCATAGTTCAAAAAGACATTTTCAGTTTTTGCAAAAACTGTAAGAGTTTCATTGCCCTGAGTTGCATCCCTCATCCTTAATAGTTTAGTGTAATTTCAAAAGTAAATCTGAAAATTATTTTACCGTACAAATTTGGTATTTTGCAAATTTTTACATTTGTGCCAGCCCTCCATTGTTTTTTTATTTCCCAAGTGACAGTAAAATAATGCAAAATCTTGAGTTTTCATATAAATTGAAATAACTATGTTTTCATTGCCTTATTTTAGGAACAGAAGTTGCAATTAAGAGAATTAATGGTTGTTCTATCAAGCTGTCATGCTCATATAGGTTAGTGGCATCCTTAGATAACTTCTAAATGGATAATTCAGTATAGTTTTTCTTCCAGACTGGAGTACAGTGGCTTTATAAGTTGCCACAATTGTGGTTTGAAGGAATCTGAAAGAACATCTTAAGAGTTCCTCATGGTAGTTAAATTGGCCCTTGAGACCCATGACTAGAGAACTGTTCTCAGCTTTTAGTGTGAACCCCATGGTTATCCAAAGCAGTCAAAGAAGCAGAGGATCTCCAAAGTGGTATCCTACACAGAAAACTAAGGTCCAAATTATTAAGCTATTTCCTTCTTACATAATTGTCCTGGTCTCTGAAATTCACCACCTAAAATCATATTGCCCTATCCCTGGAAACATTCAAGGTCAGGTTGGATGGGCTTCTGAGCAACCTGATTTAGTAAAGATGTCGTGGTCACTGCATGGGGGTTGGACTGAATGGTTTTTAGAGATTCCTTCTGAACCAAAGCATTCCATGGATCTGTGATATAGACTGATTGCATACTGAGACAGACTGGTCAAGGCATTCATCTCTTTATTCTGCCTGATGCCTTTTTTGGCTCAGTGTAGTAGGGAAATGTCTCCTGCCTGTGCTGCATTCCTTTATTGTAGGCCTGTGAATGTCCAAAACCACTGTAGGAAAATTTTAGGAAACTTACACTTGATAGTTACTTGTTTTTTCCCTTTCATTCTTTATAGCACCTGCAAAGTAAGAAATTTTGAGGAGGAAAGTTTAAACAAATATGGAATATATTCTTGCTTGGAAGGATGTGTAATATTAACATTACCCTCCATCATTTGAAATGTTTTCTGAAAGTAATGGATATTTCAACCGATATTATTTTATTTCAGAACCACAAAATCAGGTTATTATGAGTCCTTTACATAAATCTCTTTACTGCTGCTATTTTTATAGTGCTGTTATAAGTGTGTTTCTGTGAGCATGTAAGGAATCTCACTGGTTTTCCTAGCTTTTTCTCTAAAATAGTAGTCTTCTGTATCTACATTTTAATATTAGTTCCATGCTTTCATGTTGATATTACCTTTTCCAACTGTTTATATAACAATAATATCCATAGTTTTTACTTTTTAGCTAGATTTAGTGGTAGATCAAAAATATTTCATTCAAGATCTTCCATGGAAGCTAAATGATTCATTGTATATTTGTGATTGCAAGGTTTAATTTTGATAATTAATTAATGTACATATTTTAAGGTACTCCAAAATTGTGTGCTTTTTTGTAAAACCTTTCCTCCTAATTTCACAGGATTTTATATCTCATATCAGTGGATCTTCTGTTAATGCTAGTTTAACTGTAATCTGTAATCAATGCATTACTGCTAGTACAAATTCTTTGAAATACAGGGGTGTTTACATTCTTATGTGAGTCTTTGTTGTTAAATTAAATACAAAATGAGTTTCGAACAAACAGAGTACCCAACAAAAAGACTATATTAATGTGTAGGCAAGGCTTTGTATTTTGAGATTTTTTTTAATTGATTGAGACTGAGAAAAAAATTGATATTGTAGTACATGAGAATTAAAAAAAAGTATTTTAAGGCATAAAAATATTTACTATCTTTAAATCTGGCATTATACATTTAATAAATTAAAGGATATGGTTCTTCTTAGAAGAAAATCAGATTTTGTGAGGTTATGAACCTCACAAAAGGTAACATAAAGTACAAGAGAGGACTTCCAGTAGCTCCTGCTGGAACCACTGGTACAGATTTTATTCCATCCAATCTGATGATGGAATGTCTGTTCCACATTTCCATTTTCCACTTCCTCCTATCTGTGTTTGCTTCACTATAACAGGTGTGGAGATAATGTTCGAAATGTTGCCCTTTATATGGGACAATCTCTTTATTTTGCCTTGTGATAATGTTGTGGGAGTACATGGTTACAGAAATACATTTCACAAAGACAAAAAAAGGTTGCAAGTCAGATCATTTAAATTAAGATGAACAATGCTAAAAGATGTAGAAATGTTTTTATGCTTATGACATATTATTGGTACACAGCATCACTAGAACGGAGTAACAACCTGAAAGAAAAAGTGTACCTGAAAATAATAATACTGAGGGTATTGACTTAAGCATGGAAATTGTAGTGGAAATGTGATTTTGCATGTTGTTTGTCAGTCTAGGTACACTTTGCACTTTCTTCACTCACTGTATTTAAAATTGTTACCAAGTTAATAAAAAAAAAAAAAATCCAGTAACTAAGAGGTTTATAGCTTAACTGCATGGATGAGAACAGGCCAGATTGGCAAGCATGGTAAGTATGCAATGTCCCAAGCATGTTAGAAAATGCCCACTCTGCCAAGTCTTTAAAAGCTTATGTGCTGTGTAACTATGTGCTGTGTCCATGCATGTGTTCCTAATACCTGTATGTCTGAGGTTCAAGTAGAAAAATACCTACAGAAACATAAAGTTATTTCACTTTGCCCACACTGATGTGATTTTGATCAGCCTGGTGCTTTTAAAAGCCTATGTATATAAATATACAGTGGATTAATAAAATAATGTTTAGGATTTGAGCCTTAAAAATTATTTTATTGTGTCCTGTAGATACAAAAAATAAAAACAACCAATGTCTACAATGCAGCTGCGAAGGTGGAATCAATGCTTCATGGTTATTTGCCTGTAATTGGCTTTGAGCATCACAATGCACGTGTAATTGGGTCTGTACTTGTATTCTTCAAGGATTCTGTGCTATTTCTACTTGAACCCATTTTTGATATGGTTCAGCTCAGCAGTGCCAGCTACCTCTTGTTATGCAGTTGAAAAACTGTGGCCATTAAAAATAGGATACGGTGTGATTTTGTTTTGCAGCACCGCATGGAAAATCAGTTGCTGTTCACAACAGCTCTGTGGTTGGTTGATTTAAAGCAGGAGGGCGACTTCAAATTGACAAGCAGACAGTTCATGAAAAAGGATATTGTATCTTTAAGGCTTTCTGACTGATTGTGTTTAACTGCGCCACTCAGCAGGCAGTAATTAGGCGGTAGCTTTGCTGAGAAACTTAAAGTAGAGGCTATGTTGCTCTGTGCTCTTAAATTAAAAAAAAAAATAAAAGAAAGAAAGAAAAAAAAAATGGATTTGAACAAATGGTATTTTTACTGGTTTTTAGTCAGTATGGGAGCAAACAGAAAGCAGACCCCTAGAGGCTCCTAAAGTTATCTTCCCATGCAGATAGTCTCTAGGGAGCTGTGGTGCTTGAGAAAGGAGGCAATGAGAACCATTATAGAAGCACATGACACTATTGCTGAAGGTCAGAGAGGTACTGGAATAAAAGAGAAGCTGCTGATACAAAATGACATGACTGCTGCATCTTCTGGACAAGTTCACAATTTTGATTGGAATGTAGCTTGAATGCATCATGAATGTGATTAATAAATAAAAGTACATAATAAGGATGATGGCTGAACTGGTGCTTCCCCAGTCTGCTGCAGAGCACAAAAGAGTGGGAATCTAAGATAAAAGGCAGCAAACAAAATATGCTACTGCCTAAGGACAGTTTGATTTGAAAATGCTATTGTAGTTTTGTGGAGGAACGCTGCAGTGCACAGTTGCAAACACTGAATGCAGGAATGAATAGTCAACCTTCTCCTCATGAGTGTTACTGTAAAGTAACAAATTGTGGAGGAGAGTAAAAGAAAGTTAAGATACGGTTCTGTCACAAATAACATAGGAATTTCATGGAAACACTCTGCTGTCACCCCTCTATTTTCTACTGCTGCTGTTTTGATGGTTGTGATTGGACATGTCATCTTTTAAAGAGCAACTAGGCTCTGAGAAGACTCAGGGTTATATCACCATTGATATAGACTTCAACCTCTTTAACTATATTTTTAAAATGTAGTTTATTTGTTTATGTGATAGCATTATACTGCTGGAAAATTAATGTATCCATTAACAGCCTATATTTAAGCCTATATTTTGATTTAGCATCAGGTAATAAATTTTGTAAAAGGGTCACATTTTAAGTGTGATGAGCTCTATTTTTGCTGCATAGCCTCTGTTTCTGAGGTCCAGAAAATGTCTTTTGATGACTGTGGCTCTAATGCTGACTAGAACTGCTGTCTATAGCTCTGACATTGGTTCTGATAACTTTGAGTGAATAAAGTCAGTCTCCTTCAACAAACTCTCCGGTTTGACAAATCTTTTTTTATTTTATCTTTTTCGTTCACATGTTAATGAAAAAATAAATTAGCATGTAAGTTGGCAAGAATGCTGTGCTGAGCAACATACATTTTCACAAGACCATTGTCCTGAGGTTTGTAGTTTTTAAAAAAGGTTTGATCTGAGTAAATTAAGAAAGCTTATCAGAATTCTCTGACTGGATGTTTGTTTATAAGAGCCAGAATGGCTTTCCAATTATGGCTGGGCTTGCAACAGCAAGAGGGATTCAATGCCACTGTGGAGAATTCATCCATCTTTATTTCCTGTTTTCAAGGTCAATCCATTTTGTGTACTTCATGGATGCTCTTTGAAACTGGGATACCGAGAACATTAGGGATTAAATGTCCAAAGTATTTTTTATTTCTAAGTGACAATGAGCCTAATTCACTGTCATTTAATGCCAGGTGTTTTTTCCCCCAGTATTAAGTTCTTCAAAACTGTAGCTGTATAGGACACTGTTCACAGAGGCTTTAAGATAGGGAGGAAAATGATTACTTTAAGTCAAAGAAAATGAATAATTTTTTACATCACATTTTGTAATTCTGGTTTTAAGCATAAAAACGGTGGTTTGTTTTCCAGCAAAAGGTTTTTGTAGATTTTCAGACATCATATAATACAAAACATACCTGCAACTATATACCTAATGTGAAAAACCTACAGGCAAAAAGGGTCCTGCTTGGTGCTTCTAGCTTTTTATGAGGTGTTTCAACATCCACATTTTAAGGCAATGCCTATGAATGCCCATCTTCCCTTGGAATCTTCTGGGGCCAATGAAGTGTCTGTCTTTTAATCTGATTGTAAAATACTGCCCCAGCTCTTTACCACAAATTTGAAAATCAATTTTTGTAGCTTGCTAAAACTATGGACCTCTCATGTATTTCTATGGTTATTCTACCAAGAGCAAACAGCTCAGTGAAGAGCTTTTCTGTGCTTTTCTTTTACAACTCAGTCCTCTGTCTCCCACCTCCTTGTGCACATGTGCCTGGACATGGAAGTGTACAATATACATAAATATATGTATACACATTTGCATGTACATACATCTCTATTTATGGTTATATATACCTCCATTGTATTTATATGGGTAAAAATACAGCAGCTGAAGCTCATAGAAATGATGTGACATGTATGCTTTTCTGAAGTCATCAGAGACTCAGAGAATAGTTACATACCTTTTCTGACCTGGATGGTTTTTGGCTTTGTCTTGAAGTTTTTTGAGTGGTGTGTGTAATCTACTATTATTTGTTGTTTAAGTTTGTCACCTGGAAAACCCTTTTCTTTTTTTTAGATGGGAATCCACACTGATGGAAATCTGGTTTTCCACAAGTTGTTTCACAGTCTCCAAATCAGTTAAGCTTTAACAATGTCCTTTTGTGGGCTGATTATTATGCAATATTCCAGGCTGAAATAATTGTCTACCTGGCCATCTGCTTCTGCATTTTCCAGCACCTTTCTGAAGACAGCTCCAGGGCATTCAGTGGGGGCCAGGGCAGGATCCTACTGAGGTGTCCACACATTTCTCTTGTGGGAAAGGACAGACTTTGTCAGTGAATTTCAAAGTTGTTTAATTAAGCATTCCTCCTTTCTAAGAACAATAGCTTTTAACAGCCTACATTTCCAACAGCAGGTAACATATCCTCTCTTTAAGGTAGCAGAAATATCTGCTAGTCATAATGCAAACCCTGCAATGGCATTCTAACCAGTTTTTAAACTTAAAATAGCAAACTGCTGATTAATCATAATGATCAGTCAACTCCAAACTAGATTAAGAAACTTGACTACTCTGAAAATAATGTATGGGTACCCATTTCAAAGTGTCATAAAAATATAGCCATTTTAGATTAATGTATATTTCTCAAAATGTAGCAGAATGACTTTCATTCTTTTTATGGCGTTCTTGGCTTTTAAAAATTGTTTTAGTGAATTACTATAGAAACTGTATCTTATTCTTTTAATTAATCTTTTATTTAAAGAAATGTTTTCATCCAAGATACTAAAGAAGAACATTATAAACACGCTCAGGCAAAAAGTAATAGATTTGGAGTTTAATTGTAATGTTCTGTTAAGCATTTTAATGGAAAATCTGATGACCCAATTATACAGCAAAAGTGGAAAATCAGAACACAGTATCTGGATTTGAATATAAAAGTGCTGAGATGCATAATACATAGCAGTTTGATATCTATTCTACTTCTTGTCAAGAAGGTAAAAAAATTATCAAGAATTAACAGACAGCAGAAATCAGACCCTGGAAAAGAGCTAGGCATTCTGGAGAGGAATATAAATTATAGTTTAACTTAGAATAGTACCCCACCTTTCCATGCAATGCAGAATCAGTATTTTATTTAATTTTCTTGCCCTGACATGCCATCCTTTCAGTACTACCACTATTCATAGTGGCATCAGCAAGATCTTCTTCCCAGGGTTAATCCTCCCCACTACTGAGAGTCAGCTGTAGAATTAGCTAGTTTAAGAAGAGATTTTCCATGATGCCTCTTGCTCAGTCAGAAGCTAACTGTTTCTCTCACCTTGAAAATCTTCCCTTTCCATCTAAGCTGTAGTTCCCAAACTGGCCCTAACAAGCTATCAGTGACACTGGGAAAAATAAAAGAGTGGCTTACAGAACCATAGTATTACAATAGTTTCTTCAGTTCTAAAATCTAAATCTAATAATGGACTAGTCTTCAGTTGAAACTATAATAACCCCAAAAGTCTACTCTACTAGGACAAAAAGTTTGAGAAAGACTGCAGTGTTCAATTATTTTGTCTTCTCGAAGAGAAGATACAAGTAAAATTTTCTATCTTCAATGTGTCACAAAAACACAGAAAAATGGCATTTCATTTGGTAAGTGGTACTTTGGGTCCCTAATGTTGAAAGAAAAAGTAATGAAAATGGGATTGTGCAGATGTAATTATTCATGAAAAATGAAGTTGTTATGCAATGTCCTCAAGAAAAATACCTCAGGTACTTATAACCTGAGGTAAATATGCAGACATATGAGACTATGAAATTATCAACTTTGCTTAATGCCTCAAAATAAATGGCTTTGAGAGTATCTGACCTGCTACCAAACTGTACCAAACAAGAGGCTGGGGCACAGATCTTTATTAACCTGCTGGTGTTTACTCTTTAGCTATCCAAGCCATGATTTTTCACTGCCTCTATGCACAGAAATGTTAGCCACAAAGTAAAAGTGAATGCCAAGCATACCACAACTACAGCTACCCTCTGGAGTGCAAATCGGTTGTTTTATTTTACTTGAATAGCGTAGAAAAATCTGTATCATATTTATTATATTATCACCAAAAACCCCATTAATTTATGTCTAACTTCATGCAATCTTCATTTCTTGCAAATTTCATGGGGCTAAGATAGACCATGAACATGTCAATATTGATTTCATCTTCATTATGGTCGACATCATCAAGTGCAGATGCTCAAAAATTCATTAGCTCAACAATTCAGGTTGTGGCAGGATTCTTGAGGGAGAAATGCCATGGTAGCAGCTGACTGTTGGACTTTCCTTAGGAGAAGCTGATAGAGTTAATTTGTGTTCTTCAAGTGTATAACCATTCTTAAAAGCCAAACAGTTCTTCTGGTGGTTCAGAAATTCCTAAGTGTCTTCCACATATCTTTTTGTATGCAAGTTATTGGGAAAAAGGTTATCTGGAGAGCTGGTCGCTCTGGATTTGGTTCTGATCATTCAAAGAGGACTATCTGCAAATGTGGAGACTGCAAGAAAAGTGACAGTGGGAAAGCAATGAAAGAGTTCAAGATCTTTAAGGAAAGGAGACACACAACCCTGTGATATAAAAGTAGTGCATTTCAGACAGGGAGCCCTTAATTGTTGCCCAGAAAGATGAGGACTACAGATAAAAAAGTAAATAAGTCATGTAAGGAGATAAATTCCTGTAAAAATTAATTTCTCCAATACAGAGGAAGAGTGGGAACTACACTGAGACCAATCTTGTGAAATCATCAGCTCTTTAGTAAAAGTCTAAAATAAAGAATTTAGAAAGTATGAAGTAGTTCAAATGCCTGTTTGATGCAGTCAGTAATTCAGATGAATATGAAAAAATAGCAGAAGGTATTGAGACAAATTCAGAAGTGCCAAGTGACAAACCAAGAAAGTTTCTACAAGATACACAAAAGGTGAAAAGGAAGCAGTTTTAGTAGGAGCAAGACAAATAAAATTGGGACCATTACTTCATAGAGATTGAAAAACTGAAATTAATATACATAGTTAATTTCTGTTTATGTCTACGCTATAAATTCTGTGAGCAGTTGGGAAGTTAGTACTACTAATACCAAGGAAAGTTGTGAAATCTCAGGTTAAGATAACCATTCAGAAAAGTATAAAGATAACACAGACATTTTCAAATACCTGGGTCTAATGAAATTCCTACTATAAACATAGCTAAAGCAACGCTGAGTGTTTTCAGAGATGATATTTCAGAAGAATTGAGAAGAGCACATGTAAAGACTATGATAACAAGGTAAAAAGAGAGCCAAGAAACTGTACACTAAGCAGCTTCATTTCTCTGTGAGAGATGGTCTCAGATAAGGAAACAAATTAGTTATAGACAGCTCAAAGTATATAAAAAGGTGTGCAGTCAGCATGGTTCAAAGACAAACCATGTCACACCAGTTCAGCTGTGATACAGTACTGGGCAGTGTACTAGATATAAGAGAAACAGTAGACATCACTGTTCTTGACTTAAAAAAATGCTGTCTCACACAGGCATCTCATAAAGAAGCTAGATGAAACTCTTTGACTCCAGATATGTGTAAAACTGATCACAATTTATTTTGAGTACTTACCAGTTTGGTACTACTCCACATTTTCATTATTAATCTGGAAGATGCATAATATAGCAGTTTGCTTATTAAATTTACAGGGAACACTACTGTGGGAGTGGCTGCAAGCTTGCCAGAGATGGAATTAGAACTTAAATTGATCTGATGAAATCAGCTGGAAAAAAATGAACACAATTCAGTAAGCAGGAGTACATAAATCTGCTCTTAGACATGATGAACTGAATAGGAAATAGGAAGCAATAGACTAAATTTCAGATGTGTAGAAAAAAGCTGGGAGACATAATGGGTCACAAACTGAGTATGAGTCACCAGTGTCATGATACAGTGAAAAAAGCAAATACTGAACAAGTGTATATAGCGGCAAAAATAAAGAGAGTTAAGTGAAAAATATAGTCAATAATTAATTAGCTGAGCAAGAGCATTCATTTTTAATAAATACTTAGAAGCATGCATAGAGGCATCATGCTGCATTACTGTACATCCAAGAATTTGTTAAATATGAAATTCAAAGCACCTTAGGTAATAAACTTCAAATAGTACAATGTGTCAAATAAGCACAGCATCATATGCTGCTTTATTTCTAATTCTGCTTCGTGCTGAAAAAATTTCCTGAAAGATGCTCAGTCCCCTCAGTTGTTACTGACTTAGCATTTGGCATATTAAAAGTGATTTTTTTTTCACTTCATACACAGTAAGGCCATACAATGCTGTCTCTTGGCCTTTGGCTACCAGAACAGAATGGAGCTTTTTGCTCTTTATTGGTTCATAAGGCCAAAGTAAGAAAAATAGAGTTAAGTAGATTATCTTGTGCTGAGAAAAAAGACCAATATATCTTATAAGTTCTGAAAGATATGTTTGCTTTTTACTTTGAGAATGTAAATTTATTAAAATCAATGTTCCATTCAAAATTTTGAGAAATTTTTTTTTTAAGGTAGACAATTTTTATTAAACCAAAGGTTTTAGTGGAATAACTAGAACAAAAATCATTTAACCAGGCCAATTTCCATACTTGAAACTGTGCGCTTAATGTTGAACAAGAAAACCATTACTGCAAGGAGGGCAATAAGAAACCTTAAACTGAACTTTATGAATGGACTCCTGGAAAAGAATGCTAAATTTGCAAATGTAAATACAGTGTCACATGACTTTAAAGAAAATTGTTGGCTTCTGTGACTGGCTCTGTCACAGATTTACATAACAATGTATAAGTCACTTAATCTCCTTTAATTTCTCCCTCTGTACAATAACATCAGTTCTGGGCCAGTGTTGTGAGACTTAGTTAATTGCATAAAAATTATTTAAAGATCCTTTAGTGAAAAGTTGTACTGATGCTTTCAGAAACATGACCCTTTTTAAGCTAATGATTATCTTTTCTCTCCCCCTGGAAATGACACAAGCCAAAGAATTTTTTTTTTTTTTTTCTTGACTGGCACTTGCTACACAACTAAATTTTGAAGCAGCCTAAAGAACTTTCACAAGCCAGATACTCTGGGTCCTGGGGAGGGAGTACATTTCCCTTTTTGGTCTTCTTGGGATGCCAGAATTTGATAAAGCAGATGTAAATGCACAAAGAAGGCAAGGCTGTCCAGATGTGAGCTTCCCCCTTTCCCTGAATTTAATTGCTGACTCAGTGGAGCAGACCTAATGATATTGGTCAAGTGTCCAACCTCCAGCAGGGGTGAAGACTTGCCATGGTTGCAGAGCAAACAGGAAGGAATCAAATGGGGGAGGGCAAGGGGATGGGTACAGAATAAATGAATCCACGTAAGAAGCAATAATAATCCAAGTAAAGTGGCACTCCTGTAGAGTGTTTTGTCAAAACAACAAAGACTGAATTTTCCAACAAAAATTATATTTTAAATATTTTCCTTGAGCCCCTTTATTAATTATGCTGCCATTCTGCCTGCTGCTATAATAATAGTTTTACAACTCCTTCATTCTAAAATGCTCTCTTAACTCCTGGCTGAGGACAGATGAATGTTGATGACAAGGAGAATAGAAATGAAGAACTGACATTAATGAAGATTCAAAATGCACGCGTGAATGGCAGAGCTTTATCTGTACAGCCACAAGAAACTGAGAAAGGTCTAGAAGAGGAAACATCCCAAGCAAAACCCTTGTGCTTGCTTGTACCAAATATTATAATATGCATTAATATACAGAAATTAGCAAGTGGACAGAGTTGTGAGAATACAGTAAAATGCCATGGTGACAGGAAACTTTATAGGAACCCAAACAGATAGCAAAGGCTCCTGAATGTAATGAGCTGCACGGCTGATTAGGCAGAGAGACCACACTGTGCAAGAATGAGGCCTAAAGTAAAGAACAGCCTGAAAGAAAGCCATGAGAGAGAGGGAGGGAGAGGGAGAGATGCAGAGTAGAGAGAGGGACTCGGAAGAATGAGATAAGTAGACTTAGAGCTAGAGACAAAGGCAGAAAGAGATCTGTAGGGCTTGTAGGAGAAGGAGTTTGGTATGTAGCAGACAATAGAGGGCTTAAAAGGAGCAGTTAGTCTTGGGCATGCAAAGAGTCCCAAGAGCCCGAGGAAAAACAGACTGAAACAAGGAAATGTGCTTGTGGTAAAGACATTGGGGGAGCAAGAAGATGGGCAGCAGGGCATCTGCATGTGATCACTGCCAAAGACGGCAATTGGAGATGCAGCATGACTCTATGGGCACAGTTTAGAGCTACCAAAGGCTTCTGCTGTGGTTATGCAGTTCCTGTCTTTGGACTTGCAAAAGTGTGCAAAAATTTCTATCTTCCTCTTAAAAGAAGAGCCGGTATTTTTGGTGAGCACTATCCATCTTCCCCTCAAGTGCTTATCTCTTGGTCTTAGATTCACAGTAGCTGTCTCTTCTTCAAGGCTGGGGTTTGAATCTCATGAAGTTAGGGTGAAAACGATCATAATCCTCATCAATGATACAAATCACTATATGCTTTTTGTGTTAAAGACTCAGAGGTGAAATCCAGTCTGGAGTGCTAGGGTTGTATGACAAATATATTTCCCTCATTTCATACCTGGCAACTGTCAGTGGGTCGATAACATCCAACAGCTCTGAAACTGAAAATCTCATTCATCACATGAGTGTGAGCTCACTCAAGCAGACTGCCTCGCCCTCCTACACACATAGAGACAGGTGAGACACTTAAGCACCCTGAGCCCTCCTTACCCTTTGGCTCCCCTCAGACTGTGGCTCCTTGCTCGTAGCAGGAGAATTCATTCAGAGGTACACATCTTTTTTTAAAGTACTGCACAGAAAAAGAGGATGATTTTGGCCTCATTCAAACATCTCCCCACACAGAGTTGTCCCCATACATAAACAAATCTGGCACAAAACAAACTACAGCCCTTGCCACTGCAACTTGAGTCAATTGCCAGTTATAGTGAGATGCAAGACTCATGGGTAAATTGCCTGTCTTTATTTAGTTACTGTAATAACAGTGAAAAATTGGAATTTAATTTTGTTCCCTTTTCCTTGAGTCTCATTATAAAACTTCAGCAATTCATTGATTTTCACACTTTTATCTAGACACCAATGCTGGTGCAAGTGCTGTATTTCACCAGGATAAATGCACTGGATAATTTTAAGTAAAAAAATCATGTACTTTCCATAAAAACTATTAATATAAACATATATAAATACTGGCATTTTTATAATGAATACATTTAGGAAAATCTCAGTGTTCATGGGTTTAAAAATCCCACTTACAGTCCATGTAGTAAATGGTTGAATTTCTTTTGCTTTGTGTTGCCATAGTATAAATTTGAAGAGGAACTCAGAGTTATCCAAAACGTGGCAGAATTAAGGAATTTATTGGCAAAGACATTGAAGCTGCAGCTAGGTATTCAGTCAAGCTATAGGGTAAATAGTAGAAATATTTTCATGTTCTAAAACTCCAGAAAGATATTTTATAGAAAAATAAAAATGACCAGTGATTTAATCAGACGTATCAGAAGATTTAGAGAAGGTGAAATTTGAACATTAATTTCATATCTGAACGTCTTTTTGTAGGAGTGGACTTCACTCTTTAGCTGAACTTTTCCCTCCTTTGATGATGAAATCCTTTCAAATAATGGATGGTGTAAAATAATAGCTGAACTGAATCCATGTAACTAAGGCAAAAAAATCATTCTTTGAACACTAGCTTCTCTAAATCAATTTTTGAATAACAACCCAGACAACCCCCCACAGGTCTGTATCATCTCCAGAGTTCTCTTCGATACAGCTGATAAGGGAGGAGAGGGAAAGTCATGCCATGGTCTTTGGGACATGACATCACAGCAGACAAGGTTCTTGCCCTGAGGAGTTTGTAGTACAAAACCAATTCAACCTGCTACTGAAGCTAAGGACTTGAAGTGATGGGAGTATGCTCATATTAATATTCCTGCAGTTGGTAAAGTACTTTGTAAGAAACAGCATACATATTCATAAGCAAAAATCTTTGCTAAAGCAATTTCAGATAAGTAGCTTTAGCTAGCCTCAGCTAACTTCTAAAAACAGCTTCAAACTTTGTGTCTGTAAACTCCACACCTTTGAAAAAGAGTAAATACGCTGTCAAGAGGCTCTGTGTTATTCTCAGTGGCTGTGATAATCTAACATTTATGACTAATCTATCCAATTTGTTTCTACTCTTGATTTTTCCCCTTACTTTGTTCTTGCACCTGTATGTACCAATTTTAAGGTGTTTCTCTTTAATTATGTAGGAAAATTTTTGAAATCTAGAAAGTCTCATAAAGCAGAAGTTGTTACTTACATTCCTGACATTTTCTTTTAATTTGAGATGGCACAAAAATGCCGCTTTAAGCAGCAATGACATGCATTGTCCCTTTGTTGCCAGAGATGGCTATTAGGCATTGTTCATTTATGTAAATGTGAGACCAGATTTTATACTTCTTAGAGTAATCTGATATTTAGATGGAAAAGAAATAGCCAGGTATAGGCTTTTTTCAGTGGTTTATGAAATAATATTTAGAGATATGTTAAAAAAGGTATATATCAGGTAGCAAATATAATGCTGTAGCACTAGATTGTGTGCATGATAAATGCTGAATGACATTTTCTTGAACAATGAATTACCTAATAGCTAATAATTAATTATGTCATTCATTCATTGATTAATTAATTAATTTGAGTTAGTTTCAATGGAGTCATTTCCAGTACACTAAATGTCTGAAAATGAAGGTTGGTGGGACTTGACTGTGTGTCCAGAGCAATAATGAGGTGCCCCATTGTCACAAAGGCAATGTCACTAAGAACACCGTGGGAGGTCCAATTTCACCTGCAAGATGGTAGTGATCCTTAAATTCTGTATATCTCTTTGAAGGACTGTTACTCACCTTAAAGCAGATGGGAAGGGAATGATCAAGTCAGCTTACAAATATGGGACTGCTGGGGGTTGTTAGCTATGTTCACTGCTCACAGCAGCACACTGCTGGACACTGCTGGACACACTCTCATGCTGCTGTCACCTGGGGTGTGTGACAATTACACAGCATAGCCATGAGCAACAGAGTTGAAAACACAGATATTATGCAAGGTCTTCAGCTTGTGTAAATTGGCAAAGCTCCACTGAACTTAGCTGAGGGTCTGGCCCTGTGCATTGTCATGTTATTTGGAAATGCTAAATTGCGTAAATATTCATATTCTCTGCCGTCTGATTTTTATTTTAATCTAGCCAAACATATTATATCTTATAAATTACATATTAATATACCAATTAGTGGATTTTAAAAATTGTCTGATTAAAATTTCTCTTTAGCTGCTTAGCTTGTTTTGCAGAAAATCTGGTTTCTCCATGGCAATAGTAATATAAGGGTTGAAAGGAAGGGTCCTTGAAAATATAGTATAAATCTGAGACCTTAACATAAAATGATACTCTGTTCACTTTCTTTTAAGCTAGTTCTTACATATAAATGCAAATGTACATCTCATTCATTGTTGTATGTAATGTGATTTAGCTCTAATTGACTGGAAGTTGTGTAAGTCTGATTTAGAACTGAATATGTAGATTACAGCTAATTACACAATGTGAGTCCTTTAAAACATGGGAATATATTTTAAATTCTCAGCTTTTTCCCCTAACTCAGAATGAAAAGTACGTAACTTTGAGCTGAAATATTCTATGCCATGACCATTGCATAATGACATCAAAACTCAGTGATATTTTTTCACTCAGGTTTTTTTGTTGTTATTGTGTTGGGGTTTGGTGTTTGTTTGTTTGTTTGTTTGTTTGTTTTTTGATTTGTTTTGGGTTTTTTGAGTTTTTGTTTGTTTGTTTGTTGGTTTGGTTTGGTTGTTTTTAAGCTGTACCCTGTAAAGCCAGCTCCAGACAGTCCAGGAAAATTGAACTATTAGCTGAAATCTCATATGAGTGCCTTGTGGTCATTTCTCTGAGAAGACAGAAGCTTGCAAGGTAACATTTCAGCTAAAGAAGCAAAAGTATGAATCTTTCCACTTCTCTTTTATTATTGACTTTATGAATTAGTCCTAGTTTACTTGTTTCAATTGGCCATATTTTTTAATACTATTAGCATAGCAATCAGGCCTGTTCTCAGGTTATTGAATGGTGTGTTCTTTCCAAAATAAGTAGATATGCAGTGTGAAGGGTGAGCTGTCACTTTGGGAGAGCTTTGCTGATCTAAACGAAAAGGCACTTCTAATTGAAAACTGTAATAGAAGGAGGGTTAGGGAAACTGAAACCACTCAGTTCCTTTTAGGTTTCATGGAACTATGGCAGAAGATACAAGATGAGGAGGAAAATGGGTATATTATATGTCAAAGTAAGAAATAACCTTAACTTAGACTAAAATAACCATATCAAAATAGAGTGTTTATATTACTTTCATTATAACTCATTTTCTCCTGGATTATTTTTCCTTTATGGAAGTCACCTGAGGAAATCTCGGCTTCTTGTGATTTGCCACTGAACACAGTTGTAATTCCAGCATTGAAACCAAGCCTCCACTCAATCATGCCGTGGCACATTAGGCCAGTTTTAGACTGATGGCCACTGAAAAGAGTACAGATATTCCCATTTAGTTTAACAGACTTTTTATAGATTTCTAATGACCAAACATTACAGTGTTTTCCCTAGTCTGTTAATGACACTTATGTTTTTCAAGGGAATCTTATATTCTCACTGAGGGACATCTGCAGAGAACAATTATGACATCCCATATCCAGGACTGTGTGGCAAACAATCAAGACGTTTTCTCTGTTTTCCTAGCTAGACTTTTTCTTCAAACAAATGAGAAAGTTCAGTGAAGCCATTAAAGAAAGTTAAGATTGCAGCTTCAAATAGTTTATATTTTATCCTATTTTAAAGCAGCTACACCCTATCCAGTGCTGTGTTTCTTCCTTTTTTCCATTCATGCCCTGTAAGGGTTAACAATTGAGGCCTGTCTATAGCTCATTTCTATAGTAACAGCAAGGCTGAGACTTTTTTATGGGCACCTAATAATTAGAAAGTGCTAGAAGGTATAACAATATAATGAATCAAAACTGATAGACTTGTGGGTTTCCATAGAAACATGTATAATTATGATAATCGGTCCCTGGCGTACCCTCAGAATCGTATACATTCAGTTAAATGCAATAAACATTAGGCACTATTTAGTGAGCTGTGATGCAGATTAACAGTGTGATACACAGGGAGGCTATGAATAAAATTGCTGTACAGTTTATCTCAAACTAATTTCCCAGATTGCTTTAATAGATGTGCTATATGGATGTTAAAAATTGAAAGTGCATTTTTGTTATTGGTAAAGCTAACAAAGATAATATTTCATATAGTGTCTGACTGCTAATTTTGATGCAGATCAAAATGTACTGTGGCATGTTATTGCATGGGAGATCACTAAATCCGCTGAGAAAATGACATGGTGGGGCTCAACTGAATTATTTATTTTTTGGATATGATGTGGAGATATTTGGGTTTCCTGTGCTCCCCTTGGCTTGCTGGCTTCTTTCTTTCTTTGCTTGACTTGCATTTTAGAAATATATTTGCTGGTGCCCCTGGTCTTATTCTAACTCTCTCTTGCCAAAGCAAACAAATTTCTATTGACTTCTTACACAACTTCTCAGCATAACATGAACTTTATTCTTAGTCTCCCATAGAATGTTGTTGATTTTTTTTTCTTTTTGGTTATTTGATTTATGAGTAAAAAGGGAATTATAATTCTGAGTTAGCCATTTCAGGACCATTTAGAACTGCTTGTAGCCATGTGTTGGTTATAAAAATATTTAGATGCCAGCGCTCCAAGGAAAAGCTTTTTATGGAGACCTACAGGTACATTATATTGGAGAGAGAGCCCTGATGGTGATGTTAGAATATGCCCTGTGGGTTAGGAAACTCATCTGAGCATTCCTGCATATGCCACAGAAACTGCAGAACCATTCAACAGTATTTAAATGTTTCCTAATTCTCTTCTTTGAAGGCTCCGGTTTTACTTGAAGGATGAATTTGTAGAAATGTAGTTCCTTTGTAGAGGACAAGTTTTACCCTAATGAGTACTTTGTTTAAAAATATTCATTTGAGAATGAGAGAAAATCTTTTGTGATACAGCTGCTGTTGAATATTAAGAACCCAGATACTCAATTATCAGACATAATAACTTTAGGATTGAAGTTGGTGCCCACATAAATGTGTATTTACCTTAAAAGCACTCTGTTCCCTATGAAATTTCAGGGAAAACAGTTTTATTCAAAGAATTCCTCTGCTTTCAAAATGAATCAGTTTGGCCTCCTGTGTTTTTAGTTTTTTTCACTGTTAATCTAGCTTTTGACTCAGTTACAATAGTGGCTATGTGTAGTCTTTTGATTCAGTCCTGAAGACTTCAGTTCCCAGGAATCCCATGTTGTGACCAAGGATTCTGGAGCAGCTCACAACCTATTAAGTTAAAAACTCTTCTTTTGAACATGAGGCTGCCTCTCAGTTAGTCTTCAGGTTCTTGACTCTGCTCAAAAAGAAGAGTCTTTTATCAAAATTGTTTCCACATCTGGTTTCCCCTTTGCTTTACTGCTTTGCTGGTGCTGAAATGCCAGAAGCTGACAGGGGTTCAGAAAGCTATTAGACAAATTCATGGAAAAAAAATCTATCAAAGGCTACTAAACACAGAGATAACACCTCTGGGTAGGGACGTCCCTGAGCTGAGGTTTTCTGGTGGCTGAAAGCATATACCCAGGGAGCATCACTGTCTTGCTCTTGTATTCCTCCCAAGGCATTTTCTATTGGCCACTGTTAAACACAAGATACCTGGGTCAGATAAACCCTTCATCTAACCCAGAACAGCCGTTGTTACATTCTCATGTAAAAAGACTTGACTGCTAACACTGATGCGATAAAACACTTTCAAAAGCTCTCTAGAAAATATGATATCCAACATGCATTGTGAAGTCTTTTTTGTTTCTTCCTTTTTTCCTTTATTCTTTTTTAAAGGAAAAATAACATGATTTATTGCTGATATTCCGTCATTTTGAAGCTGGAAAATCAGTTTTTTCCTTCCTCTTGCAGCCTATGTGGATGGCCACTGGCCGGGGGAAATGTTCTGGAAATTGAAATGTTGAAGTAACATTGGTATTTCCAGTTATCCCAGTCTATTTCCTTTGCTTTCTCCATGATGACTGTTGCTCTTCTTTTAACATGGTCAGTAAATAAGGCCTTGCACATTTATTTCACCCCATTTTTCAGAGAGGTGGTGTATATTTTTATAAATATTTTATAAACTGGACAGCGCCTTACTGCTCACTAACCTATCTGTGTCCAAGACCCTCCCAAATTCAGAAAGGAGCATGATTGCCTTGGCACAGCAGCCCAGGCAGGTAGGAATGCTATTCAATCCCTGTTCTTACTCTTTTGGAAGGACAATGCCAGGACAGAGCCACTTGACTCCCTGCCACAGGGCCTTCAAGGATATAAATTGCAGCTGTCTTCATCCATTGCCATTTTAATAAGGAGCTCAGGCAAGTTGATGCTGTTAGCTTGGGCAGCTTGGGGTGGATGCTTTTGACTCACCTGGAAGAACAACAGGTTCTGCCAGTGCTCCAGGGGTGTCAGGTGTCAAACCCTGATCACATGTGCAGATGTGGAAGGGAAATCAGGCACGCAGGAAGCAACAAAGTCCTACACGTTCAGCACAGTTGAGGGCAGCTGCTCATACTGCCATTCTTTAAAAACCCATTTTTCAAAGCTGCATCTCTGTTTTCTTGTCTGTACGTGTGTATCTGTCCCATGAGCTCGCCAATGCTGGTGATGATTATTGACCTCTTACAGCCTGTGTGCTCCTCCTGGCCTGCCCAGAGACCCTGTGTGCTTCTGGAGAGCTGTGCAGAGGGGGCTTTTTGTCTGTGTGGAGGGTTACATATGCTACAAAGCCTAAATAATAAATAAGTCATCTTCATCATAATATTATCCCACGCAGCTTGCTGATCTTGCAGAGCTGCGGCGGTGGTTGAACACACGATCAAAAGGAGTTTTTTGTTTAGAATTTGGTCCATCAGAGCCTGCCAATGGGTGGAGGATCCTGTTTAATGATTAAGTCTGCTCCAGTGACCGGCCTCCAGCTGGCAGACACAGCAATAACCCCTTCAGTTGTGTTTCTGCTTGTTCTGTGATAACGTAAAACAAAGGTCTCCTCTAGGGGGAAGTTTTCTGTCGCTTTCTGAATTAAATTTATTTTAGACCCTTCGTACACAGTGGTTCTTGACTTTCACCTCCTGCCTGTTGATAGATTTCTTTGTGCTGGCAAACATCATGTTCCCTTGTGACTTCTTTTGTCATGGCAGAGTGAACTCTTTCTCACAGGCTCACTCAGATTGTTATAGCCATATTTTCATCTTGGTTCTTTGTGAGTCAGAACTCCCTACAGCTCCACTTCTTGTTCTTCTTTCCCATCATGCTGGCATTGATTGCCTTTGCATGTGCATGAATTTCTAACTAGTTTATCACATATGTATAGCTACTGACTAAAATTTTCATAATTTGATAAATACAAAAAACTGGTTTTTCTCTGCTAACTAAAAAAAGTTCAACTCATTATTTAAATGAAGAGAACTTGAATGACAGGCAAATCAGGATATGAATACGTTATATTTCTCTTTTCTGGTAACTGTATTTATTAGTTCATATTATTTTATTTACTATTTGCCTATGTTGACAAGTAGTTTCAGACATCCACAAAACTTAAAGGTGCAAAAATTTTCATATCTTGCAAATTATGCATTTTCTTTCTCATAAAATTATAGAAAAACTACTTTTTCAAGAGTAAGTTATTTTCACAGAGATTTCACATTAGAGGTTTATGGGAGATGTTTTGAAATTTATTTCTACTACATTTTTGCTAAACTGGAGATAATTCAGGATCTTTAGTTTGTGCCAGATTCAGGTTCTTTGGAAGTGCTTGGGATTGTGATTGCATGTCACTGACCATAGTGTCTCACTGCTTGTCTTAGCTTGAAAAATAAATCTTTAATTAATACAGGACTGCCTAACCTTAGAATTCCTTTTCTTGTGTTGGACAATCTTAAACTGTTTTCCCTTTCATTATAGCATGAGTTCCCTCTTCACACTAAGAAAGGCTGTCATGCTGGCTGTGTAGTGGCACTCTGATATTTATATGTAGAAGAGAGAGAAGACATTAACAAATACCTTATTCTTCCTGATTTACCTAAAACATTTGGGTAAAATAGGCTTAAGTCTGGTGTGTCCTACTTGAAGAAAGGTTATTGCCTTCAGTCCATAGGATATGAAATGGCCCATTCTTAGGCATTTGTGAGCATTTCCTCCTTCTTTATTTTCTGGTTTATCCCATCTTCCTTCAGAAGGGAGAGCTCATAAATAGTCTGATTCTAGCCCAGGACTTTTAAAAGCTTTCTTGCTTTTTTTATAAGTTGGAAGACCTGTACAGACCTGAGAGCTTAACCACCAGGCCTGTGGGAGGCAGATTATGGGTGGACATTCTTGTGAATCCTACATAGCAAGGTGGCAGTGAAATTACCATTTCCTAAATCACCAGCTTGAAAATCTCAAGGGATAACCATAGACTGGGAGAAAGGTTTTTTGTCTGACCAGAGAGCAGGTCATTACAGTTTCAAAATGTTCTGGATTATAACCTGTAATGGGTGACCTGCAAGAAATATTACAGAAGGAAATGTGGATGTACAGAAATAGTGTCAGTGGGCTTTTGGTAAGAACTGTAAGAATATTCGAGCTAAATATGAGAAAACCAAATGGCCTTACAGAGAGCCAAGAGACTCTGAATGCGTGAAACTGGAATGCCTAACACAGAGACAAATCCAGCTCTCAAAATAAGTGAAATTGCCCCCTTATGTGCAAAACCTACCCATTTTCTATCCAGTTTCACTGTTTGTAATTTTTGTTTTACTAAGACAAGATAGTCAACAGACTGTTTTGCCTACCACTTTAAAAATATTTGGAGAATTTTAAAGAAAACAAATCTAACAAATGTTTTTAAATGTATAACTTATTTTCTATTTTAGTCTCAAAAATTAGTTTCATCATGTTGCAAAAATTTCTTGTGCCACAACAAAAGACAATTTTTTTTATTCATGAAAGTGTCACATTTATTAAACTATATTATTTAGTTACCAATTGTTTTAATGACAGCTTTTAAAAATATATATGAAGCTTTCCTAGTTCACACCAGAAGTTTTACTTATTGTATTCTAGGAAATATGTATAGGAAGAAACATGAATGAAATTGCCATAGTAAATTTAGGCATTGTATTAAATAAAACCATATAGTTGAACTGTAATTATTATAATAGTATAGTAAATATACAGATAATAACTTGCAGCTCTTATTCCATATGATTACTATAGTCTTACTATTATTAGGACTGATTTACTATAGTTTTAATAAACTAAGAATAGTTACAGTGGTTTCACTATAATAACTATAGATCAGTCGCAATTTCATGCCAAGATCTGGAGCTTTATTATTCAGTAATATTTCTTGAGACAAAAATATAAAGGAAACAACTGTTAAAAAAAACCTTAAAATGTGGTTTAAAATAAGTTTTTACTCTTTATTTTATTGTATAGTTATATAAAGCAAGAAAAAAAATATTTCCAATAAAAATCAATCTTTTGCTTTCTTTTTCTTTTGAAAATATAGGAGGAAAAATCTCTTCCTTGTTTAAAAGTTAATTGAGTTCATCTTACCATCCTCTTACAGATATTAAATTCTCAGAATTTTATAAAGAACATATGTAGTATATAACTTATTCTTATTTTTCCATAAAGAGTTCACTAGCTGAAATGGAAGCTTCTTGGAAAAGTAGTTTGTTTTCCAACTCCTTTGCAAAATGCTGTGTTTATTTGTAGCTCCTTCTAAGCAATTTATGATTCATTGGTCCCTTTGGTTCACCCTCCTGTTGGGTCTTTGCCTTGTAGTCCATTTCCAGGGGTGGTACCAAACCAAGCCATTTGGGGTTTTCCTGGTGTTTTTCTGTGCCATAAACACAGAGGCATAACTGGAATGCACTGATATTCTCACAGAGCTTGATCCTTTTTCCTCAAATCAGGCTGCCACTCAGCCGGTGCTTCAGACCCTCATTTTTGCAGTATCTGTGAGAAGGGACCACCACATCTCTGAATATTTGCCTTTAGATCAGAGATCAGATCTACAGGAAGAACCTCTCTGCAGCTTGAACACAGACTGTCAGAATTCCAAATGTGAGTCCCTGTTTGATGTGGTCCAAAATTTACCTGGGGATCAGCAACACAGTTAGGGAATTTAAACCAGGCTCGATATAGAACGAAGATGGCCTAGTTGAAAACTAGTCTGATCTAGTGCTAAGTTGCTGCATAGCATTATTCCTCTGAATTTATTCTACTTCCTAGGCTTTATCTCTAAAACAATCCAGAGCTCAACCTCACAAGTAGCTATTTCTCCCTTTATAAATTATTAAAGGAAAACTCTGGTACTAAAATAAATAATCTCATAATGAATGACTAGAATTTTATATTAAGTGTTTATTAAGTGAATTTATATGAATATGCCAATCCTAGCTGTGCATAAAAAAAAAGACAATTGAAATTTGAAATGAGTGCTACAAAAGGCTATCAAGACATCTACCTAGAGCTTGGCATTAGTTATGCTCACTGTTGCATTTTTCACCTTTCTGCTGTGTAATCACTGACACTTTCCTCACAATCACACATCAACAATTCATTAACATGGCAATTAGCAAAAAGAAAGAGAGGAGAGGCCTGCCACCACTGGTTGTGTTAAGACCACAGGATGTTTCCAAGCACTAGGTAATACTTAAAACATCAACAATGGCCATATTTTTGTATTTCTGTATTTGAATGCACACAGCTCAAACTATCAAAGCAATTTCAGCTGCAGAACATTTTGCTCAGTGTAGTGGCTGGCAACTTGTACACTCAGTGCAAATAGCCCTGAAGCTGACACCCCTTTTGGATGCGTGAGCAAGTGTGAATTTGTGTGTGACCCGCTCACTGTGGTTACTTCAAATACGAAATAAAATATGGAAAAGTGCTAAGGCTCTTGTCTTTTTGAGAACCTCACCAGACTTCAATAAAGACTTTACTTTTTTTGGCAGAGAAGGTGTGCTTCTGTAGTGGTTACCTCATGTCCAGGGGACACATCGTACAGATACTCTCATGTAGAAATGCATTCAGCCTAGAAAGGAATTTTCCTAGAAATTAGTGCTTAGCTTAGGAACAGACCTGGTCCCAGCACACAATTTTTGTTTTCCTGAGCAGCAGGTGATAGCACTACACAGCTGGGAAATGTTTCTTTTACACAACAAATGGAGTTTTACCTAGGTTTAGTGAGTTGTCTTGGCTACCTCAATAGCTAAAGGAAAAAGCAGTTACCTCTAAAGCATAATTCATCTTACTGCTCTTGGAAGAAAATCTTAGGATGCACAGGTAAATGTGAAATAGAATTGATCCAGGCCAAGGAAGATAAGATAAAGGAAATCAAATTAGCACCAAATAAATTAAAGAAATTAAACCAATTACAAGCACTATGGTAATGATGAAGCTTTTTAATTATTCATTTCTTTTCACCACATATTTTGCATCTTATATAGATCATGCAAAGACACTGTTGAACCTAGCATGTGTGTGTATATCTTGGCTGGAGTGCTCTGAGAGCCTTTGAAAGAGAATAAAACAGTTAAATACTTCTTTGAATACTTGTTTTGGACTATAAACTATATATTATATACTATACTATATAGTATATAGTATATACTATATACTTCTATATTTGATATTTAATTTAACATACAGAACAACACAAACAGAAGTATCTTCACAGTTCTTGTACCTCAGCTAAGAGTCATCAACTGATGTTAAACCTTAAATCTCATCTTTGTCAGCAGTGTTTCAGAGAAGGAGAAAATAATGAAATTTACAGAGAAAATTCTTCACAGCTACCTTTCCATATCACTTCAGCCAAAGAACAGCTGCAAGGTCCAGGAATGTGTCTGAAAATTGGAATGGTCATACACAGAATGAAAGAGAAAATTAAATCAAATAGGAGAGGAAGAGATTAATAAAGCCAAAGAAAAATGTTGGAGTAGGCAAGGGGTTATAGGGGTTTTTTAATTGTCCTTTTTACATTCTCTGCTCAACCAGATCACACTGATAGAGAAGATTTAACCTTAGAATTATGAAATTCAAGTATTAAGTCTATTTGAAAGTTTGAAATTAATATCTTCTTGAGGTTTACATATCTCTGTTTAATAAAGAACAAAGTTTGAGCATACAATATCTGTCTGGAAAAAGAGAACCTGAATTGGCCTTTTGGGAAATGACATCATTCACTTCACTGATTGTTATGCCAATTCTGTTTCAAAGTATTAAGTCCCTGAGTACTCAGAGACCAGCATAAAACTATTAAATTGAAATAACTCTTACTTCAGAACCTTTTAAGTTCAGCTAGTTTGTTCAATCTGGATTCAGCATAGATATTTTGCTCACACTAAGTTTATGGAAATATTGTGTTCTTGCTAAATAGAAAGCAATGATTATTGAAATTTTTCTCCACCTTCTACTGTTGCACAAATAGACTTTAATAATTTAATTTCTCTTTTCTAAAGAGACAGCCTATTCTGGAATGTGAGCTGGATTTAATTTTGATTATCTATTTCTACAACAATACAAGTCCATAATCAAGCTGGAGTCCTACTTGCCAGCATATTTAGCTAAAATTGTTAAGTTAGTTTAAATGTGACCATTCTACATAAAGATAATGCATGTAATTGCAAATTCAAGTTTGGCTCATAGGTTCATTTTTATTCATGACTACATGCAGGAAAGAAAAAAAACCAAAACAACACACAGTTCAAGAAGAATTTGTAGCACCAACAAAATGCTTTCACCTTACACATATTCTGTATAAATCAGATTTTAATACCATTTTAATTTTTGATATATTTTTCAAGATTTGCCTGCACCTTTCCTAATGAAATCAAACAAAAGACTTTTTTCTTTCTTTACAGCTGAAAAACTGTTATTCACTAATAAATACGCTCCCTACCAATGGAATTTTCTTGATAAATTTGTGTTAGCACTGCAACATTTAAAACACAGGTGTGGTATAAGGAAAAGAGAAACACATAAAAGTGAAAACTAAAGAGACAAAGTGTCAGGAAAATAATTTGGAAACATTTGGCAAAGTAAAAGCACCTTCTTTATTAATTCCTACTAAATCCAGGGACACAGAACTGGGAAAATATTCCTTGTTAAAAAAAATTATTCCAAAAAGGAAATATCTACATTCATAAAGAGTTTCTTCTTTGACTATGAAAAAGTTGCAGGTTCTTGAATATGAGCTAGCTGATAATATCAGAAAGAATCAAACCGAGGATGAAAGCTGTGAGATCATATCTCTGGCATGTGGAAGAAATAATTAGGATGCCCTAAGGAATGAAAACAGTCAGAAGAAATTAAAACAGAATCTTAAGCGGAATTAAGAGAAAAGGAAATAAATCCAGAGCTGTTGCAGATCCTTACTAAATTGTTTGGAGATGACCATTAGTTTCACTGGAGATCTATGTGAGGGAAAGATGTTGTTTTTCAAACAAATTTAAGTAATTAATTAACACACTAAATACGACCCACCACCCCCCCCCCAAAAAAAAAACCAAAACAAAAAAACCCCAAAAAAACCCAAACAAAAAACAACCCAAACCTTTCCCCCCAAAAATTCAATAAGGCAGTAAGGAATGCAGAAGACAGAACCTAAAATATCTGAGTTCTGTAAAATAAATTTGTACCAAATAGTTATACAGGTAGAGAAAAATTATGAGAGAAAGTTTGTAAAAAAGAGGTTTACATTACTTTTATTTTTAAATAAGGGAGGTAAGTTTTAAAGAAGGAAGGTGTACTCCACATGAGGTCTAGAGTATTTTATATTAAATAGTAACAGAGACAAAGGAATGGTGAACAATACAGAGTGAGCAAACAGAGTGATGTACTCAGAGGAGAGAGCTTAGAGCCAAGACCCAATTTATAAACCCCCAGCTGCAGAGGTAACACAGAGACATGGTCTTAGAAAAGTTGCCTCCCAGAACTGTGAGGAACATGAGGATAAGGGGCTTCTGAAGAGGTGAATGTTTTACCACAGCAAAGGTGTAGCTGTTCTGAGCAGAGTTTCAGAAACAAAGAACTTTTCTCAGAAGCGTATTGGAATAAACTTTTTCCAGGTAGATGGAACAAAACAACAAACAAACAA
Source organism: Pycnonotus jocosus (assembly GCA_013400435.1). Lineage (NCBI taxonomy): Eukaryota > Metazoa > Chordata > Aves > Passeriformes > Pycnonotidae > Pycnonotus > Pycnonotus jocosus. The sequence goes on along the minus strand of VWYP01032756.1, from coordinate 140,761 downwards.
ACATAAGACAGAAGCCACAAAGATATCACACTAGAGATAAATATGATTTAGTTTACTGATAGAAGATTAACTGACAGTAAAATGTAACTATATCTCATTTGTAAGTGTTTTTGTTAGCAGAAACAGTATTTTTATACTTAGGATCAGGTTTTAAACAAGGATATAAGCTTATAAATTTATTTTCACCATTCCCTGAAATTTCATCTTTAAGCTGAAGCAACTCATACAGATCAAGGGTCTGGAGAACCTCTCTTATGAGGAAAGGCTGAGGGGGCTGGGCCTGTTCAGCTTCAAGAAGAGACAACTGAGAAGGGACCTCACTAATGTGTGTGTATAAATATCTCAAGGGAGAGTGCCAAGAGTGTGGAGCCAGGCTCTCCTCGGTAGTGCCAAGCAATAGGACAAGACGCAAGGGGAAGAAAACAATACATGGAAAGTTCCACCTAAACACGAGAAAGAGTTTCTTTACTGTGTGGTTGTGCACTGGAATAGATTGCCCAGAGAGGTGGTGGAGTCTCCCTCTATGCAGATATTCAGGAACCATCTGGATGCAATCCTGTGCCATGTGTTCTGGGATGACCCTGCCTGAGCAGGGAGCTTGGACCAGATGAGCCACTGTGGTCCCTTCCAACCTGACCCGTTCAGTGATTCTGTAGGTACAGAATAAAACGAAAAATAAAACCAGAATATAATGAAAAGACAAAAGAGCAGTCTTTTTGACATTGAACAGGACAGGTTTGACACCTGTTATTTTAATAGTAGGAATGAAGAATTACTGGAAATTAAATATTTCTCAGGAACCCACTTCTAAATCAAATCTCTATACTCTGTGGAAACCAAAGCACTATTATTTTTCTTTCTGAAACTGAATAAACAAGAAATGGAATCCAGAGAAGAAAATTGGTAATGACTTTAATAAAACCTACTTAATAAATTCATTTTATCTGAATAGAAGTATTTGAATTAATGGGATACACACTGAAAGATGACTCCTTAGGCTTGATTTTCTATGTTAAAGAAAGAGAAAAATCAAAGGGTTCATGCTGACAAGATCAGCCTTATTCCAGAAGATGTTACATTAGTTTGCATTTGTTGTGTAGCACTTTTAAGTCTTACAGAGTTTTGATATATGACAATTGTGCCTAAAGGAGGAAAGTCTAACAAAGTGAAAAATACTTGAGTGGAGGAGGAGGTAAGTGGTAATGAGTATAGGGAAAGTCAGAGCGCAAGAATAATTGTCATTAGTGTAGTCCAGAATCAGAAATGTTTTACAGCATGAATTGGAAACCAGTTCTGTTATCTGACTAACATCTTGTGTGATTCCACTAAAACCCAATCCTGCTAAGAACAACATTACCAAAAAATAGAGAAATAAAAAAAGAAAAGGTGTAACCAAAAGAGAAAAAATATTTTAAAGTGTTAAGAAACTGATTCTGTCTAGTACAAATTGGTTGGTACTCTTATTCATTAATTAAGAATGTCTTGGAAAACACAGAGCTCAAAAAGGAAAAACAGTGGAAATATGTAAGTGATTTCAGTGCAATTCCTAATTGGCCAGAAAGGCAAACATTACTTGAGAAAAACTTAACTGCTGGACTCAAAGGTTAGTAGCCCTGCCTGTTTGCAAAGCACTTTGAAGGTCTTCTATTGTATTTCATGATTTTGAATTAAACCTGTGTCAGGACAAGTTCTAAGCCACATTTTTTAAATCTGGAATTGAGAATTTCAAGCGTTTGGCTGCCACAATTACATGAAGTTTTGAGTTGTTCTTTACTTTAAAAAAAAAGAGTTAAGCAAAATATTTTCATCTGAACTTTCCTAAGGTGTGAGATCTTTCTCCTGTTGTTTGAAACTGGGTTTAAGCATTGTGTTAATCTCTTACACTGGGTCAAATAGGATTTTCTATGGCAGTAATTTTTATTAAGCATGCATGAGAAGGCTGATCTCTGTGAAAAAACATTGCACTCATCTTATAAATAAGGCCAGGAACAACACTTTTCAAAATCCGCAACCAGAACTAGAGATCCACCATAAGGCATCAGCACTGCAAATCATGTTTTCAGTAGCAGGTAGACCCACAGAAATAGATGAGGTATTCCTAGCCAGACAATAAAAGCTGGATGCATGGACACATCTGCAGATCTGCAGATTTGTGTGACTTTTCAATCTGAGCCTCTTTGCTAAGTTAATAAAGCAATGAGCATACAGCAGAACCTTTTCAGCTTCATAAGAACCCAACACACTTTTGTCACTTGTTTGGAAATTTGCAGCAGGATTCAAATTGTATGCCTTTGGCTAAAAAGTCTGTTTCTTGCTCTGCATATGCTCACTGTCTGGTTCATCTCTGCCCAGTTTCTGCTGCTGCTTTTAGCTGTTAAAATATTATTATAGTTATTTCTTGCTTTCCATCCCTTTGTCTTCTGCTCCTGCCCTTTTCTCTTGCCATATAGCTCCGTATGTCTCCTTTGTTTAGAAAATCAAGCAGGCACTTAAGTTCAGCAGCGCTTCACACTTCAGTGAGTTTTTAAAAGAAAAATAATTCCTGAAGGGAATTTCCTTACCAAGGCTTTTGTTTTCAACCTTCTTGGTACCTAATGGTGTGATTAAGGATTCCTAATTTTGTTCTTTCTCAGTACAATTGTTTTATACTCTTTTCTCTGGTAATTTTATTTTCTGTCTTGTTGAAGTCTAATTTTGCTCTCCAATATTTTTGTGTATTATGGGATACCCAGACTTCAGGTTCTTCACCCTCTTTCCTGGAAGACTGTGCCTGGTATGATGCCATACTCTCAGCTTCTGACACTGTCTTATGCAGTTGTGATTTTAGCTTTGATTTGTAACATGTTTATCTTATCTGGGGATGCATCTCTACATCTTGGTTGAACTCATCATTGTGCCTGAACATTGAATTCAGAGCTTAAAAAATATTACTTTACGAATCCTTCTTGTGTCAGGATGCCTCAGTTTCTTACCAGTTAGAAGATAACTATTTCCTTTTGTTGTTTGTTTAAAACTCACAATTTTGCTCTTACCATCAACAACTTGTGTTTGCCCTCTATTAGTCCTGGCACTTCAAATTTCTCAGTCTTCCTGTACCAGATTGCAGCACTTCTCATTATTTGCTCATTTTCTCAAACCAATATAATCTTCAAATATTGAAGGGGGAAAACATGGTAAGTGCTTGCTAGATTTTGTTTGTGTTTTTAAACAGAAACAGGAAGAGTTGTCAGTTTAGCTGTGCAAAGATATAGTGAAAGAGTTATCAAAGTACAGATAACAGCCTCCTTCTGGCCACATATGCACCCACACTGCACAAAATATGTGTTTCAGGGCACAGTGGGGTGCAGTCTCCATATCTGACTTAATGCCCAGGAGCAGTAAGTGCATTCTACATGATTCAGAAGCATATTTTACCAGCCTGTAGAGTTCCTATGGTAATAGGGGTCCGATAACATCAAAGTGATTTATGGGTTTCATGTAACAAACCCATGACATTCTCATGAAACAGCGCACACAAAGTCAGATTCTCATTTGTAGCCACTCAGTAGGGCTCCCATAAAGTCAAGTGTATTTTGGGGAAATGTGAAACACTAGCATCCTCAGCTCTGCTAACAGACCTGGCTTTCATTACCAAATATCAAATTCTGCAGGGTGTATATGACTTTTTGCAAGCTTGTATAGTCTGTCTGAATGAGAGGTGTTGCGTGACCAGTAAAGCAAATTACACAGTTGTGAACCTCTAAATATCTCACACCCCAGTGTTGAACTCCTTCATTTCCATACAGCACTGAGATAACCATGTTAGCCTGGTGTATAATAACACCTGCAGAAAGTATGTAACACTCAGTCAAAGCCATTTTGTGCAATATGTTCTCAATTCCACGCAGTATGGCATAATTAAATACAAATATAATTTCCCAGTCAGCAGCATATATTGTAGACTCCTTAGGCATCATTGATTCTTTAAAAATGCATTATAAAGATTATTTGACCCACTCAAAAGAATAAAACACAACATAATTACACTCTCAGAAATATCTTGGTAATATTAGAGGAATGGCTGAAAAGTAAGATAAACCACAGAAAACTACAAAATGGTAAAAAAGACAAAAAGACTTTGCAGACGTTCTTACACATTCAAGTTAATATTCTTAATTAATACTTCAAGTGGATTCCCAGGAAAAAGAAATAACTTCACTTTCCTTCTTTTTTCCTTTTTTTTTTCCTTCTTTTGTGTGTGAAAATAAATGAGGAGGTGTTTACTTTTATGTTTCTGTAACTTAGCTGTGATTTGCTGATTATGTTCCATTCTGTTTATCTGTTAGGTCATGGATAAAACATTATAAGAGCAAAGCATTAGAGTGGGTCAAGATATACAGCTACAGAGAAGTGACTCCTTTATGTAACTTTATCTCATAGCCTATAAATTTAGCCTTTGTGGATCAAAACCAGAGTTCACAGACTTAAACATCTTCCACTGTTTTCAAAAGTCTTTGATTCAAACCTTGAATCAGGCACTGTGTTTGTTTTGAGAGAAAGCGACTGACATTTTACAGAGGATTTTAAAATTTAGAAATCTGATTTCTTTTAACTAGGATAAATACAGTAGACACCTAATTCTCTCAAAGAAAAACAAAAAAAAAATTACAATTTCAGGCTGTTTGAGAGTCTTGTTTCATCTTTTGAAAACTTCCTATCACAACACATTTCATGTAGCACAGAATGAGAACCTTCAAACTGCAAGTTGTTTCAAAATGAAAGCATTCATTTAGCTTAAACATAAGTTCTTTTTTCTTTAGAGTGTTTTTCCAATGGTCAGCTCTGAAGAATGGTAATAATTGTTAGCAGTGTGTGATTTTAGAAGAGATGATGCTCTCCTAGCACCAAAATCTGGAATACTGTGATTCAAGAAAGTAAATTTCATTGCTTTTATTTCCTATTATCATCCAATTTATGTCTCTTAAAAGAGATGAAGAAGGAAAATGGAAATAAAGATATTATTTTTAAACTAGAACTTCTTCAATATTAAGAAGTAAAACTTTTTCCTCTTACCCAGGCTAGGTGAGTTTCTGGAGCAGTGTCTAGAATAAGCACGGTGAGAAAAGCTTCTTCCATTTCTATCTTGCCTTAATGTCAGCAGCCATCTAGTCTGACTCTGCTTCCCTGTCTTTCACATGAGCTATTTGGCCACTTGTGCTCCTAAATAAAGCCGAATAATGAATTATAGAAAATTTGGATGGTGTTCCTAATAACCATTTTAATATTCTAATTACCAAACAAATATGCTCCTGCCATGTTTAATGTCATAAAGTTACCCACAAGTCCATGAAGAGATCATGGCAAATGAAGAATTGCTTCACTTTCAGAATGACACAGCTCTGCAAAACGCTAAACCTGGGTTTTAAATACAAGTAACACATATACACGAAAGACCTGCTGGTATTTGCATGTTCTTGAAGCCTGTGTCTCTTCTTCCATTTTTAGCATATAGGTAAATACATGTATATATAATATGTACTTTGACTGTTTCCTTCCATGGACATGCAAAATGTGTGCTACGTATTCTACACTACATGGAGAAAACTTGTACTTATGCTAATCTTTCTACCTCATTGGCAGAATAAATTTTGAGACCTCTGAAGTATTCTTCTAGGAAGAAAAGACACGTAGCATTCATAATATCACAATGATGAAGCAAAGTATACATTGTACACCCTATGATGTGTATAAATGCATTTTTCTGAAGATGATTTCCAATTTGTGAACTGCAGCCTTGTGCAGTGATGTGCAATGCTCTCCATAGGAAAAAAATACTTGCTAAGGAGAACACTGTACATCATTGTGTAGAGTTGTCTTCAAGGGCTGTTTTGTTCATCTCATGTCTATTCTCTGACTTCTCTACGTGGCTTTCATCAAGGTATTTTCTCTTTCCAGAAAATTGCTTCTGAGGGATGAAAGTGAAAGACGTTTCTTGGGTTTCTTTTTGGCCCCATATTTTCAGGGGGTTGTTTACGCACTTAGGTTTCTTCATTTCTTGCTGACAATTTTTGCTGACTTTCTCCTTTGTCTTCCCCTTTCCTTGCTGCTTTCCCAGCTATGTGTGGTTGGTGGCTAAGAAAGAAGACAGGATGCAGAATGAGCAACAGCTTCAGATTTATGAAAGCAGTGCCCAGGTCCTCTGACCAACCTCTGCATGGCTTCAAACAACCAGCCTACCCTTGACTTCATGCAGCTGAAGGAATATCAAGCCTTGCTGCACGGCATGGACTGAAGGAGACAGCTGGAGTTTGTAAGCAGTACAATGGAGGCAGGTGATGGAACCTGAGGAGTCACCTGGATGACCTGGATAGGTCCAGGTGAATCCACCCAGCTGGATCAATGCACAAGGGCAGCTAAACTGCTGCACATCCCTCATGTAACCTGAACCGCTAAAACCACTGTCCTCTGGGGGCAGCTGGCTCTCAGGTTAGCAAACCAATAAATCAGGTCCTTCTTCAAGTGAAGAAAATTTGTGAAATACATTATGAAAACAGAGTTGTTGTAAATATTTAAAACATTTTTTTGAAATGTGATTAGTTTCATTCTGACAGAGAGACAAAAGTGAGATTGAAACAAGCATTGAATTTTCACACATCTTGAGCATGCTTGTATGTGAAAAGTTGAAGTCAAGTCCACAGCTAATTTAAATTCTTTGGGTTTTGAGAGTTCTTGATATCAGCCTAACCATTGTTGAATGATGAGCAGAATTGTGAGATTGGATATTAGGCTATATACATTTTTGCATATATAAACACAATTCAGATGTCAATTCAGATGTTCTTTCATCTTCAGTATCCCTTGAGGACATTACTCCACAGTTATGTGGTTCAAGACCAAGTGAAAAAGTATGGGAAACAAACTGTTTTGTTTCTTTAGTGAACAGAAAATCAACCAGGATTTTCCTAATTACTGGACACCATGAAGTCAAGAGGAATCAAATCAATTGCATAAAAAACTGTGTCTGTTGGTATGATTCAGCATTCAGCAGATGAAAATGTAACAACCACTGTTCAAAGATATGCAAATTTAGATTCCCAACTAAACTTGCTAAGTGAACACCTTTGTTTCTTTCTTAGGTGCTTAAAAAGCCTAACAATTTTTAAAAAAAATCTGTCACTTGTAAATGGTAACTCCTCAACTAAATAAAGTTTTACTGGTTCTGACTTCTGAGATTTATAGGCAGTAAATGGAAATCACCCCTTTTCAGAATCATTGCTATTTTCATAGCAAATTATTTTCATGAAGTTATATGAAAGAAAATTGAAAATCTGCAGCATATTCTGTAGTTTTGTGAGATATCAAAATGTTGCATTTTGTATTTTCATGACTTTTTTCCTTTGTGTCAGTAGGGACAATTTCTCTCACATGCTTAATCTCAATCTTCTAAACAGAAGGCAGATAATTTATCTAAAAGGCTAAAAAGTCTTTGATTAATAATCATGGGAATTGCAGGTATTAAAATCACCCCCAAGTGACCCCATATTGTTCCAAGAATCCATTAGAAACTTATTCTGAATTACAAAGAAAAATTAATTAAAAAGTATAAGGAATACAGAGCTCAAATAAAGTATGTTCCCCTGAGTTCACATGAAGATCTATATGCATGCAAAATGTCATAAAATCAGATTTAATTTATAGTATAATTTTATTCTTCAACAACAAGAGGAATACAAACCCAGCAATTTTTATATTTTTTTATTACTATTGAGTTCTTCATAACAAGCCTACCCATTACAATGACTCTTGCATTAATGTCAGAGAAAGAGGGATTAGAGAGAAGAGACAAATTTACTTTTGGGTAGTTGGAATTGCAGCAATGGATGAATCCCATCTGGTTTGGCTGAATAGAATAGTAATCTGTAATGTTCTTGACTTCAGTGGATGAGCAAAATTTTAAATGAGTTGTAAGGAGCTTTACAAAGAATTTTTGCAAGTTTTACTCTGTATGTTTTGTCCTAATTTTATAGATATTTTGCTTATGCTTGTTTTTCCCAGCCTGTTCACTTAGTTCTAAGTAGGTCATGATAATTTTCAAATGTTTTTAGATGTTTGAAAAACAAGCTAGGTACCAAAAATGGGCTTGTGTTCCCCATCTCCTGTGCCTCACACTTCAACTTTATAGAGGTGTGGTTCTCAGCCCTGTTCATTTTCAGGAGTGTGCACTCACAATAGTTACCACGCTTCCTATGGGCTTTACAGGCTTTGCTTAGGGTCTTGTAAAAAATTTCACATTAAGTGTGATGTCTAATTTGTAAGCCTCTTTGAAAATCCTGGACAGACACCCATGAGTTAAATCACTTCATTTTGTGAGTGGCTGTGATGGTCTTACTAGGGAAGGAGCTTGTTTAAATCCACCCTGCTGGGGCATTTCTAAGTGTGAGTCTTTCAGTGCTGTACTGCACAGAAGGTGGCATCTTGATTCTTGGTCATTAACACCTAGATATGGTTAAAGCTACCCAAATCCTAAAGAGCACAAGGGAATTATTAGCTTGAACACTAAGAGCAAAAACTGTGTCTGTTATTTGCAGACATGTCAGAAATGCAAATACAGGCCACCTCAAAGAATACTGCTGCAATATTTCTGGGGTAGTGTGAAAAGTGTTGTGCAATCACAGAAGAGCTGAGCCTGGAAAGAACCTCTGAAAATTCTTTAGTGGAGCCCCTCATCACATGTGGGGTCAGCTACAGCGGGTTGCTCAGGTCTGTGTCCAGTTAGGTCTTGAATATCTCCAAGTGAGATAGTGAGACTCCACATCCTCTCTGGATAACCTTTGCCAGTGTTTGGCCATCCTCACAGTAAAGTATTTTTTTCATACGTTTCAGGGGGATTTCCTTGTATTTCAGTTTGTGGTCATTGCATTTTGTCCTATCACTGAGCACTCACGAGAAGAATCTTTATGACTCTTCTTCATTCCCTCCCATCAGATATTTATGTGTGCTGATAAGACTCCCTGCACCATCTCTTCTCCAGGCTGGCCAGTCACAGTCCTCTCATTCTCTCTTTGTGTGTAAGATACAGCAGCCCCTTAAAAAGTTCTGTGCATTTCACTAAATTCTTTTCCAGTATTTCCAGTGTCACTTTTGCACAGTAGAGAGCAGTGACTGAGGAGGAAGAGCCACATGCCTCCACCATCTGGCATTCCTCCGCCTAATGCAGCCCAGGATACCTCTCACCCACTTAGTGGCAAGGGCACAGTGCTATCCCCATCCTGCCTGGTGTCCACCAGGACCCCCAGGGCCTTCTCTGCAGAGCTGCTTTCCAGAGGAGAGGTGTCCCAGCCTGTGCTGGTGCTGGGGCTGCTCCTCCCCAGGGCAGGGCTTTGCACTTGTCCTCACTGAACAGCATGAGACTCTCATCATCCTGCTTCTCCAGCTGTTGAGGTCCCTCTGGATGGCAGCATGACATCTGGTGTATCAGCCACTCCTGCTAGTTTTGTACTGTCTGAAAACTTGCTGAAGGTTCACTCTGTGTCAGTAACTGGGCCATTAATGAAGATCTTCCAGCACTGGATCCATTATCCACATCTGGAATACACAACTAGTGCTGTGGATCACAGCCTTTTGAGACCCAGTAAGCAGATATTTGTGTGTTGTACTATGGCTGAAGACCAAGCAAGCCTGCACAGGTTAAGAATTACTGAATGAATTCAACAGTTTCTTGCTTGCAAAGCTTAAAGATTATAAACATATATATATATAGTAACAGCCTGTGTTATTTTTTTTGCCAATGCTGTCATTTATGTTCTGAAAAAAAGTGATACTTTGGAAGCAAGTTAATTCAGAAAACATAAGCATACAAAATTTGTCAAAACAGGTGCTATTTATATAAGCAAGGATTGTGAATTCATTCTCTTTTTTCTTTTTTTTTTTACCAGACCACTCTGAACCAAAAGCAAATTTATTTTCATTCCTTCTGGTGCACGTTATAATTCCTATCTGGATCTGTTGGAACCATGGTTAGAGTTTTATGGCATGATTTTTTTCATCCTTATGCTGAAAATTAACGTGAAGATGCAGCCCCACTTAAGCTAGACTAAACTGCTTGCAGAGTAAGATGTTAATCAGCAGAAGCCAGTGTGCCAGATTCTGGGTCATCTTAATAATTTAGGATTCGGCTGTGTGGCCCATGTGAGTCAATAGCACATTGTACCATCCCAGGAAAAAGAGGTTTGTGTGCCTTAGTGAACGTGCTCCTTGCTGCTGAGGTCAGCAATTCTATCTGGACATGTTGTTTCACACACATACTGCTGGCTGGCTCTAGCAGACTAAGAAAATGGAGGAAAGCCTGCAAATTTAACCCAGACCACAACCACGTCCTCTTACCACTTCCTCCCATCCCTGACCCCAGAAAGAAAAGCAGTAGCTGCAAAAGCCCTTTTTATTTGGAGCCATATGCTGAATGCCCCCAGGACATGACACTCAGAAGTAGCAAGGCATCCAACTCTCAGGTGTGAGAAGTATCAGAAATGTCCTGGACTCAATCTGAGTGCAAATAAATGGTTGAAAAATCTAGCTGTACCTCAATTATTGAGCTGGTGACACACTAGAATGTCAGTTATCCTGAAGTCCATCAGAATATACAGTCCACATTTCTGACATCCAGGAAGGCAGAGGATGTAACACTTGCATTATGCTCGCCATCACTTGCAGAAGGTTTTGTAAGGAGTCCTCATCAGTTCCAATGAAGGAAATTCTTTCCTTAATTTCCTCAGTGTCAACTCATGGCAGTGTTTGATTTTGGTAACAATCCAGAATGGACCTTGGATGACATTATTTCCCAGAAATCTAGATGTGTGACACCATCCTCAACATCATCTTGTGATCTGTGCTGTGCTCCAAATTGCCTGACTCATTTTATATTATTTAGAATAGGCCAGTAAGGAGCAGGGAATGAATGTGAATAACATACAAATCAGCCATGCTTCCTTTTTTTTTCACCTTGTCATCAAGGGGCAATTAAATTACTGCAACCTAATGGGGCAGCTATTAGGACTGAGAAGCTTTGTGCAGGGAGAAGAAGGCAAACAAAATTAAAACTCCATGCATGACCTCTCCTGTCTCGTTTTTTTCCTCCTGTGAGAAATATTTGTCTGAGGAAGGCAAATCAAACTCAGCGTTCAGACAGATAATCAGGTGCATCAGACATCTGACCATCTCAAACACCTATCACTTAGGAAAAGGTTCTGGGGCAGGTCCTCCTCTTAAAAACTGAATGCTTCAGAAAGTTGTGAAAGGACATGAATGAGGACAAGGACAAGGACAAGGACAAGGACAAGGAAAGAGAGAAGGGAAAGGGAAAGGGAAAGTAGGAAGTTCCACATTTTGATGATTGAGCATCAAACTGACAAAAACCAAATGGTTACTCAAGACTGAAGAGGTAGTAGCTGCCTGGAGCATTTTGCTCGGGTTTTCTAAGAGCTAAAAATAATGCTGTGTGTTTTTTAACACTGAGTTAACTACAAAGCACAAACCATCCCTGTTTCAACTGTTTTGCACATGCTCCCTCCTTACTTTCACAGGCACACCATCCCTCTTCAGATTCATTTTTAGCTACTTGCAGACTTGGCTCTTGAGTAGACTCTCTTTCTTGTCCTCCTCCTAGTCATGTTTCTCAGGAAACTTTGGAGTTGTTTTGTGTTTCTGCAGCACCATTGCCCTTTACCTGGCCCCTGAATGGGCTGCAACGGCAGGCAGCATTTTGAGCCATCTGGAAAAGTAAATTCCAATAGAATAAAGCCCAGAGCTTCAATGCACAGAATAAAAAGCTTTCCCTAACTCAAAACGCAGTCTGAGTTTCTGTATGAAGTCCATTCCTCTGCAGTCAATTCTGATTATATAACAATCAGTTGAGTGTTTCTCCTGTGTATCAAACTCAGCTTTTAGAGAACCTTGTTCAGATGACTCTGAACAATAGTTATTTACTGGATGTGCCTTGGCAGCCTCCCTCTAAAACAGCAGAAAGAAATGGTTGCTCTCTTTTCTCAGTATGGGCACCACTGTGCTTCAGTACTACATAGTCATTTTCCCTACTTATTTTATATTGCTTTTGAATGAGTCTGTGAATCCAGAACCTTCTACCCTTATTTCTTTCTGCAGCATCAGCACTTTAATCTATTGCACTGACAGTAATATGCTGGCTTTCATTCCAGGATTCTGATTGTGAAAACCCCAGCTGTATGAATGAGGGCAGTCACCTTGAGAAGTATCCCTGAAGTCTGGCAAGGAGAGGCTGCACAATCTGTGCTGTACCACAGCGGCTGAAGATTTTGGCTGCCATCCTCTGCAGGGAAACGAAGGCACAGAGATGCTAAAGGACACATCCCAGTTTTATAATTTCCTACATGCTGGAAGTAGGACAGGTAAGGAGTCCTTCTAAAATGGGTTCACTTTCAGCACTGATCTGTTTGAATCTTCCATAGTTTTAATCCTCAACAGCTCATAAATCCTTTGTGTAGGACCCTGCCTTAGGAGACAAAGACATTATATCTGAAAGCAACTGAATCCAGGCAGGTGCCTGGCAACCCTTTTGAAGCAGTAAAAGCTTTCAGTTCAGTATCAGCTAGAAACAACTTGCAAACTTTAACTGCAAGGTAACTGTGATATTCAATACTCAAGTATTGACTAGGATGGATTCATCCTACAGTGGGACCTGCACACTTTGAAACTCCTCTTCCTTAGAAAATACCCTAGCCCCATCCAAAGCTCCAAAAGACAGGTGTCATTATGCCCCAGGAAATTATATTTTGAGAAGATCTGTTCTGCCTACCTTGATGTCTGGCCTCAAAGAATTGAAAGGTCTGTGTCCCAACAGGAAGCAAATGATTTGACTTTGAATGGGAGGCAGGACTTTCACATGTAACCCTGTGTCTGCTGTTGTCTGTTCATTGGTGGTAGGTGTCTGGTTCAATGCAGGGGTACAGATGAAGATGAAGATGCAGGTGACTCTGCTTAAGCAGTCCACAGGGAGACCATCTCCCAGGTTTTGTCTTTTTATGATACCTTGTTAGGGCCAAGGTTCTTCAAGTGGAAGGCATCTGAATAATCTCTCTGGATTTTCCAAAATTGTATTAAATTTAGGAAAAACAAGGCATGCACTTATAAGCAGAGCAGCTGGACAGACTTGTTTCATTTTTCAAAAATAAACATACAACTGTACCCTGATACTGCTATTGAAATGGGAAGGACTTGTCTTTTCTCTCTGTTTTTGCTTTCCCTTATGCTTCACTGATTTCAATAATACGGTGAAAAGAAAAAATGGCTTTACATTTTTCTGCTATATGGTGCTGGCTGGCTGTGACTTACACATGTACAGGCAGTATTAAAAATGATCATGAGCAGGGCAAAAATTAGTATTGCCTTGAGCTTTTCCATGATGCAGGTTTTACAATTGTTTGATTCACTCAGACAATTACCAAATGATTTGGTAAACTGTGTATCATGTTTGTACATAAAAAATGACCAGGCATAAAAGAAAGAGGGGAATGAATTAAAACAGACTGAGTTGCTGCTGTGGAATTTTCCAATGCAGCATGAAAATCCTGTTAGGATATTTATAGGAGCTGAAATAATACAACTTGGAGAGTTTTCCACTGGGCAAAACAGCCATTAGCCTTCATTCCTCTTTTTCATGTACTTAACTTTGAATCCTATTTCTTTTCTTCAAAGGAGATGTTTTAACTTAAAGTGTGTGAGCAGGAAGGCATCCTTGCATAACAAGGATATAGTCTTTTAGGGTCTAGAGGTTTTTGGGGTGGGGGGCGTTGTTTGTCTAGATTCCTTTTTGTCATTGTTATTTTGTTTTGTTTTTCTAATGTTCTTAGTGCTTTGATGACCTAGAAACTAATTCAAAGGACTAACAAAACTGAATAGCCTTGCTCAATGAACCAGACTTGCATAAACTCATTTCACACAAGAAAGAGTTGAAGATTGTCCAATACGTGTGGATCTCCTAGATCTTTGTTTAAATATACTCTATGTAAATCACAGACTTTGACTTCCTAAATTTGAACTCATGCCAGTGATTGGACAAAGAAAATTGTTTTGTTTTGTGTTAATCCAAAGACAATTTTTTTAGTTGTCAGCATTTAATGGCAAATAAGTTTTACTCAGGCAATAGGTCTGAAAAGTTAAAAACAACCAACAAAGTAAACAGCTGGGGTTTTTTATTACTATTTTTTTTTCATGGAGAACATTCTATGCAATAAATGATGGCAAAAGTTGACTTTAGCAGAAATAAATATTTGGCCATAAGTTTTAGTCAGTTGTTGAATAATTTTTCCTGCCTTGTTTTTTTTTCCTACTTACATGTGAATTCTGATGATATTACATTTGCTTCTACCGCTTTTGAGGAGCAGTTATGCAATCTAATAGACAATTCAAGAGTTTGCGTTTTCCCCCCATACAGTTAAATGTTTTCAGAACTGCACAATTCCCAAGCATCAGAGGTCAGACTGTGCATCAAAAATACCAACCAAAAAGCATAGTGAAAAAACTCATTTTTACAAAGCTTTAATTTTTTTTTTTCAAAACAATGAATGCTGTGAAATGCTCAGCACCACTTTTCTTGGAAAAGAAAATTAAATCCAGGAAGGTGGATCAGGAAAACAGCATTCTCCTGCCACAGGTCTGTGTGTCCTGGCATGTACATAGCTGGGACTGAGTGTGATCTGTGCTCTGTAACAGTGATGGCCATGATGTAAAAGCCAAAACTCTTCTGCTCGTGAGATTTTAATGGACACTGGGTCTGGCGTCTATATTGAAGTCCAATCCAATGCGGAGCCCTCTGAGTGAAACACTGTTTAATTAGTCAGATGATATATTAGGATAGATGTTCTCAAAGTACAGATGGACAGGAGCGTGCACCCCTCATCAGTCTCACTGCACATTAATGAATCCTGTGCCTATCCATCCTTGCTGCTCCCACCCTTGCCTTTGCACTCCCAACATCAATACCTGTCCTCAGTTCCAGCTGAGCTTCCTTGAAACTTATTGCTTAGAGTAAATGTTGTACCTTGAGATACAAACCCCAAATCAGCTTTTGCTCTCTTAAATCATCTATGCATTGATGTATTTCTAAAAATCAGACTCTGGAGAGTGAATTCTGCAAATTACATTGTGATAGTCTTGAAGGCTGTTGAAGGATTTCACAAATATATTTGGGGATTTATTCCTTATGAACTATGTAATCTCAAATTAAATAGATACTGTATTAAGACATCAAAGCAACAGCTTTAATCTGTTTTCTCCATTTCTATAGTTTGAGATCTGAGCTTTACCAGAAAGAGTTGCTGCTAATGACAGCCTAACTTTCACTATATATTTTCTCTTGTTTTTTCCTCCTTTATTTATCCCCCATAACCCATTTAACCTATTTGTAAAGAGTGACAGTTTGGCTGGTGTCTAAGAGAGAAGAAGAACAAACTCATTTGTTTTGTACAGCCAGTCTACATATCTGAAAATCTGTATTGTGGAAATGGTACCTGGTAATATGGAAGAAAAAAATAACTGATGTTTTCCTGCACTATGGATCAGATGGAACTTAAAAAAATACTTCTTTAAGTTTATTTGAATGATTAAATATTTATATATCCATTGTTAATTTATGGGCCTTTTTTCCAATGTTTGTGACAAATAGCACTGAAATTCATGTTTTTTGTAGCTGTCTGTAAATGTTATCTTTATACTAATATGGTTTTACCCTGTCCACAGAGCCGGCAAGTAGGGGACTTTGCCCCACAGTTCTCATTTGCAAGGGTGGCAAAGGCCATATTCCTTGCTTTATAACTTCCCTCCGTACATAGTGGGTCACATTTTGAAACATTTACTGCACAGCTCCTGGAGCACCTTTTTTCTGCCATTTATTTGGGGAGGGTTGTATGGGGCAGCATGCAGAGCCTTGGCAATGCAGAGTGCCTTACAAGTTGTGCTTTATGCATGTTTGAAATAGGTGAGCTAGGATAACAAAAGAGGATATGTGAAATGAAAACAAATTTAGAGAAGAACAAAGGGACTTCACCTTTATTCATACATTCTTTGAGGCTTATACTGACATATTTCAAACCTCAGCATAATTTCAAAAATACAAATGTTGAGGCCGTGTGATTAGAGATGCAGATCCTGTTTTCTTGTCTGCAATTTTTCATGTGTTTGGCTTGACTCTAATGAGGGTGAACTTTTGTTCATTTTGTTTTGATTCTGTTTTGATGGTGTTGTATAGCACCCCAAGCACCTCAGCCATGTCAATAGGGCCTTATAAATAAGTTATTAATTATTATTTATGTATATTAAAAAGGAGAACCTCTTCAGAAACAAAAAGATTTTTCCCACTTAGAATTGTTATCCTAGAAGAAGTCTGATTAGTGAAAGGTTTCATGAATATTTAACTGCTTTTAAGACGATTTAACAGCAGTAATAAAACAGAGAAACTATCATCATAGTATCTAGCTCCTCTCTAAATGCTCTACTAGCAAGTTCCCTGCAGGACACTGATGGTCTGCCGGCCAGGGTTTCAGAACCAAAGTACCAATCAATTAAGAGAAGCAAGACAGCACCATCAGTGATTTTGGAGAGCTCATTCTTTCATTCACAGAACTCTGACACTAGCTTCTCTTTAAAAAGAATAGCCTCTTTAAGAAATACTTTTAAAAGCAATCATCAATTCTCACTGGAACAAAATTTTATATATCTTAAAGTTTCTGTGCAGGAAAAAAATACTCCTTTTTTTTTGTGAAACCCAGACCGGAAATCAACAAGTGGATTTTCTGTTTTATGGCACACAATCCTATCAATATGTGAAAGGAGAAAATCAGCTCAAGGCACCTATGTTGGAAAGTTCCTGTGCAAGAGACTGTTTGGTTAACTAATAAATGAAAGGAAATATTTAAACAAAAAATTGCCTTATCCATTTTGTACTAACCCTTCACAAGCTGGTCTATTACAATTATAAACAATGTGCAAAATAAAAGAAAAGTAAGTAAAAAGTAACAGAAGAAAGGAGTAATGAAATAATAAAGAATTCTTTAAAAAATAGAAAGCATTAAAGTATTCATATTAGAAAAAAATGTGAGTAATTTCTTTCAGAGACTAACATGAGTTTTTTAAAGACTCTGCTTTCAACAGCTTCCTTCTGTTTGACCCTCAGTTTGTTCCTCTATACATCCCATGATAAGCTGCAAGCACTTATTCCTCCATCAGCAAAGAAAGAGGAATGAGCTGATTTGACCTTATAATGTGGTGAATATGGCCCAGCATCCTGTGGGGTCAAGGAGCCATAGGTTAGTTTCCACACTGCTGTTCCTTCTACTTGTGTGTGCATCCAGATTCCTGCTGATGATGCTTTTACCCAAATTAGAGTGGACTTCAATCCAACAGAATATTATGAAGTTTGTGATGCTTTCCATTTTGTTTTACTTTAATTTTAAGTGGTTCTTGCTGTCACAATGGGCACAGACCATTTAACACTGTGCTTTGTCATGCAGGAGCCTAACCTGACAGTCTGGATTGAGAGCAGGATAATTTTTTTCCAAGACTGCCTTAAAACAAGGATGCCTGTCCCAAACTGGCCATGGAAGGCGACTGTCCATGGCTGCTTGTTGCACATACTAATGTGCTATTTTGGAGAGAATTTACTTTTCTCCTGTTGGATTCTCCTTCCTAGGTTGAACTGTGACCTCTGACAGTCAGCAGGACTGGGGCCCAGGCAGCCTGTGAGAAACCTACTCAGGAAGGTTAGAGTTTCCCAAGCAGCTGTCTTTGCACCTTTCCTTCCTCTGGGGAAGAATCAGTCATCTTTCTTCAGCCTGAGAGGAGAAAGCAGTTAAATCTGAGTGTCCACACTAGAATGTAGTATTCAGGCTGTCTGACCAGGTGATCTGAGAAAATTAACTCAATAATTTCCTAAATGTTCCCCAAATGTTCCCCAAAAAGCAGCATCACTTACTTTCTCTCTCCCTCTCTCTCCTTCTCTAATTAACAGTTATGTTTTCAACAGCTTGATGATTCAGACCCATTTCTGACACTCATGGTGTCTTAGAAAAACCCCTATACCATTAGTGTGCACCTCTGTTTAAACAATTGCTAATGCTTTACCTCTTGCTTCTGTCATGAACTGATTTTTCTTTGGATGCTGAAGGTGCTCCTCAATTTCATTTTTTAATTTATCCCTATCATTTTCACTGGCAAGACCCCAGTGAATAAGATGACCCCTCCAGAAGAAATGGTGTTGACTGTCTCTGGAGTTTCATTGGCATCATGGTCCTAATCCCACATTGGCTCTGGATCAACCATTCAAGGTCAGGAACACAGAGTACACAAGAAAATGATGGATATTAAACATTATCCTTGGCTTTGGATGCAGATAGATTTTGCTTTCTGAAAACTAAATATTGAGTCACTTTAATCTAGTGGGATTCTGATATGCCCAGAAAAATTTTCCTGGATTTGTTGTCCCAAACCCCTTTTTTCAGGAGGAATTAGTAATCTGAATCTTTCATTTTCAGCTATTTCACTTGCCTAACCCTAATTACCCGTAGCAGAGATCCAGGATGTAGAAGGAAAGCTTTGGTAGCTTTCCTGGGAGAGCCTCAAGAAGAGAGAGCTGCTCTGTGCCCTGCAGCCATTGCCTGCTCCTGTGTGCTCCCAGATCAATAACTAAAAGGGTGCAAAGCCAGTTGGCCACCAGGGCAGCAGCATCTCTCCCCACTAATGAGGGTGACCTTTCCACCCACTGCTTCACATGACTGAAATCGGGGGAAATTAGTTTACTCAGCCCAGAATTTATATAACTGGTGATGCTCAGGCTGAAATTCCTGCTCATGGTGTGATGAATGCATTGCAGATCTATTTGAAAAATTGTAGAAATCAGACTGAAGATAAAAGGACTGCAACTAAACCAGCTAGATCCTCTGTAGTTTCTGACAGACAGGTGAAGAATAATGATGTCTCCAAAGCGTCTGTCCTTCCGTTTGGAGAATTACACATTTAACTGTAAAAAATCACTGCTGCTGAACCAAAGGTCCTGCTGCTTACACCATTTACAAAGGCCCTTAAAATTATGGATGAGAACACAGTTCTGTGAAGAAAGGGAGACTGCTGTGTGGGTTGAAGGGTAACATTTAAAAGCTTTGCTCATCCCAAGGCAGCTACACCACTTCTCATTGGCTGTTTTACTCAAGCTTAAAAAGGGACCTCAAGGTATTAATTATGTATCCAGCTAGCTATTTAATTAATCTATTCAGTGCTAAACTCTTATATAGTAGCTGATATATTTATGGAATCCTGTAAATATTTTAAATAAAAATGAAGAAGAAATTTTATGCCACTTTTTTATTACATTCTGCAACAAAAATGTATCTTCAAAGAAAAAAAATCAGTTAAAAGTGTTACATTAAGTTACAAACTGAAATGCACTTTTTTTCTTACATAAGCCTACTGCTTTCACTTCAAATATAAATGAGCAAATTATTTATTATAAAGGCAAAATGCAAAACAAAAATGGAATTCAATGAAATGTATTCCTTTATATTTTTTAATCTGTGAACTTACCAGTTTTTAAAGGTAAGTTTTAAAAGGAATCTTTCCATCGCTTGCCTTTCAGAAGTTACCTTCATAAATTTTCCAGAGACAGCAGATTGCCTTAGTATGCATAACTGGTAAAACAAATTGTGATGATTTTTTCCTTAAATACTTTTAAAAGAATGCCTGCATGAATACACAGTGCAAAAGACCTAAATTTCTTTACCCAAGTCCAGTTATATCTGGAACTGTACAAACAGTAAATGGCTTTTTGGTAACTGCTTGAAAAGTTCACCTTTTTTGTTCTATATTGTTAAATTCCTACAAACGGTAATTTAGAAAAATACAAGAAATTGAAAGAGGCACTATACTTTAAAAGAGGTGCCTCTATTTGTTGCCCTTGGGATCTATTGAATCTCAACAGTCTTATATACATCAAGTTTTCTACAATTGGTATATCTATTTCTGACCTTCTTGATTCATGAATAATGAGGATACATGGCATTTTTCCCTTTAAAATTCCAATCTTCTATGAGTACAACATAACAATGTGTTCAGGGCACTAGATGACATTAAGGGTTGTCTTCAGGTGAATGTGTAAAAATATATCCTTTTTTTTTTTGTTAAGAACAAAATCTATTGTTTGATGAAAGTATGTCCTAAAACTCATTGTTAAAAAAAATCCTAAATCAGCAATTCAGAACAGAAAATTTTCTTGGATCAAGAAAAATAGGAATAGGATTTTTGATTAGATGTATTTGATGTATATTTCTCAGAGTGACAGGCTGGAGGAGCCAAAAGCCAGCCTCATTTTAATCTACCATTGCATAGCCAGAAGTTCCCTTGAAATAATGATCAGAAGCAAAGCTCTACTCCCTACACTTGGTTTAGTGTCCAGCCTCCTTCTAGAGAGCTTTCTGGGCTCTGCAGCTTTCTCTGACCAATATCTACTGAGATGTTTCTGATAAACTCAGAAACTCCAAACATAAGCTGACAAACCGTAACTTATAATATTAGAATATTTTTGGTAAGTGAATGGTGTCCTCCTGTATTTCCGAGACCTTTCTACTGGCCATTATGTCTTTTTCCAACTTTTGGTGAACTTCTTTCTTAATAAATCTTATATTTAAATAAAGTACATTCCTGTAGCTTTTCTTTTCCCAGATGTCTCGGGCTTTGGGGCTTTTCAAGGACAGTAGCACACATCAGTCTCTTTCTGACCCTGCCTCCCATCCCAAGGACACACTGGTTTCCCATCATTCATTGATTATCTTGTCCTCAGATTTTCCATCAGGGTAAGAACCATGGAAGCTGATCTTTTCTGCCCCTGATCTGGATGAAGTATGCCTTGGATCCTTAAGCAGATACCTCATCCACTGTAATATCCAGTGATGTAGGAATTTCAGACCAACACATAGAATCCAGAGCTTCTCCGCACACTGTATCTATTTGTATTTATACTTGGTTTCTCAGACCGCATTCTAGTGATTTATAAATCACAGAGAAATTTCGAGCCTTTAAAGAGCTGACGTGTTACTAGGATACCTCTGGGAAGTTATCAGCCAGCTTTGGGCCACAGAGGCCCAACTACAGAAAATTTCACAATACTTTTGCTGCCTGCACTTTGGACTGCTACAGAGGTCTCCTGCAAACTTATTAATTAGGTATACCTAAAATCCCCGGCAATCTCAGATAGAAAGCAAAATGTATGTGCAAATAAAAACAAATGTAGAGTATATAGCTTTGATAAAAGAAAATCCATTAATTAGTAGTGATTTTTTTTCTGCCCAGTGAAATCCAGAAAAAAAATCAAAACAAAATAAATCAAAACAAACAGAAATTCAACTGTAAATCCATATTTCTGAGCCCCTAAACAAAAAGATGAAGTCACGTCACACACCACACCACCTTCAAGGGTCCACTTTGGGAATTGCACTGAGCATCAGCCAATGGTGAAGTGTTACCTCCTAAAACTAGAGCCACAATATAGCTTACCTCAAACACTTTTTTGTCTTCCTTATCCGTAAAAGCAAAGCAAACTAAAGACAGCCTTCATTAAAATAACCATATAAATATAAATTTATAATAAATAACCATTTGAATATACATTTTAAATAAACTTTTAAAATTATATATGTACTCCATAATAAAAACTAAAATTATGAGTAAATAAAAATAAAAATTAAAATTATTAGTATTATGTTTAGAAATTAAAATAACAATTATGCATAGTTTGAGGGGCCTTAAAATTTTAACAATTTTTTCCCGCTTCTTTCTTTTTTATTTTTCTTTTTTGCAGGATGAAATAAAATATTAATAAAAGAGATGAAAAATAAAATAAGAAAAACTCTATGTACTTATAATCTCTTTTTTTTCTTTGAATAAATAATAAAAAACTTTTCTGAAATCTGAAACATGGAATAGGTAGTTAAATAGCACTTTTAGGTTTATACTTGTTGCTAGATATGACAATATTTTTCCTAAAAAATAGATTATTTTCTAAGTTTCTGTATTCAAACCCCATTATGTTTTGTTCACTATTTTTTAGACAACAAAAGAAAAGAAAAGCAAATAGTATAGTTGCTCTGACATAAACAGGCACTAATGAAAAACACTGTATTTCCATTCTAGTTGCCTTAATATGGTACAGTGCTTTTCCTCTTTACATACATTTAAAAGGGAAAGTAAATTCATGTCAGATATTTTTTTTCCCCCTTGGCGTGGAAAAGTGACAACACAACTGACAAGCAGAACTCCACTACACAGTTGACAGTCAATTTGATACACATCTTCTTCAAGAATTTCTACCATAGCCCTTTTATCAAAAAGTCAGCCCTTCTATCTCCCTGCTCTGGTATATTTACAACTTAAAAAAAAAAATTAAAAAATTCTAAAGTATTACAAAGGATCCTGTAATGACATTCATATGAACACTAAGAGTAGAGGATAAACTCAGAAATATGAGGAATGTCCATAGTGTAAGCCTATTTAATGGCATGAACGGTACAGTACCTTTAATTATATGTGTAGATGCAGAAAAATTGTTACAATAAAACAACATGCTATTGGGAATGGAATAATTCTATGACATCTTGTAGGCTTCTCTTAGTGGAGCCACTTCATCACAACTAAAGTAATCTCTTAAGAGACAAGAATCACAGATAGAGTTGACAGCAATGCTGATTTACATAACATAGTATAAAAAAATCTCTGTGTGACAGTCTGAACTGGGGATACACTGATAAGAGGAATTGATTTTGTGTTAGTTATGTGAAGAACTTTGGGAGCACAAGCTTTGCAGAAGTGGTCTGTAAACCACTAGAAAAAGAAGCAAAGTTAGCGAGCAATATTCCTTGGCTTCATATTTATTTTTTATTTGTTTAATATTTTAGGGAATTCTGCAAATCAATGGACTGGTGCAAAACAGCTCTCCAAAGTCCTGTTTGAGATGAGTAAGCATCTGTCTGGCTATAGCTCCTGAGATTTTTCTCTTTTCCTCTTTGCAAGGAGCATATATATATACTAAGAGTAGAATTTTGCAATGATTTGAGAACCTAATGGAACTTAGACATTTATCTTTAGTCATTAGGTACTGAATTTATATTAGGCATCCTGCTTGCATCTTTAGGTGTCAAATGTGAAAGTATTTTTGTGAAGGTTTTTGAGGTGCAATTTAGTGAAGTTCAGTGAATATACAAATTGATTTTGAACCTCATATCCATTTGTGCTGACCAAATTCATCCTATCAAAGTTTGCAGAATATGAACCAAAAAAGGATATTTGGGTATTCATGTAACTTTGAAAAAAAGCAAAAGTGGAACAGCCTGTTTATAGAGTGTTATTTCTTGTTGTTAATCTCTTGTTCTGGTTACTAAAAATCATTCACATAAAAACTAGCTGTTAAATTATTACACATACACACATGCCTTCATTTATGGGCACTACTCTGCCACATACATGCCTATCTCATGTCCTCTGTGATCTTTTGCCAGGGCAGGACAGATCTGTGTTGGTGCCTAATCTCTCAATGTGTGTCTGATCTGTCTATGTGCAGAAAGTGTTTGGCCTTAGGTGCTTCAACATGAATCACTTTTCCTATTGACTCGGTCACCAATTTATCTGTCCTTCACTGTGAATGAATGGGCATATTTTCAACTGGAATTAAATGGGCACAGGTACTATGAACCAAGAAAAGGATGTCTTAAAGTGTGTTACTAATTATTTATACACTTCATCAAAGGCTCAGTGCTCTTGCTGTGCAACTTATAATCCGTGTCTAGCCATGGCCATATCCATTTTTAACTTTTCCTTTTTTCCATAATAGTCTTTTAGATAGAAATAATTGGGTACTCAAATATTTCTAAAGCTAGCAATTAAAAAATACTTTATTGCATAACCAATATATCTTGTGATGAATATATTACGGGAAAAGAAGACTGCCAAGCAGTTCACAAATTAGAATCCAAATACAAATGCCATGTTCTCTGCATACTCAGTGCCATGTTCTCTGCATACTCCTTGAAACAGCACAAACCTCTTTATTGTATTATTGAAGTCACTGATGAGAGAGTAGAAACATGGTCATTTACTATGAATTCCATGTTCTGTAGATCCCAACCAGAGGCAAAAATGTATTTGAGCTGGATAAGTCTCTATAACAAAAATCTAAAACTGTTTCCATATCAGGAGAACCAATTCTGTGTCCACAAGAAAGGTAAGGAACTGTGGTACTCTACATAAAGTATATCCACGCCTTGTGAGTCCCTTCCAACTCCATATATTTTGTTATGCTATGACAAGCACATTTATTTGTTAGTTTTGAGTCCACCAGTTGTATCATTATACATGCGTAGTTATATTCAGCATAAGCTCCTGACCTGTAATGACTGGGTTATTTCAAACTGTTAAGGAACAAAACTTATCCATCAGTGGTCTAAATTGCCATCAGAATGAAAGAGTAATTTGTGACAGGAAAGGATTTTGAAACAAGGTGAACTGACTCTCTCACCTTCTGTAAATTGCAGTGGAGCAATTACAACAGACCTATCTATCTGAGGACACAGTAAGGATTTGTGGGAGATAATTAGTCGTATGAAATATTCAGACTACATAATTCCCACTTAAAATACCTCAGGTGGTCTGCAAAACTTTTTGGAAAGGCTAACAGCTAAGGGCAGTTTTCATTTAACCAAGACTGCACTACCCAGGGCTCTGTAAAAGGGCCTTGATATGTAAAAGAGTAACCATATTCAGTCTTCTGATAAGAATATTCAAATGCATTGCAAAGACGGGGCATGACTCCATATCATAGTTGCAAGAGCACCCAGCAGGTCAAAACTTGAGTCTGACAACTACATTCAGGATTACTAATGCATTTTTTTACCATGTGTGGTACATAATAGATAGGAACTGTCTTTGAAGCCTGGGTTAGACTCCTGTTCCCAGGCCCCTGTGTTTCCTGACCCTATGACTCTTATTTTCTGTGGAGCAGATCTGGCTGAACAGAGAGGATAGAATGTGTTCCCCCGCAGTATTTCTCCTCCCTTCAACGTTACACCAGCAGTAGCTCTCTTCAGCCTGGTAACACTGCTGCCTGATGACTCTTCAGGAAAAGAAGAGGATCAAGGCTGACTGCCTTCCATTCATTTGGGCATGAACCATAGGGCTGGGCTGTGAAAGAAGAGCTAAAATCAGCCCTGCCTCCACGATCTTGCATTGTAATTGGAAAAGTCTCTCTTTGGACCTAAAACTGCTGTCTCCCTACCTTCAGCAGGGTAGATGGAAGTATCTTACTACAGCCCTGAATAAGGGGAAAACATATTCTCTTGCTTAGAATTTTGAACTGGCAGGTCTTGAGCACCACACATTACACAGTCTGTACATGCATGTGATATTTTATCTCTGCTTAGCTTTCTGAGGTGGTTTGGGTTCTGTTCTCATAGTCTATATCCTCCTGTGCACTGCCCAACCTTAAATGCCTGTTAGGCAGAAAGAATCCAAATACTAGAAAGATAGACACATCATCTCAGTTAGCAGCCAGAGCCACATCCTCAAGAAGCAGCACAATCCCAGCTCCTGTGAATTCACAAGGACTGACTTCATGAGGTTACTTCAAGCACCAGGGATGGTGTTGTGCTGCACATCTGAACTGTCTGGCTAAGCTGATGCAGTTGGTGCTTTAAGAAAAATAGAGAAGTTGGAAGTAACAGGTTTTACTTAAAGTGTAAAGAATTCTACCATGCAAAAAAGCTAATTTCTGGAAAACTTGCTCTTTTTTTACGTAAACCATGAGAACACTATTAGATTTTCCTCCTTCTTTTCTTTTCTTTTCTTTTCTTTTCTTTTCTTTTCTTTTCCTTTCCTTTCCTTTCCTTTCCTTTCCTTTCCTTTCCTTTCCTTTCCTTTCCTTTCCTTTCTTTTCTTTTCTTTTCTTTTCTTTTCTTTTCTTTTCTTTTCTTTTCTTTTTTTCTTTTTCTGATTTCCTTATAAAAAGAGTGGCCTGTTTAGCTAGACACACAGCCTGTCAGGGTTAGAGTTGATCTGTGAATATAGCTACTAATTTTCAGAGATAAAATTCTGAGGGGAAAAAAATTATGCTAAAAAGGAGAACCCATGAATACAAATATATCAGGACTTCAACATTTCACAAGAGGAAATTTTTCTGGGTTCATTAGAGGTTTTTATAATGGCATCAGCTCATTTTCCAAAGGCTAAGCACAGCTTCAGGTGCTGTTTTGGAGGAAAGGCAGTGCAATGCTGTCAGAAGGGCTTCCAGTATGATGAACAAGATTTTGGCAGAATATGCAATGACTCCCGGAACAGCTTTGCTAAACATCCTGACACAAAAACATCCTTTCTTGCATTTCAATATGGTTTGGTTTCCTCAGGTATTACTCATCACTTCTTCATGCATGTAGTGATCTTATTTTAAATGATAACATTTACTATAAAACATTATTTCATCTCGCTAAAATGTATGTCAGTGAACTCTTCATATTCAATCATATGAAAATTATGATTAGAAATTAAAACACATCTTTTCATGATTAGAATCTACTTCTCTCTTGAGTACTTACCAACTATGTGCCTTTTTTCATGACTGGGGAAAAGAGCTTGCCAATGGAAACAGAGTGCTCTAAGGAATCTTCTGGACATCATTTCCTTTCAAAGTTTCTTAGTGAAGATATTTAGCACATTTGATCCAGTTAATGAAGAATTAAGCTAGTCCTCCTGGCTGTTCACCTACATTTTTCTTGACTAAAAAACCTTGAGGTAGGGGGTTATGCTAGTAGAAGATCCTGCACAAATTATTTTGGCTTGAGTGAATCGTTGATATAAATTCCCAAAAAGAGGGTGGTATGATGGTCTCCACCTGTCATACTCCTATGTGTGTTCCAGTTTAATTTCTTGATGTGAGGTAGAAAATAATATTCCAAAATAGAAATATTCCGAAATCCTCTAAGACAAAGCCAAAGAATTTCCATCACAATAAAAATCTTACATGAATTAAATTGTACACATCCAATTATGTGAATTAAATAGTACAGATTTAAAATATGGATACCTATTTGGACTGTCATGAACATAATACACTCTTGGAACATGACTGGTAAATGAAGAGTTTGCACATGCATATATGTATTTTGTTTGGTCTGGGGTTTTTTGTGTAACTGAACTGTTCCTATTTTATGACTAAAAGTTTTTTGAATTCCTTTATCTTTAGATGTCTTTACACTTTTGAGATTGGAAACAATTTTCGTCTAACTGTAAAACTGAGTTGTAAATAACTAAAGCTCCTTTTTTTT
>VWYP01032756.1:78050-113382 GCA_013400435.1 Pycnonotus jocosus | reverse complement strand
TTTTTTTTTTTTTTAAAGACTCATATGTAGACAGGTCCAGTGAAAAACCCCCGGCTTTAAATAAAATATTTAACCATAAGCAATTCTTTACAACTCTGATTCTTTGTACACGGCAGCCAATTAGGCTTCTTGTCTGTATCCGAATGACGCAATTTTAAGTGCTGGAATATTACTTTATTTCCTGATGACTGAGAGTGAATTTTCAAAGTGGTGCATGAGATACAAGGGTGCAAATCCTGCTAGTAGCTAATGGGATTTTTCTGCACCTCCTGTTTGCCACACTGAGAGACCCTGCCTTGAGATTTTCAATATCTGTGTTTGTCCAGAGATGATGTCTTGTAAATACAGACCCTTCTTAACTGGCCAAATGACCTGTGCTTGATGGGTTAAACCCACAATTATTGAATTGATCTTTCAGATATCTAGTGCTGTTTCCTAATCTTTTCCTGTTTTCTACTCTTATTCCTCTCCCATAAGAAAACAAGACACCTCCACGCATCACCATGAACATCTTCAAAGAAAGTGGGACACTGACATATAAGTTTGAGTAATTTCTAATTTCCCTGGGAAAAGAAACTCGGGATATGCTTACATACATGCTTTCCTCCAAGAATACGAGTATTCCTATTCATCTAGGTGGGATGGGGGAGCGTGACTAAATGGGTAAAAAGGAACAGACAGCATTTCAAACCCTTAAAATATCTCCTGTCATGATAGACCTGATGTACTTTACTAATCTGGTTGCTTAACTTAGGTATTTTTGTTCTGTATTAAATTCTGTCTGTGTGACTCCTGCAGATGATTCAGAAAATTGGCTGAGGCAATTAACTATTAGCACCTATGTCTTCAGTGTCATCCTGAAACATTTTCTATTTCTCTTTCTTCTAATTTCTGATATTCCCTTTGCCACAGGAATGTCAAATCTCTTATTTCTTGAAAAAACACCACATCACAATAAGACCTTGATGAAATGAAACACTTGAGTTTCCAGCACAGGAAGGACATCAACCGGTTGGAATGAGACCAGGGGAGGCCACAAAGGTGATTAGAAGGATGAAGTATTTCCTATGAAGATAGGCTGAGAGAATTGTGATTGTTCAGCCTGGAGAAGAGAAGGCTTCAGGGCGACCTAACTGAGGCCTTCCAGTACCTCAAGGGAGTTTACAAGAAAAATGCAGAGAGATTTTTGCAAAAGCATTTAGGGACAGGACAAGGAGGAATGGGTTTAAACCTAAAGAGAGCAGGTTTAGATCAGATATCAGAAAGAAATGCTTTACTTTGAGGATGGTGAGGCAGTGCAACAGATTGTGCAGAGAAGTTGTGGGTGTCCCATCCCTGGGAGGGTACAAGGCCAGCCTGGATGGGGCTCTGAGCAAGCTGGTCTAGTGGAAGGTGTCTCTGCCTGAGGCAGGGGGGTTGGAACTCCATGATCTTTTAGGTCTCTCCGAACCCAGGCCCTTCTATTGATTCTATGAAATAGCTGCCACTGGATAATTCATATTTTAGAGAAAAAAAATCCAGCATATTTATTTTAAAATTATGTATTGCAAAGACATATTGGGAACATAAAATAACATAAATGAGTGACAGTTATACCTTGAAATATATGTAGGCAGTCTTCCTTTGTAACTCCCAATGAAGGACTTAAATTTTCAAGTGAGACCTAAAAATTTCCCTGAACCAAGGTTCCAGCTCTTAAAGTTGAAATCAGTTTAGTTTGCACATTTAGAAATTTATTATTTTTTTGCAAAGCAAAGCATATTTTTGAAAGTATTTGCATAGCTATGTTTATTCATAATTGCTTCTTTTGAGGAAAATGTTATTTATTTGTTCTAATTTAATTTAGTTTTAATAGAATAGGGAATTTTTTTTCAGATTGGATATCTGCAAAAAAGAATTCATGTGCATCATGTACACTTACTGTAAAGGTAACTCTTGTAAGAGCTGTTTTGCTCAGGCTTTAGAAAATACTTTTACTAGGAACTGTGAAGTAAAACCTATTCCTTAACAGTAAGAAGAAAGAATAATGATAATATCATGCATAAAACTTGCAACCATATTGCTTCCAGCAGCTAAATAATTCTTCTGGTTAAATCCCTGGGGTTGTCACAACCTTCCATTTTTTATGTTGGTAAACATTAGGTCATTATTTCCATCAGCAAAGTGATTGTGCTGACACATAGAAAGTGTTCCCAAAATGATTCAGCAAATCAGTGTCAGTACCACTTGACATCTCCTGATCCTCAAACCATTAGCTCATCCTGACTAGACCAAACTTCCCTAAGCAAAACAACAACAACAACAATAACAACAACAACAAGTTAAAGGAGGAATAGTTGTTGTATTCTTCCTGAGTATCTTCTTAGGAAAGTAATGAAGCAAGAATTTTCTTACTGAATTTTTCTTACAAATTTTCTTGTGAAAATTTTCTCCATATTTTCACTCAATTCTTCAGGGATATTTTCTGGTAGCTTAGCTTCTTGTGACTTCTGTTTCGTGCAAGGTTTGTGGTGGTGGTGAAAATAGGAGAAAAGAGGAAGCAGGATGCAAGCAGCTTAGAGTGATCCATTGAACCTATGCTTCTAATTACAATGAAAAAAAGATATTTAATAATTTTGAGACATTTGTCTGTCAACTAGATACTCTGGAATTACATGTGATTGCAGAGGTCGCTGATGATTACCTAAAAGGAAACAACAACAACAACAAAAAAACCCCAGAACACTTTGGAGAATTTAAAAATTATTACATGTTTTCTTACGAATCTCAACTTAAAAATAAGTTCATTTAAACTCTTATAATGGCTGAGCTGAAGAAAAAAAATATAATTGGGGGAAATAAGTTCAAACACTATAGAAGGTTTCTGATCATTCCTGTTCAGTTCTGAGGTCTCATCCAAATAACCAGAGGCTGTTTCATGGTTAGATATCCTACTATATCTTGTCAGAGTTCCCCTTGATATCAGTACCTCAAAGTTCTGGGCTGAACTCTGCCTCTTTGGGCACAAATTTATGGTGATCACAAGTAACTCCTCTGAACTCCAGTTAAAGGACTATAATGGTTTAAAAGGAGTGTTTTTTCTGAAGAAGAACCAAGGCCTTTGAATAATTATTTGACTGCAAAAAGTAGAAACGAATCATCCACCCAGATTCCACAGCATAATACCAGAGGAGATATAATTTGAGCCACTGTTTAAAATGTGGTCTCTTTCATGTACCATTCAAAAGAATTGGGAGGGGCCTAAAAATTGCTTTTTAAAACTTAGATTATAATATTCTAGTCTTCAGTGTGTAATAATAAATTATTGAGAAAATTTTCACTGGTATGAGAGAATAATTCTGGTTCACTGGACACCTCTGCTGTCCTACAATGACCTGGGCAGTGCTGCTTTTGGGAGCAGTGCAGTGCCTGGTGTGATTTAGGACACACCACAGCAGTGTGAGTTGGGAAGTCTGGGAGCATGGAGTAACATGGAGACACCACTGCAAGCTGAATAAAAAGCAGACCCAATTATTGTGGACAGATGATTTTATTATGCAGATGGCAGATTAGCTTAATGAGGAACTGTTGTAACAGAAAGTGACTGCCACTTCATTAACCAGGACAAGACCCAAACCAGCAGATACTCTGGCTGTAACTGCTTCCTAAATCTTTTTAGTCTGTGTCTCTCCAAAGGGCTTAGCTTCTCTAGAAGTTTCAGCTAGGTTTTCATGCCCCTCAGAGCACCTCTCTCTTTAGCCATATTCTAAATGCACTTAAGATTTTAATGTGCTTATAATTAGTTTAAAAAACCAGTTGAGATTAAAAATATTTTACCATTTGAATGATAATTAGAGCAAAACAAATGGCAGTGCTTCTTTGTGTTTTATTATGTGTTATGACACCATACCTGTTATGTCATATCTACAGAAAACAATTTTTCAAAGGGCTTTGACTCATAAATTTTTGACTTAGAGTTGTGCTCCAAAGGCAGGTCCTCTCTTTCTGAAGGGCCCACAGATATCAGATCCCAGCTATGTGGTGAACTCAGGAAAAGTGGAAGAGTGATCCNTGACACCAGACCTGTTATGTCATATCTACAGAAAAGAATTTTTCAAAGGGCTTTGACTCTGGTTACTTTTGACTGTAACCAGACTTTCTGTGTTTTCTGGTGTCGTCTAGTGACAATAACAAAATCAATATTTTAAGAAAGAACATCTTTAACCTCTTCCAGAACATAAAAATCTAAACAAAGGAGAGGATCCATAAAGTCAAGTAAAAAAGGCAAAGTGAAAGAAACATGTCAAAACAATGTAGTTTCCCAAATCCTCTGCTGAAGGTGTAAATTGCTAGCCTGACACAACTGCCAGTCTCAGCCTCCTCTGGTTACAATTATTTTAATCATAAAAATAACTCTTCAAAGGAATAAGGAAGATGGAATATATATATATATATATATATACGCACACACACTGCTCCAAAAAGAATTTGTGACCCTTAAGAATATAATAAATATTTTTTCAGGTGTTATTAAGTGCCAGTAAGGTGGTAAAAATGTACTTGTGAAATGCTAGAAGAACACTTTTTGGCTTTTTTTATAGATTTTTTGTTAAGTCCATCTTGACAGGAAGATACATCTTAAATTCTAGGGAAATATTTTATGAGCAGAGTTAGTTATAAATTCAACTGACTGCCTAAGATGGCTGCACTTTTAGGAAGAGACAAGCTTAGCAAAGTTAGTCTTCTCATATATGGAAGTATTTAGTACAAAAATCCCTGAAGTCTTTCTCACTATGAATTCTCCTAGCTATTGCTATTATTGAAAAATAATTGAAATTATTTGGTAATGAATTTAATTTTCTATGTGTTATGAACAGTTGACTAACACTTATGAACAGTAGGGCAGGTATATTGAGTTTTTCAAGAACTCTATCTAAACCCTATCTAAGCTCCAGGATCTTGTCAGCCCTGTGTGTCCAAGTCTCTTAACTTCTCTCAATACTTTTTGAGAAAATCAGCTGAGGCAGAGCTCTTATTGTATTTAATTTATTCCTAAGCAGGTAGTCTCAGAAAGCTGCCCCAAAAATACGCAGAGATCTTGATACCTGATAGTTTGCATGAAAACAACTACACTCAAATAATGTGGATCTGGTAACCTGTGCAAACATGAACTGCCAAGTAATTTGTTCTGGGATATTAAATCTAACAAGGCTGACATCATAACTTAAAAGCAAATTGTTTATCTATGCCTTACAGACTGATGGGTAGGGAGCCACTGGCTGCTTACACATAGTGGTCTCTTTTTGCAAACTGGAAGATACAGAAGGAGTTGCTTGTGGGCCATAACCAAAGGACCAAAACAAGGTCTAGAACTCATAGGTCTCCAAAGAACAAATTTATTCAGGTAAATGTACAGTTTAGACAGATGGAAGACTTACTTCTTTTTTTATTTTTTAAAGAGCTTCAAGATGTCCTTCTGAGAAACAGATATTTTCTTGTGCATCCGAAAATTGTGCTTTGCTGAGATTCTCTATCCTGCAGGGAAACTACACATGTATGATGATTGTGATGATAGCAGGAAGGAACTTGTGAGATCACATTATACTCTCAAAATGAGAGTGGGTTGTTGGAGGTTGTTGGATGGATGAAGTTTTTTATTTTAACACCCATATGTGTTTCACTGTGTTTAGCCCCTGCTCATGAGGCTGGACAGGAAAAAATAAAACATTACATTTTGCTGAAGATCATATCTAAAGAAGAAAGAAAAAAAATCTCAAACAAGTTCGACTTAGCCTACTATAATTGTAGAAAAATCTATCTTGTCTTTGATATGATTAATTTCAAATAATAAATAGATGTTTTTCACTGGAGATCAAGTCAATATACACTTTCCTTTAGTTGTACAATAAAAAAATTTGTCATGCTATAAGAGTTATAGTTTTCCTAATTTTCCACAGTCCTGGCAGATATTGATTGTGCACATATTGATATTTACATGAGTGTAATCAAGAAAATGTAGTAGCTGACTAGTATTTCTTACTGAATATGTCCCATGTATATGTTATTTGAAGTATGGGGATCGCTTCTACGATTAATGTGACCATATTGATTTTTGTTGTGTAGTTCTGTGAAGAGTCAAAGATGGCTTGTGAGGTGAAAAAAAAATTAACCCAGGATTAAAAATCCAGGACAGCTCCATAGGAAAACCCCATCCTCATCCATACAGCAGTAGAACCCCCAGTCATCCCTCAGCAGTCCAAAATATCCGTGCAGAGTGTGCTTTGTGAGGAAGGGGCTGTATGCCGCCAGCTGAGAAACACTGCTGCAGAGCAGGCGTGCCTCGGTGGTGGAAGTACCCTGGGATGGGCCCAGGTCCTGTTTTCCCTCATTCTAATGCCTGTGGTAGACTTCTAACAATGACAGAAAGACTCTTTGGGTTGGCTTCCTGACTAATGACCTCATGTTCTGAGTCTCAGATCAGTATTTTTGAAGTGAGTCTTTTTCAAAACTACTGAACCTAGGTTCAGGCAGTTTCATGGACAAAGAGCTTTCACTTGTAAGCTTCCAGCTTTCCAGGTGCCATAAGGGAAAACAGATTGAATCCAGAAGTTCAAAAAATCCATAAGGCGAGAAATCCTTCATTTACATCATTTTTTACAGCTTGCAGTATTATTTGTTAGAAATCCACTCTTATTCAGAAAATTCATATGCAGAGTAGCTGTGGCTGTAGTCAAGATTATAAAAGCTCACAAATGTCTTTGAATATCAGTCTAGCTCCCTTTCATACAGGCCTGTCAATTAATGGACTGTAAAGATGCATAGTTGTTTCATGAAGAACATGTCTTATACAGCTTAAATGTTTTGCAGAAATGAGAACATCTCCAAGTATTTTTCATGTCACTTTGCTGTGATGATCAGTAAACACCCTTCAGGAAACCTGCAAATGTTTCAAAAAAATAAAGACTATTTTTCATCACAAACTGTAATTACTTTAATTATAGGATAATTATATAAATAATGTGTTTGAACACAGCTTTCATTTTTCTTTGTTTTCTAAATATTATCATTTTTCTGTATTTTCTGATGTGTAAACAGGAAACATTCAGATTTAGAAGAAGAGCGGGTGAACTGCCTGCAATACAAACTGAGAAAATCAAATGATGATTAAGCTATTGAAAACTACAAACTAACAGATAATTTTTAAGTAAGCAGGTGTGCTTAGCCATCAAAACTTCAAAATGGAAAATATATTTTAATTAAGTTCTAAAACCTTTGTATATGAGGAGGTCTGGTCTATCATTGACAACAGTGCTATAAAGGTCTGTATACGGTTAGAAATCCATATTTTACTCCCAAAGTGTCAATAGAAGGGTAAAATACCTCCAGAGATTTTCATTCAAGCAATGATTTGGGATTAAATTACTATGAATACACACCTCTATATATGAATGGTTTCATTAGATGAAGGAGCAGGAAAAATAAATATCAATGTCCAGTTAGTGAGAGTGGATACAGACACCTTGTTTTGTTTTGCTTTGTTTTAGACACCCTATTTTTGACCTTGACTTTTAATGAGCCATATACCACCTAGCATGTTAGATGTGCAAATGTCACATATTGTGAAAGCCACAGTCCTTAACATTGTTATACTGGGTAAATTCACCTGCACGGCACGTAAGTGGATAAATCCACAGATTTAGTTTCACAGGCCTAACAATGATTGATAAGTGAACTCCAAATGATCTAAAGCAGAAAAAGATAAACTTTGTTTACCTGCATTTAGCTGCAACTACCCTATGAGCTCAATGTACAACAGAAATTATATATATTGCTGTTTCAAGCTGTCCTGTGTAATACAGTAAAGCCTCAGATGACTTATACAGTGATGCCAGAATTCACTGCAATCAGTTCCCACTGATATTCAAATTGCTCTTATTCTCCAAGATTTTGAAATGGGGTCTCATTGGTTGTTCTGAGAAATCAAACTGTCTGCATAGTATGCTCAATATCAATGTGCTTCTCTAGAAAATTAAAAAATTCTGGTCAGTGCTAAGAAACATGAAAATTTTTTTGGAATAAATTAATTCAGCTAGTCAGTAGATCTTAACACTACCAGGATAGTTACAGTCCTCATGTTATCTTGTTCTTTAATGATATAAAAAAAAATTGAAAACGTAATTGCTAAGTTCTGTGCATGTATATATCGGTCCTAATTTCTAAACTGAGAAAACAAAATTTTGCTACTGCTGTCAATATCCATATGAGTTATAAATATCCATGCTTCTGGATACATTTTTGTGAACTCAATTCTATCCTAGGTGCAAAGCTTGCACTGGGGTAATATCATTGAAAGTCTTTTATATTTATGTGCTTACACACTGGCAGGCAAATCACTTCCAAATAGATGAAGTCACAAGTCCCACTCAAATGGAAAAATTCTGGCTCAAATTCTGAGCCATAAATGATGTCTTATCACTTATTACCCATGTTTGGAAATCTTGATACCAAAACTTATTCCTTGCTCCATTCTGTTTTATTAACACTTCTTCAGATTCACAGGAGCTTCTGCACAGTCACACCAATGCAAGTTCCTGCAGATCTCTGCGGGGATCACAGTTAGATCCCACAGTGACAAACCTTTAACGTGTGCTTTAGAACTGACAGCAGACCTCAAGCCAGTCTTCCTTTACTGCACAAAATGAGGGATTTCTTCACATGTGAAGGGAAGCTGTTCATGTTTTTATGGAGAAAAGACTGTCATACTCCAGGCATGCTTTTGCAGTTCATTTGCATGTGTCCTCTTGCTAAAACCCTTAAAACTCAGATGCATTTAGAGTGATTGTCCTTGCTTTTCATCTTAGGGAAACATGGAAAAATGCAGAACAGGTCAAGCAGGAGACTTCCTCAGCCTTTTGGAACATGCCCAGGTACTGAAGGCACTGGCTTATACTATGTGGCATAGCTAACATAAACAAATATTTTCAGTTCATGCAGCACAGAGGGCAATCACCTGTGGCTTCCTTCTGCTGCTCTGGGTGTACAGCTACCCATGGTTCAGTACAGTAAACTCCAGTATTGCCAGTAACACACAAGACAAAACAGAGAAAGAACAAACCCATTGCAACAGCAACAAGAATCTCTTCAGTAGCTGAGGTCTCTTCACTTGTGAAAAGAAAATGCAGAGAAATAAATATCGTAAGAATGGCACTAAGGACAAGGCAGTCCTATTTATATTTAATAAGACTTTGTAGACTTCTGTGGCCTAATTGCAGTGACATGGTGTATAAATAATATAATTTCATTGGATTAAAAGGAGTTTCTCTTTTATCTGGAGTTAGCCAGCAAAAGCTCTGAAACCACCAGATTGTATCACTGTTTATCAGGAAAATTCTTATTCTAAACATCTGAGTTTATCCCTTCAGGCATAGTTAGGCCATATGTAGTCATAGCATTTCAAATTTTGCTTGGAGCATAAATATGAGGCTAGACAATTGAAAGACAGTTTTTATACATCCTTAAAATTTATGTTTTAGCATATAATGAGCAAGTGTTCCCATGTATGACGATTAGGTGCTTATTTCCTCTGCAAGCCAATGGTCATGGATTTTCTCATCATAAACTGTGAACTTTCATTTCCTCTCTTGCTCTTTGTATTCACCTCTCCACTGTTAAACAATTAAGTAGTAGTAGCTGTTAATATTATGTTAAAAAATTCATCCTATTTCACGGGTTTTTTCCAGTCTTGTTACACTATTTTCATGTGAAAACATGGATGAAAACACTTAGCAAAACAAAAGACATGCAAAATATCAGAAGTAGGACATTTGTAGATAATCTTCAAAACCTATTGCCATATGAATTAAAGAATGAAAACCATCAACACGTTGTAGCTTCTAAGAGTTTTTCCTTGTATATATATGAACATTTGTTCTGCTTTAAAGGATGTATGTGTATGAAGCATTTCTCAATAAAAAGCACCAAAATCATGCATGAAAGGTCACTCAGCTCTCTTAAATGCATGGTATCATCAGCTACATGAAATTAGGAAAGCTAGAATGATAAGCAGTTTCATTTAATGGGAAAATTGGCAATTTCTCCAACAAATAGCTCTGTATGATGGCAGTAGAGCTCAGAGAGGGGTGAAAATTGAGGAGAATTACACTGCAGAACCAACATCTTTTTCAGCCCTATGGAAAAGAGCTGTTCACTACATCAATTATTCTCACTGGGTCTGAAAAGTGTATATCCATGCTAAGGATTTTGTTTTTCTTTCAGATTTAGGTAACAGGTGAATTGTTTATCATTAGCAAGCTTCACTTAGTATTACTGTCCTTGTTTTTTCTTTGAAAACACTTACTACATTGTAAATGCAACGTAGCAAGCAGTATATGTAGTTTATAGCTGAAAAAACATTTCTGCTTTTAGTTTGTTCTTTGATGTTCAAAAAACTACTTAAAAATATCAGTATTTTTCTGAAAAATATGTTTAATAAATACTTGAGTGTTCACATAATGCATGACAATAATGCTATATATTCACATGTAAAGCAAAAGGCTTTGCACCAGCATATTAGTAGACATCATGCAATGAGAACAGCAGGTGTTCTACTCCTCTGGCCCTAAATTTGATCATGTTTATGGCCTCTCATACCTACAGATCTCCAGATGTGACAGAAAAATAAGAATTCTCTTGCTGGGTAAATAATGGCAATATCTGTTTAGGCAATGCTAAAAACTCTTGCCATTTCCCATTCCAACAACTTGGAGTTAACTGGACCTCCTAGCTCATAGAAAATGTCATGTCTGGATTTATCAGTTGGAGGAGGAATCTCAGAACATCTCAATGTAGCTGTTCTAGAAAAGGAAATGCACAATGCATCATAATCATGAAAATAATTTTCATGAAAATAATTAAATATAACTGATTGAAACCATATCCTCCACTGTCGTTTTTATTTAATGGAATTGCATCTAATTCAAACTGGGGCTCCAAAAATCACATAATTCAGAGATCTTGGAGAGCTCAAAGCTAAATCTTGTATCCTTATATTTTGCTCTTAGTCTTTTCAGAACATCTTTACATTTAACCACTTTCTTTTCAGATGCAGCATACAATTTGGCCATGACTTACTGGAGCCTTATTTGGAGTAGATAATCCCTTCAACATATTAATGCATTGTATAATGGAACTACCTTAATGCAGGGAAATCTGGTGTTTCAAAATGATGATGCATAGAGTGCAGAAATATAGTTAAAAGATGGAAAAAATAGTCTTTAGTTTGAATTAATACAAAAATGGTTAATTTAAATGTGTAATTAGAACTATCATATGGGGTCAAAGTCTCAGCCCCAGAAATGTCATCATGCAATCAACAAAATTGAGTTTTTGTTAAAATAGTATAAGAAAATGCCAAATGTTGAGCCAAGACAACACCAGGCAATCAAGAAGTTACAGCTTCTTACAGAGAAAACAAGCCAAGGAAGCATTAACTAGCAAGTGATTGTCATAAAATACATAGAGGTGCTAATCCTTATCCCACAAAACACAGTGGCAATTCTACTGTAGATTGCCCAGTTCATTCTGATAAGGAATGCACAAGTAATATTTGAAGAAAGGGAATTATGACACTTAAATTTAGTATTTTATGTCAAAACACTCATTTAATACTGCCATTGGAAAACCCAAATTAAATTGGCTTTTGGTTCATGACTCATTCGCAAACCCCTCTTGATTGGTGTCAATACATGAGTATTTTTTGTCTTTGATAACTGATTTAGCTGAATGATTTTTAGTCACTCTGTTGTTCAGGAGCTGCTCATTTTGATTAATCACTGTTTGTGGGATGTTTTTGGTCATGCAGTATATTTTCCTCTTCTTGATTAGCTGACTGAAACTTTAACAAAAGATAATGAGTTATGACTAACAAATGAACAGTGAGTAATGAACAATGCATTCCAGTTACAAATTTGGACAATATTACAGGAGCACAGAGCATGTTTTGAATACTGTGAATATTGGGCAACAAATATTTGTAAATATCTTGTGTTATGGTGGTAAGAGTAGCAGTAATTTCACATGTAAAACATGTGTCATTTGTGACTGAATTGCAAGTGTACTCCTTGCATCATTCCAACAATTCTAACTCTGAAGTGGACACATAAACTAACACAACCTCTTTAAAAGATGTAAAGAAGCTCAAATTGGAGATGTTTCTAAATAAACTGCTGAGGGTCCTTCTTAGTCAGTTATCTTACATCTAAAGTCTCCCATAATTATTCATTTTCAAGGCTCAATAAAAATTAAATCTCCACCTGTGAATAACATCAAAATCAATTTTTCAAAATGACACATAACCCATTAGTGTTTAACAGAGGTTGAAGCTTCTGTATTGGCTTAGTCTTCTCAGATTGTACTGGTGACATTCTGGTATGTTTGCAGTAAATCCAGAATAAAGAGCTCTCTTTGCTATAGTAGTTAGCTGCTTGCAAAATCTAATTAAGGCTTCATACTCCTTAACCATTAACATTATTCATTTAATAAGCACTAAATTAGGCAGACATATGTGTCATATATCATCAGGAAATCAAGCACAGAAGGTTGGGACTTTTATGACTTTCTGTGACATTTGAGTTGCAAAGGCTAAATCCCGTACACTCAATTATCTTTCCCCTATTTTTTAGGCCCAAACAAATCTAAGAGATTCTAAAATAAACTTGTTGGGGTACCCTGTGTTAAGGCTGAACTAAGAGAGTGATTAACTTTCACTGAAAGCAAAACTAACCTGAGCATTGTGTTGCCTTATAGGATCAACCAGAGAAAGAGACACAGAACTTGCTGCAGTTTCATAAAACTCATTAAGAGGTAGCAGAATTCCTTCTGTTCCTAGCTAGTCATCATGAAAGGTGCCATACCTATATTTTCTGCACTTTTTTTTTTCCCCACAGATGCTGCTCTGAAATCCAGCGGTTATAAGTCAAAAGGAACATCATGGCACACGTAGAGAAATTTCCCTCACTGAAGTGGAACCTGCAGTGTTCATTTATTTAGGAGGTAAATTTGGATAGCACTATTGCAAGAGTGAAGTCACAATTTAAAACAAACCCTTCCAATGGCTGAATTTGTTGTGCTGGGCTTTGTTTATTCAGGTGGATCTCATTCCTGCTCCTCACATTCTCTGATGTTTAAAATGGTCCCTAGAAAGACAAATCAGTTTCTCTTTTCATATAAAAAGTTAATACAAACACCAGATAACTTTCAGAGACTTCAAAGGAAAATGATAAAAAATGCTTTGCAGACACAGAAGAAAACAATCCTCGGCAGTCTTCATCCTCTCCTCATTTCCTCAGCTCCACAATGAACAGGCATGTTTAAGTAAATTTGGCTTAAAAAGCCCAGCTGAATCTTCAGAAAGCATTTTATGTTCAATTCAGTCCTGGAAAAAATAAGAGTGGGCATTTTTCTAATCTCAGCATCAAAGTGAGTACCCTACTGTTTCTGAAATGTAACCCTGGAATTCAATGAATATAAATACAACTGGTAAAGCACTCTTATTTTGAAAGCAGAATTGAATGGGGTTTTCTTTATCTAATTTAAAAATAAAAAATTCTTTTTGGTGCAATCATGCACTTCCCAAACTAGGAAAATGAAAATCCAGCATGATACATTATTTCTGTGTTTAACCAAATCACCTACCTCACTTGTATCTCTTACAGAATTTATCATTCAGTTTCTTAGGCCCACTTCCATATTATGGTGAGTGTTTTGCATTTTTCAGCAAGGTACATACAGTTAGCAGTGTATTTCTAAAGTGGTCCAAGAGCAATACTCTTCAGCCAGCATAAAGCAATCAACACTTAAGACGACGCAGTAGAAAAAAAATTAGTAAAATTATTCTATGGCTCAAAATATGACTTGGGTTAACCAGTCTTTTTATAAATTAAGTTTCTGTTGGCAAAGTAGCAACAAAGAATTTAAGAAAGCAAAGTGGGACATTTAATGTAGCTCCTCAGTAACTAGAAATCTCCCTGATTTTGGATCCATGTTACTTTCTGAGGCTCACCCACTTTCTGTATGTAGCCTGAGTGTTCTCTGCGCTTCCAGAAACTTTCTTCCCTGAATTGTCTTGGGGCCAAAGACCTATAGGGGACAAAGCAGATACTGATGCTTCTTTTTCCTTATCTTTTAGTAAATCTGAAATTACAAATTATACTCATTATCTTTTGCTTTTATTTTCTGAGCTGTGCTCCTCTTTTCCCAGGCCATCACACAGCTCCAGTCACTCAAGAGAAGAAGGAATATCTAGGAAAAAATCCAGAGAAAGCACAAGCAACAATTTTTTCCTTCACTCTGGCAAATTCTGGCAGCAGTCTAGAGAGATCTGTGACTAGGTCTGTGTGCTATTTGTGTGTAGTGGGCTGACCATGGCTAGACAACAGCTACCCACCAAGCCACTCTATCACTCCCTCTTCCCAGCTGAACAGCGGAGAGAAAATAAGATGAAAAATGACTTGGAAGTTGGCATAGGGCAGTTTACTAAAGCAAAAGCTAAAATCTGCACACACACAAGTAAAGAGAAAAACTAATAATTTTATTCTCTACTTCCCATCAGCAAGTGATGTCTGGCCACTTCCCAAGGCCAGGCTTCAGTACGCCTGGCAGTTCCTCAAGAAGGCAAACATTGTAAATAACAAATGCCCCCCCTTTGTCCTCCTTTCCCCTTAGCTG
Organism: Pycnonotus jocosus; assembly: GCA_013400435.1. Taxonomy (NCBI): domain Eukaryota; kingdom Metazoa; phylum Chordata; class Aves; order Passeriformes; family Pycnonotidae; genus Pycnonotus; species Pycnonotus jocosus. The sequence continues at coordinate 98,679 of VWYP01032756.1, read as the reverse complement.
TTATGTTTGAGTTGATGTCATGTAGCATGGACTATCCCTTTGGTTAATTTGGGTCAGCAGGCCTAGTTGTGTCCCCACCCAGGATCTTGTCCAAACCCAACGTGCTGGTGGGGTGCAGAAGGTTGAGCAAACAGCACTGATGCTGTGCCAGCTTCTCAGCAGTAGCCAAAATACTGATATGTTATCAGCACCTTTCCAGATAACAATGCAGAGCACAGCACTGTGAAGACTGCTGGGGGAAAACGAACTCCGTCTCAGCCAGATACAATGCAAAGTGGTGCTGCTGAAGAGCTTAAAAACAGATAAATCATAACTCCTTGTACAGCTCTACCTGGTGTCCTACACGGAAGGGAAGTTGCAAATTGCTCAGATGGAGGAGCTTTTTACTATAATATGCTTTGCAAAGAGGAGATGTAGAAGAAAGAGGGTACAGCTGGAACTCTCAAGCATTTGTTTTGAAGAAGCCAGAGGACAAAATCAATGAGAAAGTAACTCAAATGTGACTCTGCTACTGCAAAATCCACTCTCTATCTCTAGTATTTCTCCCATCTCCAGACATTTGCTCAGTTTTGCCCCATTTTTAGAATGCTAAGAATAATTTTCCCATGCAGAAGAGTTACAATGCCTTATTTTATTATTCTAATTACTTTATTAAATGAAGGTGTGATCTTTACACCTGCAAATACATTGTCTTTATGGTAGAGCCCCCCATGGAGTCTCACAGGGCCCTACATGCATAATTTGCATTAACATTAATGGTCATTACCTGCTCAAATGTCTTATGTCTCAGATTAATGGAAGTTAGATTCCTGCATGCCTCAGCAAGTTTCTCCAAAATTCTGGTTTCCAGTGACACAAGGATGCCTGGAGCTCTGGCCACCCATGGAATGGCTTTTGCCATGAAGCCAGTGCTGGTGGCCATGTCTGACACATGTAGGTAGACCTGTGAACAGAGATGTAGAGGTAATTTCAGCTGCTTTGCTTCTCTTTCATTAGTTTTCCATGTATGCATTTGTAAATACATGTACCTACATTTGATAACATATTTACATGCATATTTACATATTTACATCTCTGATCATACATTCATGCATTGGCATGTCAACGTTTGTGTATATATATATATATACATAAACCCACACATTATATATTCACAGTCACTGTGACCATTAGCTTAGTTCAAAGAATGCAACTTTCACTGATGTTCTGATCTGACATCTCCTCATGACATATTCATGCATAACCGAGTAGATAAATCAATAACTAAGTCATGACTTACATTTAAATACACATTTCTTTGTATCATCTTTAAAACTGATTTTTTTTACCTTGATATAAATATCATCTTCGTGCATTATCTTGGTTGTCAGTGCGTACTGAGCTTGCTGAACATAAATCATATTGGCAGTATTGAGTGCATTTGCTCCCATGTGTTTTCTATAATATGGAGTCCTGGGCCTGACAAATATTTGAGCTGGAGACCATGTAGCAATTTCAGATATTTCAGTTTCATGCCAAATAATTATGAAGGCAAATACGTAGTACTTTATTTTCCTGTCTAAACTGTGTTATAAGGGAACAGCCCTCAGTTCAAAGGTCCTGCTCTGCCCTTCAGTTGCATCCCAGGTAGGTACTGGGATGACTCTAACTTGTTCTCTCTACCCTGCTCTTCTGCAAGAGGAAAACTGAAAGCCAGACAACAAAAATGTAAAGATTCCACAGAAAACTCTTTGTTCCCAGTGCTGCTGAGCTGTACCAGCTATATAAAATACTGTTGCTTTCCATTCCTGTATGTCTCAAGAGAGATGTTTTATACACAAAAATCTCAACAATTGAAGAATTTGTCTGAAATTCACATGGTGACATGCTTTGCTTTTCATAGTAGCTCTCTGTTTGCTGGTGCAATGATCTTCTGCTGTTTTTAAAAAAACAACCTATGTTTTTCACAAGAAATACATGCCTCTAGCTGCTGTCCTTTTTTTTTTTTTTTTTTTAACATGTTAGTTAAAAACTTATTTGCCATTCCAAAACTGCAATTAAGGAAAGGGATATTGTTATGTATTTTTTCCCATATTTTGAGAAACATTAACATAGCCATGCTTTGATGTAAATGACACCTGACAAGAAAGCACTGTCATGTCAAGATGCACTTTCCACAGATCTCCTAAAAAGCCCCAGAAAAACAAACTCAGACTTGGAAAAATTACATGCCTTTGGAAAGCATTTTTTATGGTCTCTTCAGAGATAATTAGATAATTTTCTGAAGATTTCCTCTTTAATAAGTTTTGGACTAGCTTTAAAAAAAAAAAAAACAAATGCGATCCAAACTATATATTCTTCATCAGTGCAAACCATCTGAATTTTGAAGATTGAAATCTGGCAGAGAAAGGCCGGGAATGTCTCTAAAGACCATATTCAGTGAAGCACAGATTCATAACATCACACAGTTTTATTCAGAGGAGACTTTTAAGGAATATCTCCTCTACTTCCTCCTGCAATAAGCAAGGACATTTTCAGCTGGATTGCTCAGAGACCCATCCAACTTGACCTTGAATGTTTCCAGGGATGGACCAACTGTCACCTCAGAAGAGAGTTTAGATCAGTAAATAAGGTGTTCAGCTCCTGATCAAACTCATTCCGTTAGCTGAAAGACAGTTCTTGAATCTTCTTACCTCATTTTACACAAACTTAGTGTTCCTGTAATGTCTGGTATGGATTGCATCTGAGGTAGGTGATGAAAAAGTCTTCAATTAAAAGAAAAGTTATTTAGCCACTCAAAGTAGCTAAATAAGTAGACTCTATTCCTTTAGGAGGAATTAACTTTTAGCAACCAAAACCTCTTCCATATTACCATTGTCAAATCAAAATGTAATTGCACAGTATCATAGTGACCTCCATGAATAGTATGTTGCATCACCTAAGATTTAAGGACATGACAGTCCTAGTGAAATTAAATTCTAAGTGCTTTTTCAACACTTATCAAAATGGAAAATTATATTGGGGTTTGGCCAATGAATTCTTGCTGCTCAGACTCTTTGCCCAGCAAATCACACAATAATTCTTTCCAGACTGTGATAAACTTAAAAATCAGCTTCAGCACACTGAAAAATATATACGATTTTTTACACTTTATAGAGAATTCCTTCAGAAAATTCTGGCATTTCTGACATGATGTAATCTTGTCATTGGCAGCAAGTGCGCAATGGCAGGCAAAATGTACCACAGGCATTTTTGTGCTATGCCAAAATAACAAACAAGGCTGTGACTCGCTATACTGAATATGAGCTTCCAGGAAGGGTTGTTAATAAGTCAGTAAAGCCTCTGTGGTATTGTGGTATCAACAAGAATTCAAGGGGTAAAATGCATGAGATAATATCAGTCTATCATGCTTTTTACACTCTTGGGTGAGAAAAGTCCTGGCCTACTCGTGCCCCCAGAGCTGGAGTTATCAGCATTCTGCTTCTCACCTCCAAGGTCAGGATTAATTTCCTTTTTTCAATACTTTTACCTATGAAGAATGACCTAAATAAATGGAATCGACAGATAAAGTATTTTATGAATAAATTAGGAAGTCTTTCCCTCCTGTCATTGTCACCTCTTGAAGTGACAGATTAGCTGCTGATCTGAATCTATCAAGTGAATTCTTGAACTAACACCCTCCTGCCCTCCCAGGAGAAAACTTTAGCTAAATAAAAAACAGCTATAAAAAGATCTTTCTCACAGAAAGCTAAAGACACTGAATCTTTGAGCTGCAGGTCTCATTCCACCACACAGATTCAAACCTTATATAGACATTTTCTCCTGTGAGCAGTAATACTTTTCCTGTCGGAAAAGCAGGATTTGCAAAGCCTGACAGACTGTACAGACCGCCTTATTAGTTGACATTCACCAAGTTTTAAATAAGATCTAAATCTATGTTGTTTATTCACACAGAGTGTGCCTTTGGTCTTTATTGCTAATTAATTCATTTTGCAAACGCATCTGCCGAACGTTTAAAGTTGTTTTACAAACAGGACGTTCAAAGTTGATGCTGCCTCTTCATCTTCAGTGCACCTCACTTGGTCTACGTGTTGTGGCACATATGGAATGTAGCATCGTTCATTGATCTAACACACTCAAAATGTGTAGACACCAGGGAACAAATTAAGGGCAAAATCCTCCTCTCAGATCTGTTGTGCATGGATCAGAGATAAGCAGTACAAATTAGAGCTTTTCTCAGCTGCAATGCACAAATGTTGTTTCATGAGTTCCCCTCTAGGCTTCAAAAAGAGGTTGTGCCATTTGTGCAATAACATCCTCCTTGGGCCAGGCAAATCTCCAAGGGTGTGTGGTCTGGCCAAAAAGAGACCATTTTATCTTTCAGGTCTCTGCTCCCATCAGACATTTGCACACACACACTTCACTGAACATGAGATCGAATCAATACAAGCAGGCCTGCTCAGGAATGAAACATGAGCACTCAATAAAATAAATCAAGAAGGAAATATGTGTACAGTCCCCAGCCTGATGAAGAATTCAAATTGCCTCAGAGTGTTTTTACAATTTTACATATAGAACTTGTTTAATTTTCTGTTAATTCCCTGTGTTGTGTGCCTATTGCAGTTTACTTTTACTCTAATTAAAATAAAATATTAGACAAGGTTGCTGTGTTTATCCTTCATCAGTATGACCAGGAGAAAGTCAGTTTGTGGGTTAATGATGGATCTTCACCTCCCTTTAATGTCCACAGTGGCTGTGAATTTAGATTTCTGTGTGATTAAAAAGAAGGTTGTGCTGCATGCTGAAGCACATGTGAAGCATGTCTGCTCTCAGTCTCAAATGCTATATCATACTTGGCTGGTCACCCAGGCAGATTCTCATCAGGGTACTCCTACCTGGGATCCAGGGCATGACTATTCCTAGTGAGACAAATACTGTGATATTTGTGCCCATGATAGGTGTAACGTGTTTAGTCGTGTCAGCCAGAATATTGTTTCTTGCATACTGGGGGGAGCAATCTTGTGTTTGTCTTTGAAATAAGATGCTCTGAAACAATCAAATATATTGAATCCATTTCCAGATACAGCACCAGCGATTGGTACACTGCTAGGGAGGCGTTCACAGTGTTCATGCTCCAGTAATCTCTTCCCAGGAAGAGATCCATCATTTCAGTGCTCTGAGGCATGTGGGCTCCAAGCTCTGGGAGGGGTTTGGGACTGCTGCCTTGGAAATGGGTTTGATCAATACAGTGTCTAAGATGTGGGAATAGTGACCACTCAAGTTTCTAAAGAAAATTCTCCAGCTCCTGTGAATATTAAGAATAGCTGAAAATCAGATAATAAATCAGATAATAAATCCAAGGACACATACAAAGTACAAAGTAGGCTTCATGCTACTGCCTGCTTTAAGCAAAAGATGTTTCTTCTTGCCTCTTTGAATACATCTTATTGAAATCTTCACAACTAATCTGGCTTCTTCTTGGTTTGTAAATGTAGGTAAAACTAATTTGGATTTTAAGATTTGTATATTTTGTATTTACAAAAAAATAAAGCCAGGATTTATTTTTAACATGTCTTGTATTTTCAAGACAAGATTTTGTAATACTAAGGGTGTTGCATTTTTCTCTTTCAGCTACTGAAAATCTTTTTTTCCACTGAGACAAGTGCATGACTAGATAGTATTTTGATGCCTTTGCATGATAAAATAGTCTTTAGCTGAGAACAGAAATACACCCTTATCTACTGACGTTGCTTGTGAAAGAAATACAGCCATCCAGAAAGATAGCGTCTTTTGTTTTTCTAAATTATTTAGTTGAAAAAGAGACTGTGATCCACTGATATACAAGCAAATGTCCCACCCTGGCATTTCTCTGCCTAGCTATCTCTCCAGTTCTGAAAATTACTGATCCAAAAAACTAAAGGTGGGAGGCAAAATTTCTGTGTGTGAAGCACGGCACTTCAGATATCATCACAGAGCCTATTCACCAAATTACTGGAGATAAGAGACTTTTCTTTGCATAAAGGGCATTTACACTCTTCTCAGAATTGCATTTTTATCCCCAAAGACTGAACAGTATGATTAGGAGTTCAGTATTTGGCATACCAAAAAGGAGAGACATAGTCTCATTCAAACGTACTTGTTTCTGAGATATTAGGTGAAGATCTACAGATTTTTCTTTGCCTGTAAACTGTTCAGAAGATGATGATCTTATCTAGCTCATACTTTTTAATACAAGTGTATTTTTGCTCAAAATGCGATTTGTAAATGAGTTCAGCAAAATCCACTGGCCAGATGCCAGTGTCAGAATATTGAGTCTTCTCTAGCCTGTTTTTATAACTGGAAGTCAACAGGGCTTTATGTAATTTGAAATACTAACATTTTCATGGAAAGCAAATGTTTTGAAAAGAAAGCCTGAACACTGAAAAAGGATGTCCACTGGCCATATTTTAAGTTATAAAAATTCACCAACCCCCTTCAATTTGAATGTCAGCGAGTGAATAAGACAAATTCTAAGTATTCAAGAAGTTTTTAGAGTGTAGAAAGTGTTTCTAAGGAGTTAGAAGTGCAAAGTACATGTTTTTAAACAGTGAAATCAAAGAGACATAGTCTTACACCTATAGTCTCCAGAGCAGCCCTCCTGTGTAAGGCAAGCTGGATGTATATTCGAGTTGACAAAGGGAACTACACACCAATGAATGACAAATATTTGAGACTGAAAGGAAAACTAGTAGAAAAGGGTGAGTGCAAGTCTTTCCAAGTCCCAACAGTTTCTACAGGAATAAGTCTCTGTACTAAGTCTGAGGTCCACCAGGGTCTACCACAGCAGAAGGTGTCTACTCCTAAATATTAGTTTTGAGGCTTGAGAATAAAATCACCACCATGTTTTTTCACCCTGTTCACAGCAATAGGTTTCCAAAGACAAGAAAGATGCTGATATATGGTGATGAAGCTTTGGACCACTGTACAGAAGAAGCAGAAAAACATAAGCAACCATCAATGCTAGCAAAATAGGACCATTACGAATTATGTAAAGGTCAGAGAAAATGAATAAATATTAATGCACTTATCATGCAGAATCTGATAAATGTGCTGTTATGACTGAAATATTATTCAAAGACAAGTATTGTAATTAAGGTTTTTCTTTACCCTAGGCAGTGATAAAGAAATGCTGGGTTTATCCTCAGCCTTTAGCCAGCAAGTGTTTTTTCTCTCCCGTGCAATTCTAATGTCAGTTCTTAATGCAATAACCCTTTGCGACTGAATGAACAGCTAGTTAATACTTCAAAAGTGTGGCATCCCTGTTGCTAAGCATTTAATTTCCCCCCCTTCCTTTTCTCTTACTTCCAGGTGCTTTCCTGGACTACAGTGCTTGCTAGTTTGTGTAACCCCGTGATGTCAGAAGGCTTAAGAGCCCCTAGAGCTAATACAAAATGCATGAGCACGCCATATCTTGAAATTCCTGCTGTCGGAAGTGCCGGCTTGGAGGAGAGACAGGAAGCCTGAAGGGGAGAGGCAAAGAGAAGTCCCAAAGGAAAAAGAAATGGGGAGAGGCAGGGAAAGAACGAAGAAAGACAAGACAGCTGAGAGCATCAAAAGAGCACGGGGGAGAGGGGAGACTAAAGACGACTGGAGCTGAGGGCTCAGGCTGCACAGAGGGGCACAGAGGCTGCAGGGAGGCAAATCTCAGAGTGCTGCTGACAGCGGGCAGGGGGACTCGCAGTCAAGCACTGATATTGAGCTGGTGTCCGTCCTTCTTTCCTTCCAGGACATACACTTCTTTCAGAGGAGGTAGGAAGTCTGAGCCCACCACGGGATGGCGTGGATCAACTGCAGGCATCATGACTTCGTGCTGTAGGGCCAGGGTGGCAGGAAATGCTGCACAAAAGGCCATCCCTCCCCACACCCGGCTCAGAGGTGGAAGTCACACGTGTAACAGGGGCTATAGGGCACAAAAGCATCGGCAGCATGGTTGTATCAAACGATCCCATTTTGAATGACAATGAGGACAAACAAATATTCCTGGCTCTCTGCTCTAAGACTGGGCAAAATGATGTGGCACACACTTAGGCCTTGCAAGCCTCCAGCACAAACCGGGCCACCCTCTCAGCCACAGGGCTGCGCCTGACAGGCTCTAGTGCTACTGTCTGTAATTTTTGGTGGTTTTTTTCAATGCCTGTCTTGTTATCGTGAGGCAATTAATACTGGCTATGGGTATGATGTGAGCTGTGGAAATGTTAATAGAATCACAGACTGGACTGGGTTAAAAAAGGCCTCAAAATTCATCTAGTTCCAATTTCCCGGTAGTGGACAGGGACACCTTTCCCTGGGCCAGGTTGATCAGAGCCCCATCTAACCTGATCTTGAACACTTACAGGGACAGAGCATTTACAATTTCTCTCAGCAACTTGTTCCAGTGCCTCACCATACTTACAATATTTTTTCCCCCTAATGTCTAATCTAAACCTTCTGTCTTTTACTTTGAAGCCATACCCTTTTGTCCTGTCACTACATGCTTTTGCAAATGTGTAGGGGGATAGTGAAACTGTCAGGAAGGCACAGAGGCAGCTTCAAACCTATGGTGTTTTTGAAGGTTTGCAGCATTCCACTTACTGAAGCTGAGATAAAGCTCAGAATTGTGCTGTAGTACAAATCTTCCAGTGAGCAAGCACAGCAGAAATGCACACATAGATGAATGAAAACACTTTCTGCACATATGTGTTTGGGCAAGAACTACTTCTGTGTGGGATGTGGCTCTCTTTTACCATATTACTGGCAAAATTTGAGGATCACTTATATGAAAAATATAGGAAAAGCAAGACAAAGGGTAAACTCTGTTAAATTGCTGATGCTCTTTTGAGGGCTGACATATTACAGGAGGATAGCCAAGGTTCATGTCTAGATATGTTAATGTGCTGTTGCCATTAGGGCTTAGGAAAATGATTTATTCCATTAACACCCTCTTTTCCTCACCCACTTTCTGGCTTGCTTTCTCCTCTGTTAGGACAGAACATGCTTCTCAAGGGTGGGCTCAGGCCATAGTAGTAGAAGCTCTTGTATATTCAGGCAAGCCTCTTTGGCCTGCTCTGTTTACTCCTAATTTCTGAGGAAAAAACCCAGAATATTTCAAAATAGATGGACTGTCCTCAGGTATCCTCTTCTATTCGTGATGGGATGTCTGCCATCAGCTCCCCAGAACAATGAGAAAACTGGGGTCCACAAGGTGGTAGCAGGATTGTATCACAGGGTTGCTGCAGAGGAGGCAAGACCTGCAAGGTTTTCCAGGGCCACACAGAGATGTGTGACACCCATACACTGAGCAAAGAGATGTCTGTGTGCACAGGGTGCTCCTTATTTGGGCTGTGCTGGAGGTAAAGCACGCTGGAGGACGATGCTCTCTATTCAGCCTCACGTGGACTGGGTGATTCCCAGATCTGAAGGTGCCACTAGAACCGAATACTCCTACAGGTCTTGTTACAAAACAATGAAAAAGCAAGGCCTCTCTCTTGTTTCAGTGGTTTGTGAGGAGCTGTGCTGAGCCAGGCTTGTGGAGGGACAGAACTGTAGGGCTTATAAAGCAGAGTTTGCTTTAGATGGTGCCATTCTGCTGTTCATTGCAACAGGCCAGAAGGAGCCATTTGCTTTTACAGCAGGAATGATGTGATAAACATAAACAGAAAACTCTTTTCCTTTGCCAGAGCACAGGGATGAAGCCCAGATTCTAAAAATTATGAACACACTTTTTCATTCAAGTCTTTCTTGTCCCAGATTTGCCCAGCTGCTGTCTTTGGGATATATGATGCATGCCCTGCTACTCCCTGAGCATCTGCTATGGGGGACTATGAGAGACAGAGAAATGGACTAAAGGGACATCTAGTTTGAGACAGTATGTTCTTATGAGGCAGATCCTGCTTGCACTGTAGGTATTCCAGCATTTCTGGTGCCTGTGCAGCAAAATGAAGGCTCAGTTAGAGCATGAGAGAGTATATTCTGCTTGGTTGCCAAGCTGTACTGGTAGAAGTGCGAAGAACAATGAGGGCACAACAGCACTGGCTCTACAAAATGCAAATCAGAGCCTGTTGTTGCTGAGGACCCTCTCAGTATCTCCTCTGGTTTTTAGCAAAGCTAATGCTCATGCCACTGTGTGCCCATTGCTACCTCTCCTTGTACGCTGTGTAACAGATGCATGTCTGCATTTTCACACAGATGTGCACCTTTTCCTCAAGATCTGTGGGTTCCTCTCTCTTGCTGGCCTCCTGATATCTGCATCTGTCAGGATCGGCCATCTCTGGCTCCCCCAGGCTACATTTGTACTAATAAAGCAGACAGATACACAGCATGGCCACATGTGTGTCCCTACAGCCGAGTCACTGGCATGTCCTGCTGCTGCTTTGGTCAGGTTCTCCCACCAGTAACACTGGACACAGCTGGGAGGTAGCATGGGCCAGAGATGATTCCAGTGACAATCCGAGCCTATTTTGGAGTGTAGGAAAATATGCAGGTATTTTTTTTGCCTGGCTACAAAGGGAAAGAGAAAAATGCCCCAGCCCTTTTTACCTTATCAGCAAGAACATAGTCTGGGCCTGGATCTGAAAGAACAGTCAAATTCATGGGCAAGAAAAAAAAGTTACCTGGATTCTCTGAATTTTTGAACCTATTACCCTGTAATGGTAAATGCACATTCCTTGCTCTCTAATCTTACATTATAGAAGATACCATTGATCAGTCTAGAAACTGGCATAAAATGTGCAGTTCTTATTACTATTAAGTTTTCAAAAAACTGAGAGGGAGAATGAGGGGGCCTGTGGGTTGAGAAGTAATTTCACAGAGTCTAGAAATCGCCACTCAATCCAATCTCATAATCTGCAGAAGAAACCTGAGGCCTACATCCAATCACATGGTCCTAGCCATCCCAAGACACTAAATTCTTCCAAAAAGACTACAAAATGTCAGGTCCTTTGGTATAGAAGAACAAAACCTTAAAAATCTCAGTGCCCCATATAAAGGGAGAACCTGGATGGGAAAGTGCCCAGATGACCTGCAGAAGGGTAGTGCGGTGTAAAGAAGCTGAGGCAGAGGATAGGAAACTCACAGATTTTAGAGAGTGGGAACAAAGAGTTAACAATGTGAAAAAGGCTTTCTGATTGCATAGTTGGAGTTATCCAGCTCCATATAGTTATCAAAGCTACCAATGTGTTTTTTTCTTCATTCAGCAATTTAATTTGATGCAAGGGGGAAGTTTGGGTATGAGACTGTACATGTCTTCCTGCAGCTGAATTTTGCAGTCCCAGACTATCCTGCCTAGTTCAGATATGACCACCTGCTACAGATTTTTGGGTCTTCAGCAGCTCCTCTCTTCAAGAATAAGAGTGCTACATCCCAATACTGTATATTATGCTTTAAAAGCAACAGTGAGGATAAAGCCAAACGTAATTCAGATTTCAGGAGGCTTTTGATTAACAGCAGTGTAGCATCCCTGGCAGCACAGCAGCTGGATGCTGCTGGGAACAGCACAAACAGGACAGAACTGATCCTGCAAACCTACTGCAAACAGAACTGCTGAGTCACAGATCAGCTGCACCCTAACAGCTCAAAAGTCTGGGTGCAGAGCTGATGATTACAGTCTGAAGCTGAATATAGGACTGCATGCTCAGGTAGAAAAGCAAGCAAGAGAACAACAAAGAAAGCAAGAAAGCCTAAGGAGTGAGACCGGGTGGCTTCACCTCATTCAGGCCACGGTGATTTCAGGTGTGACATGAGCCATTTCTTGGTGGAGTGCAGCATCATAATGGTCTGGTAAAACAGAGCTTTAAACTCCTTAACAGAGAAAAAAGGGGAAACGTTGTTTTCCTATGCCATATGCATCACCATACAGCAAAGACTGACTCCAAATAGCAAAAGAGAAGAAAGTTTTTTCCTCTGTGTCCTTACCTTGGTGATAGCAGGGTGAAATTGCCTTTGCAGCTTGGTTGCTGAATGGTAGCAGCAAGGTCATGATATTTCTCCCAAACATCCTCAGTATCGATTCTTCATTTTTTTTTGTTTTGAACACATAACACAACAATATAACGAAAAACAGGAGGGTGTCAGGCAAAGCTGTTTGAAGCATGCACTACTGCTGCTTTAAGAGACAGCTGTGCAGTGCAGAGAATGAGCAGTGTGTACAGGTCTATAATGAGTTGGGCTACAAATATATTATTCAGATTTTCTAGCAGATGGATGGGACATTTTCACCTACGCTGAAATGCGTGTCATCACATACAGCAAGAGGATAAACAAGTCTGGGTCACCTTGATGAAAATTGATGGTGACTTACACGTCCTTATTCAAAACCAGTCATATTCCCATTAAGACATCCTCAGACAGCAATTTTCAGAATAAGCCTACATAACACTTTCCAAGCCTTTCTAATCTTTAGTTTGTGTTGATTGGAAAAAGGCTTTATTGTGCTGAGTCAGAGATTCCATGTTTGTCTGCTGAATAATAAGAAGGGAAACATTTTCAAGTTTGTCTTTTCATAGTCATATGGCCGTGTAGCCTATGAAATGTGGAGATTTTCATTTGGAAGATCATGGCTGTAAAAAGCCATCCTGTAAATTTTAGCTAGCTGGTTTGGTCAGCTTAGGTACATTTTTTTGCATGATAGTATGATTTAATCTATTGGCAAAGGTCTCAAATTCAAAAAAATCTATATGGATTTGGAGGGTGTGGAGGGTTGAGGGGAAGCAGTCTTAGGTTACAGTGTGAAAAGTTCATGAAATTCATGCCCCAATCCTCTCACAAAGGACTGACATTATTTTTTTGTTTCCCATTGAGAACAGTAAAGGCAACATCACAGCATCAGGATATATTTTTAATTATTGCTTCAGATAGACATTAAGCAATTGGGAGGAAATCAGACTGTCACATTCCAGTGATATGGATTATAAATCTCCTCCAGCTCCTAACCTCGTATCACTTCTTGTTCTGGTCCAAATTTCTTGCCAATCTTTATGATGCCATGAAGAGACACAGCATGTTTGAAGCACACATGGCAAAAGATCAATTTCTTGAAAGTTAAATGACTATCTTTACTTGCACCACCTCTGAACCCCCATCTTACAGCCCTGCAGAGGGAAAGGGGAAGGTGGAATTCACCCTTTTGAAGTTTCAGTGTTGGAAAGGACATTTAGAGGTCAGCTTCTTCATAACCCTTTAAAGAACAAGGTTCAGTTACACCTAACCCACCACACCTAAGCCTAAATTGTCCTTAAAAAATCTTCACTAATTGAAATCTGACCTGTACCTTGTTATCTTGCTCTAATGCTTTCATAAATCTTGTAACTAGATTGTTCTCCCTTATACATAATTTAAATATAATTTGTTGAGAAGCAAGCCTATTTCTTCTGGGCCTCCCTCTCTTGGACTCAGGGTATGACAGACCCCTCCTTTTTTACAAAAACACTTTTATGAGATCAGAGGTCATTACCAGCCTTCTTTCTTGCTTTTCCTTTTTATCAAAAGAAATAAAGCTACTTCATTCAGCCTTGCCTTCTTGGCTGATCATTCCTGTTGCTTTCTCTATCTCCACTTGGTAAACATCTGTCTTTAAGTGCAACGCCCTAAATTGGATACAGTACTTTGAGTGAGCCTTCTCCAGTGGCAATTAGAGCAGAATAATCTCATTCCTCTGTCTTGCAGCCAACAGTGTTCTTAAAACATCCCAGAATGCGATTCCTACTTTTGAAGCAGCCTCATATGCAATTGTGGTACATTGTAAACTTGGAATTATTTTTCCACCCAGTTGCTACTGGACTGTTTAAAATCCTCATCCCCAGTTCCAAGGCTCCACTTGTCCTTTACAAATCTCTGGTTTTCTGCTTTCAAACTGCAGATGATCACCTGGCTTTGAAATTCTATGTAGTCTTTTAAATTAACTTCTTAATAAATGTAGGTGCTCTCCCTGCTCCACTGGCCACATCAGCAGCGAGAGTATTGAACAGAACATGGTCAAAAGCAAGCATGACTGCTTGAAGTGCCTCCCCAGGCTGACCACAAACTATTATTAACTACATTCATCTGAGACTTTTCACTGCATTCAAGTACTAAAAGGAAAGGGAGCTCCTTTGACAGCAATAAATAAATTATAACTTCAGTTTCAGTATGACTCAGTCAGACTTGCTACAGATGGAAGGAAATTTCACCAAGGCAGTTGTATTTCAGGTTGCACTAATACAAGTAATATTTTGAATACATATGCTGCTTCATTTCAGCAGAAGAAACATACTAGCTTTAGCCTGGATAAGCTGCACTGCTTTTAAAAGACATAAATGCTTTTAGACCTGTAAGTGTTGGGAAAACACATGGATTAATTTTTTGTGTCAGTGATCTTGAAAATCTGGACTTGGAAGTGCACTGCAAGGTAGTACAGTGAAGATATATATATAATGTAGTCTATCAGAGAGACAGAGCATGCTTCCTCTTTCTTGAGAGGTACTTTCAGATGATTTTGTGAGACTTTGACTCTCAGTTCAAGGCGCAATGAAATTAATTAGTTTTTGCTAGTGAAAGTGTTGGCCATTGTTGGTGAACCCTTGACTGAGAAGAAAGGATAAGAGCACAAACCAGCTGCAAACAGACTGAGAACTTGAAGGTAAAAATCAGAGACAGGACCAACAAAAGGTACCTTGTTTTTGAGATCTGCTACAGGCACCTGATCAGGGGGAGCCTGTCAACAAAGCCTTCTTACTTCAATACAAGCATCCTGCTCTCCACCTGAGGGGGCATTTTAACCACCTAGATGTCTGCTAGGGAAGCAGTACAAATGTCTCTGTGCAATCCAGACACAGGAACAGGTTGCCCAGAGAAATTGTAGATTTCCCATCCCTGGAAGTGTTCAAGGCCAGCCTGGATGGGGCTTTGACTAATCTGGTTTAGTCAAAAGTGTCCCTGCCTGTGGCAGAGGGTTGGAACTCAATGAGCTTTACGGTCTCTTCCAACCCAAACTGTTCTGTGATTCTGTGATAATATATTGCTACATTTATTTCCCCTTTCCTGACACAATATTGTGACTATAGGTTGACGACAACATTTGTTAACATTGAGAAATTACTACTTCGTGTTTAAGGGTACGGGGCAGTGTTAAGACACCTCAAAAGGTGTTGGTACTTCCTTGGTAAGTTCTTCTTTGGTTCAGCAAGACCAGTCCTTCCTTACCCTGTCTTTTCCTAGAAATCTCTCCAAAGACTAAGGTGAAATCTGTGAAACTGGAATCTAAGTAGTATTTTTGAGTCTTAAAAATAATGAATATTTTTATTTACTCTGGAAGGCACTCTGGAAATGTAACTCTAAGACAGAGTATGTTTACAGAGAGGTAGTCTTTAAACAGTAGATTAAAGCGTTGCCTTGTGTAATTTTTTCTCAGTATTGTCTTTGCTTCTATCTGTAAATATTTCTGCCATCACCTTCCCTCCTGAACCATATTATGAATGAAAGCAATATAGTGACCCTAGCTGGTCAATCATCCCTGTGGCCACCTTCAGTGAGTCTGAGGCTACCTTGACTCCCACAGCAGATTATAAAAGCACTCAGAGAGTCACAGACAACAGAAATTGCTGCCCGGGTTTTTAAATGTCCACTCTTTAATCAATTCCTGGGTTTGAGTGTTCATTTTGAGGGAGTTGCTGATGCCCCTGTTTACCATTCGGTACAATTGGCATTGATGCTTTCCAGCACATTACAAATTCAAGATGAAAGTACTTACTTAATCTGAGTACATAAAATCAGTGACCACTTCTGACCCTGGCACAAATAAGAAGTTACATTATTATGAATTGTTATGCTTGCAGTTAAAGACAAGGGGAGCAATTTATTAACACAAAACCAGCACCTCTTCAGTGGTACTTGTAGGAGTTGAAGTACTGTCCTCTAGAGCAGAGGTTGGACTGGTATTCATGCTGTAATAGCCAAAGATGCAGGGGAAGTTGTGAGCATAGGCTTTCTCACTCTAAAGACAGGGCTCACTCTTAGTTCACGTAACAACATCAACATAAGTATTTAATAGATACCTCAGGCTGAACAATGCTCTCTAATATCAGGTATGGGGAAAAAAAAAAAAACCAACGAAACCATCCCAGTCCAGAGAAAACACATTTTCTTTTTGCATATATATTATGTAACCCAAACGTTATTTCTCAACATTGCCTTTTAAAAATGATGCACCCAGCTGCTAAAAAAAAAAATCTGCACTGAAAAAGAGCCTCTCATCAAGAATGAAATGCAATAAAAAGTAAATTCAGGGAGCTCAGAGCTCTCCATGACAAAGTGGAGGAGAATGAAGCCGGCTTGCTTCCTTGGGGCCAGCAGATCTGGAATTCCCTTCATCATAAGCAGAGTT
Source organism: Pycnonotus jocosus (assembly GCA_013400435.1). Classification (NCBI taxonomy): domain Eukaryota; kingdom Metazoa; phylum Chordata; class Aves; order Passeriformes; family Pycnonotidae; genus Pycnonotus; species Pycnonotus jocosus. The sequence continues at coordinate 82,328 of VWYP01032756.1, read as the reverse complement.
TCACTTCACCTCAATGAGTCATGCCGGTGAATCCTGAGGTTAATTATTAGATAATTCTAATACACATCAAAGGCTTTTGCAGGTTTCTGAGTCTTCACAGTTTAATATGTTCATTTATCAAGTGCAAGTAGAAGAAATGAAAAGTAATTAAATGATTTTTTAAAGATTTTTAAAATTATCTATTATTTTCTAACTCCACTCATTGGACCATGTCTGTGATGCTGCAGAAACTGCAAAGTAGCACTAAAAGGGATAACTGGGCTGCAGTAGTTTAGTTTTTAAATCATCGTTGGCATTTGAATTTATTATTTGAAATCTGATAGCATCAATGTTTATTTGGATATTCCTCAGGCCAGAGCAAGCATGCACTTAGGTCAGTGGTTATCTTTCCAACCAGTTTTAGAATCACAGAATGGCTAAAGTTTAAAGGGACCACAGTGGGTCATCTGTTTCAACCTCCCTGTTCAAGCAAGGTCTTCTTAGAGCACATGGCACAGGATGGCATCCAGATGGTTCTGGAATATCTCCAGTAACCGAGACTCCACCATCTCTCTGGGCAGTCTGTCCCAGTGCTCAGTCACCAGCACAGTAAAGAAGTTCCTCTTCATGTTCAGGTGGAACTTTCTGTGCATTAGTCTCTGCCCATTGCCTCTTGTCCTATTGCTTGACACCACCAAGAAGAGCTTGGAAGTTGTACAATATTTCCAAAAGGTCAGCTATCCTCACCTTTATTTTGATAAAAAATATTTTCTGGCTTTCTTGTCCATCACCACTTCACAGGTACAGACCTTTTCTTTGAGCATCAAGATGCCTTGTTAACCATCAACTGACAGTATGAAACAGGCAAAATTCAGGAATGCAGAGAAATAATATGTAACAATAGGAACCAAAAATGTTTCTATTTTTCTTCTATTCAGTGAGAGTTTCATCCCCCACAGTCTCAATCATTCCAGGAAGAAAATGCTGTTAAAAGAATGAGTAAGATTTAAAAAAAAAAAAAAAAATTCTACATAAATGTAAAACAAAGGTGCATTCTTGTGTGCATGTGGTCCAAAAAATAGCAAAGGAGATTACCTGATCAGTGGCAAGAGGCAAAGAGGAAGAAATTTGCTTGATTTTGTCTTAGCAGAGTGACACAATGCTCTGCAGAGCAGCAGGCTGTAAAAGAAAATCTAAGGGCTTCACTTTAGAATTCATAGTTCCACAGAAAAATTGAGTCAGTTGGAATTTTGCTGAAATAATAACATACAAATAGAAAACCACAGTGGTACATAGCACAGACCCCTCTGAAAAAAGTTCAGGAATTGAAATGGCTTGGAATCCTTCTGCCATCCATAGAAGATTACTGAGTTCTTACAGGTTTTTGGGTTTTTTGTTTTTGTGGGGTTTTTTGTTTGTTTGTTTGTTTGTTTGTTTTTTAATAAGAAGGCTAGATAAAAGAAAACAGTCCTTGGGCAAATGGAATATAATTACATTTCTTCTTGTCTGATAAGTGCAAAATCAATTCTGCAGTGTTTTACCTGCATTCTGCACTGGTCTTTAAAATGTCAGCAAAAGGTTTTATTACTATTTACGACTAGTTATAGAGGAGGGAGTTAGTTCATTCAGTAAACCTAGCAAGGACACTGCACAATCTAATTCCTTGCAAGAAATGTAGTTTTCATATTTACTACGTCAGGAAACAATACTGACATAGTAATAGAGTGGAGTAGCTCTGAGGGACCTGTTCTGAGATGTTGCACCAGGAGTCTGTGAACTGAGATATCCCCTCAGCAACAGGCAATTGTAAAGGAAGGTCTTTACAGGCAGATGGAGAGATGTGAGAAGAAACTATTGACTTGTGTTTAAAAGAAATCAGAAAAGTGGCTGAAGGGTTGAGGATGGATGAAATCAGGAAAGGGTATCAGCTCAGATTTTCCAGACACTGAATAATAGCATTTCATCTTGTACATCAAAAATCAGTACTCATCATTGAACAGCCTGGGCTTAAAATATAAGTGAAATCACAAAAATGGGATATAGACCAGAGTTATATATTATTTACAGCATTACTGCTTTGCCTGTATGCATCATATCCATTGTGTATTTCTTTACCCTGATAACAGATCTGAATTTTAAGGAAAAAAAAAAGCCAAAAATCCCCTTTCAGATACCTCTTGCTTTCTTACTTTAGGCTTTTCCAAATGATGCTCTCTTTTCTGTGAAAGTCTCAGAAATGTCCACTAGTTACAAAACATATCAGATTCTTAGATTGACAAAATATTTCTGAATGATGTGCCACAGTTAAGACAACTGAGAATGTTACTGATATTGCACAAGCACACAAATAACCTTATAGTTTTGTACTCAGTGGACTCCTTTCCTTAGGTGAACAAACATAAATATTCATCAATACCTCAAACACTTTTCAACTATTGTGCTTCCAAACAACTTTAAAATTCTGGCTAGTGCACGGTTAAGCACTTTATAGGCAGGTAGACTGTTCTAAATTACTAACATATGATTTCTACTGATCATACCAGCAAACAAAATATGCTCCTACTCACAGCTGGCAATCTACTGCCTGAGAGAAACAATAAACTCTGATTCAGTTCTGCAGTGTGTGTATCTCCAGGTAGAATTCCTTTCTCGTTTACTCTGGTAGATATGTCAATATACCCCATTTTTACCTTTAAATTTCTCACATTTAAAAAAATGCTTTAGTTATGCCAAAATAATAGATTTTTTTCCCCCTGAAATGTGGTCTCCATTATGACTTTGAGCAGTAATCTTTGAGCTGTGGAAGGCATTGCTACTGCTCTGACTAATGACCTAAAGGCTTAGCCTGAAACCCTCATCAGCAACCAGGTTTGTGCACTTCTTCCCCTGTAATCACTGTGAAGGAACATCTTGCACAAAGGTCCACAGTGTCCTAAGGCTCTGTATTTTTGTACAAAAATGGACAACATCTGGAGATAAAACTATGTCTCAAAAGTAAATATCATATAAGTGCTCACTTACCAGAAAGAGTAACCTGGCCCTCACCTGGAATCTTTGTGAACATGTGAAAAGTAAACTCCAGAAAGTAGCTGAACTTCTCAAAACTATTACAAGCTTATATTGGGCAACAGTGATCAGAATGACATAACAAATGATCTACAGCACAGGGAAACAGACTGAACGCAGAAGTGTTTGTACCATCAGAAATTGATTGGATGATTATGTCAATTACTTTTGGCACTAAGCTTCCTGTGGGTTATTTTCTGATTGATTTTTTGCCCATCTTTGGCTGTTGCCTTATCTATGACTGGTGCTTTTTTTCAGAGAGATTTAATAAATGCTTTGTTTATCATAAATCATTCAAAATTTTACCCCATGTGGAATATCTGCTGACACTGTTTGGGTTAGCTTTGACTATTCCTTCTCCCTCTCTGGCATTAAATGCTGTTGCTGAGCAATAACTTAGTCACAAAAGAGTTCTCTCAAACCAAACTTGATTTGTGAGATAACAGAAGAGAATGCAATTTGCCAGAAAAACCCAGTCTTATGCATTTTCTTGCAGTGTATTTTCTTTCCTGGAATATGTTTTTTATTTCCAAGTTTCTTTCAATCCTGTTGACTTACTCATGCTAAATAGGCTGCTGTAGCAACTTCTGCATGTTAATATGTCAGATATTGATGCTATTTACAAGATATCTCATTTAAGAGCTTAAACACACATCTTTTAATGTTGCAGCATTGACAGATTCAAAGATGGCAGAGAAAATGGCATTATGTCACTTACCATCATTCCTTGTTTTGCTGTGTGACAAAACAGAGTGGCAGCCTCACACTTATTCTATACTTTTTTTTTTTTTCACTAAACATACTGGTAATATCAGGTTTCATTTTATTTCCTGGGAGATATCTGTAGAGTACACAAAGAAATGGATTAGCATTTTTTTCTGCATTTGTTTTTAGAATCGCAAGCACTGAATCTTGGAGGAGATAAAAGTAAAACCTCTAACAAAGGTGTTTGGAATTAACTAGCTGCTCCCAAAACTATGCATTTAAAAACAAACATAAAAAGCTCAGTGTTATAATTTTTTTAAAAATTGTCTTTTTCTCTACTAATTCAGTATTATTTCCATGGTATGATGTGGCATTGTAATTATACTTTCTCTCTACCCTGTTGTAGAATCATCCAGGAAAACAGATCCGATAAGTTGTGAAATGTGAGGAGGTGCAGAAGCTTTCAAGTCTTCTGTAGTCATCACAAAATAAGTGAAAATGCTATAAACCGCCCTCTTTTTTTTTTTT
>VWYP01032756.1:46405-78030 GCA_013400435.1 Pycnonotus jocosus | reverse complement strand
TTTTTTTTTTTTTGTCTTTGCAAATCACCTCTAAAGGTTCCTGTTGTCATCCATTCACATCAACTGTGAGCAAGCTATTATCTTTATGGACTCAGGATGCTGGTTTCAGACTTGTCATCCCTAAGCAGTGATGCACATCAATTATTTATTTATTTATTTATTTGAATGCTTTGGCTTCTGAGACTCAGACCTGCCCAGCATTCTGACAATCAGGGTTAATTACTGTAATGCTTCTCTGGCAGGTCGTCCTTAAAACATCTTACTAATATTGTAGATCATCCAGGATAATGTTGATTGCTACCTGTACAGGACTTTGTCAGCATATTACTTCCACTTTGTGCAGATTGGGCACTTGCAATTTGAAGTGCTCAAACCAATTTTTAGCACAGATGAGCAGCTTGAAAGACAGATTCTCCAACAACAATCAAACCTCTGATCCGTGGCCTTCTCAGGTACCTTCCTGTTTGTTTGGTACAATAAGACTTACTTCATTGAATACCTTACTGCTCCATCAGTCTGAAGGCAGCACAACACATCTTGTTTCTCATTTTGAATATTTATGTTAGGTAAGCCTCTGTTTGACTAAGTCTGTCTAATTTAAAATACCCTAACAAACAACTTGTAGTCTACTGTTAGGAAGAGTCTTCCTATCCTCCTTACTCTTGTTTTCTTTAAGGATGACTTCGAAAAAACTCAGTTACAGAGCCCACATGACCATGCCTTTGCCATCTCTACCTCTTGGTTTCTCCACACAACACCTCAGATCTCATGACTAGACCTTTAGAATAAGACAAACCCTGACTGAATGCAGGCAAAGTAGGAAAGATATAGATCTGTTAAGCACTGAGCTACTGAGGGATGTAATTAAAGCATGTGGGAGTCCACCTGGTTTCAGACTGACCTGCTGAGAAGTGCTCAGAGGATGTACTCAGGTATCTTTGCTTCAGAGTGGTTACCTGAAGAGTAGTGTCAGCTAAACACACGACAAGACTTGAATCATTTAGGTTTCGTTCATCTTGACATCTTCAGCATCTTGACAGAAACAGCTCCAAGTTAGACAGCTTAGCCTTTTACAAGTGGGAATAATTAAACTTTTCAGAACAGTGTGTCTGTAAGTCTGTGAGCCCAGTGAAGACCTGCCTAAGCTAATCAGTGGGGAGGGATAAGTAGAAGCCAAAGAAAATCAGGCTATCACAGGTTAAAACAGCCCACGGATTGCTGTAAACTGTGAGCTGTAAAAGTAAGCAGTTAGGAAACTCTCCCAGCAGCTGGTAATGGCTAAATTTATCACTGTTTGAGACTAAAAGTAAATTAATGTTAGTTGCTTTAACTCTTTCTAAGGTAGTCCCTTTCATTTAGGGAAATTTCCGTCTACTTTGCTGCGTTCCTGAGTGCTTTCTGTCAACAGTGCTCAAACAAGGACTGAAGGTATGATCCAGAAGTAACACCACTTTGCAACTTCAACCTTATGACCACATATTCAAGCTATTGACATGATTACATGCAAGCAATGCTATCAAGTGCTAAGTTGCAGCCCAGGTGACAGCCTTATGCTAAGCTCTTCTTACAAGGAACCTATGAGTAGCCTTTGTACTTAATTTCCTGCTTATAAAATTCAGTTCATTGCATCCAAATCAGCACAAGAAAGAACAGATGACCAGCTGACCAAAGAGTCAGCATTGTGTAGCCTTGCAGTTATGCCAGTACACTAGATAAAGACAGTCAATGGATAATTTTATGTCAACAGCATTTAGCTAGTTACCTAAAGGCATGGGAATGACCCATGATGAATGAGAAAAGTCTAAATAAATTTATGCAGGCAGAAGAATTTAAACCAACATCTCAGTCCAAGGACAAATATACCTGTGGGTTTGAGAACAAAGAAAAACTTCATTTCATGGTGCGTGTCCATTTCATAGAAATTAAATGTAATGATGACTCACTTTTATGCAACAACAGCAACAAGAAAAGCTTTTTTTTGAGCACAGTTGTACAGTGGGAGTTGAAAGTTTCAGGCTAAAATTCTTGAATAAAAAAAAATCCCAAACACAATACTGTCATTTCAAACAAAAATCTGAGGGCTGTAGATGCCTAAATCCTGTAAGTATCTTTGAAAATACTAATTTCAAGTTCTAGAGATAGTTTTGATATACACTGAATAAAAATGGTGTGATCAAATCCCTTTGTACCCAGCTTCAGGAACCAGAACTGTGCTGAGGAATTACTTAACTATATTTTAGACAGTACAAGAAAAAATGTTAGGGTAGACTTAAGGAAAGAAGGATGCCCAGGTGGAGCATCTGTGGGTTTTCTTTCAGTGCTATATTGTGAGAGGTTACTGACACCTACTTTTTTAAAATAGGGTACCATTTTATGGTCAGCTTCCCATAGCATTTCTTAAGTCAGCTCCCCCCTCACTGCTTCAGGTCCACCTACCCTTTTTGGTTTTTATTCTTTCACGGTTTAAACAAAGCTAAATGTTCAAAACAACTTGTACACAGAATATTCAAAGATATTCCACCCAGCTTATTCTGATGTTGTACAATACACATTAAGAGTATTATGCATGAAAGTACCATGTCATGATAAGTGAAGTTAGATACATTCTAAGTATATAAATATTGCAATTAATAAGGCTGATTCTATCAACTTTCCTTACCAAGGAAGACACTATTATCAGGAGGAATTTTCTTTCTTTATTCCCAATTGAATATATTTCATATTTGCCTGTTTAGGAGTGTTCTACAGTTATCCAAAAGGAAAAGAGTTCAGAAACACTGTACAAGAAGTTTTGCCGTAAATTTTTACTGCTTGTCTGCTGAACACCAGTGCACACTCTCTTGTTCATTAGAAGGGTGAAACAAGACTTCAGTTTCCTGAGAAGTGTAAGAAACACAAGCTAATAGGCTTCTTGAAAAGTTTCCAATGGGCTAAGAGTACATAATCTGTTGCTGGAGATCAGATGATGTTTTGTAATTCCCCCAATTCCTGCCCTTGTGTGTATTTTTGAATCAGTCTGCTACAAAGAATTTCAGTAAAAGAAGTTTTATCTACATACAATGGGGCTTGGGAACAAAAGAAAAAATCTGTTAAGAGAAGGAAAATGGATTTGGAGAACTAAGCAGTGACAAGGGTCTGGGGAAAAAAAGACATCTGCTGTGAATGGAATTTTCGCACACACTATTTTGCATGTGAAACTCATGCAAACATCTAGTGTTACATCACAGTAAATCCTGAATGAAACAGTCATTTTTTTCTTTTGCTAATATTTTGATCAAAATATGTTTGTTTACAGTTGCTGCCCTTAGGAGAGCCTTTATGAGCAGTCTGAGGCATGGACGTGCTTTGGTAAAAAAACTGAAAGTGTTACCTAAAAAAACTGTTGGAGAAATAGGGTTACAGAATAATTGAGATTGGCAGAGATCTCTGGAGGTCTTTAGTTCAACATTCTGGTCAGAGCAGGCTCAGCTATGAGATCAGTTCACATAGTAAGGTCTTTATACAATTGGCAGCTGCAAACCTCCAAATGCAGAGATTGCACGGGCCCGTAGACTGCCTCTTCCACTTGTGGGCTGTTCCCACTCCTCCTATTTAAATGTATGCTCACTGTCAATTTTCTTCCTGCCACACACTGCTGTGAGCAGCCTGGGTCTCTCTTCTTGGAGTCCTCCTCATGATCCTAGAAGGCTCTGCCTTAGGCTGCCCAGAGCTTTCCCTTCCCAAGAACAAACAAGTCCAGGTCCCTCAGCTTCTACCCTGTAGGGCACCCTGTAGTGCCCCAGACCCTGACCATCTTGGTGTGCCTTCACTGAATTTTCCCTAGTCAATCCATGTCTTTCTTGTACCAGGATCTGAAACTGGATACAGGCCTCTAGCTGCCCTCTAAGGAGTGCTGCAAAAAGGGAAATTATCACGCCCCTTGGTGTACTGGCCATGCTGCTCTAGATCCAGCCCCAATGCTGTTGGCCTCATTGGCTGCACAGACACACAGCAGGCTCCCAGCAGAGATCATCTCCCACCTGAGCACCTGCAGCTCCTATCCCTGCAAAGAGTGAGCAAAGTACTCGTGGCTCTGTTTTTTGGTCAGGAATCCTGAGCTCTGCCCTGAATTTAGCTGACAGCTCCAGGTATGCTACATGGAGTGCAAAAAGAAAAAAAAAATTAAAATGTTTATTTTCTTCTAAGGTGTGCTTCTTTAGTGTAATACTAGGGACAAGAAGGAGGCAATTTCTTTTCTCTGACCATCTTTTACACTTTCTCCCAATTCATCCCACCCCTACAGAGTGTTCTTTTTTCCCTGACCTAGCAGACTGTAAGCAAGGCACTTTTTAGAAGTTATATTACACAGATGCTATACCCAGGAAATGTTCAGAGGTACCTGAGGCTCTTTGTTGAGCTCACAAACTGGAGACACACATGTTGCCCTGAGAATACTGATTTTTTATTATTATTTTATTACTGGGAGAAACTGGACTCTTTTCATATGTTCAGCCACATGAGTTACAGCTAAACCAGCTTTGACTCAGCCATGGGCTGCCTGGGATGTAAGGTGTAATACCTCACTCTGAGCTGTCACAACTCCTGGTGCCTGAGCTGTCCCTCCAGCACACTGCAGTCACTTCTATGCAGTCTGGGCATACCAGCCGTTTGTATGAGATATATCTCAAGTGTGTTGTAATGCCTTCTGGGTAGCTGCTGGAACTAAGAATGAGCTAATATACTCTCTCTCTGCCAGACTTATTAGTTTAGAATGAGTGTTGTGAGGACTACAGCTACGTGTCTGCCAATACAGAGATTTGGGTTTTGCAGTTGGCTCAGAGAAGGATGAGATCAAATCTGCCTGAAAAAATGCTCTGCACATGTACCCTACCACAATCTCACAGCTCAGTTAAGCTATGTTGCCTCTACTATTGTTTTTCCTTTCCAATTAATTTTAAGGTTTTGTTCATCTTAGAGGAACAAAGTGAGTTTTCACACTGTGATTTGTACTTTGTTAAACCAGAAGCTTATTCTATATCATAGTTTCTCTAAAATCCTCTTACAGACCTTTAAAGAGATAACTCTCTGAGCCAAAAACAAGAGACCCCTGTTAATCTGAAGAAACCTACACCAGAACTAACCCAAGTTGCCCACTAGAGACTGAATTCTTCCTGTGTTTATATCCATATCCGAGTATTGTCTCCTCCATCTCCCCAAATCCACAAATCCTCACTCAGCTGATGAGAGCTGCTGCTTTCCCTTCCTGACACACACAGGGACACGTCTGTCTCTTGAGAGCTGTTAGACAGATTGAAAGGAGGTGAGAGAACTAAAAAAGAGTCTGGGTACAAGTTAGCTTGCTACAGTAGGTCGCCTACACCACACGAGGAGGTGACTCATGAGTAAGCAACTACTTCATACCGGAGTAACTTTTGGAAGTATTTTGCAGAAATGGGTTTTTTTGCATTCTGTTCATGATGGGGCAGATCCTTGTGGCTCATACCAGTGCCACATCCACACAGGACTATTTATCCCCTGCAATACTGTGTTTAACACAAAAGCCTGATGTCATTGCTAGAAGTTGTATGAACCTGCTGGAACATAGGCACAGCCTTATGTGTAAATAATGCAATATGTCTCTATTTCTAGGAAGAAATTCTGTTGTGAATTTTAACTAAAAGCAAAAATATTCTTCCTTATAAGCAAAAAATTCAAGGCTATCACCCAAAATTGGAAAATTCCTTTCCCCTCAGGGCATACAGTTTCCAATAAAAAAAAAATCTAATGTTTTTGGTGAATTTCATTTACAGAAAATGCACTGCAAATTTCATGAGCTCTGCTTTTTGTTACTGGAGGAGAAGAACTGTAGGTTAGAGTTTGTTAATGAAAAAGGACATGTACTAAATAAATGCTGAATATTCAGCTGAATAAATGTTATTCCATGACCATAAGATCTAATTATGTCAACACAAATATTTTAGCACCAAGTAAAAAGAAATCTTAATAAAATTTAAGCAGCTCAATGAAAATAAAGTGACATTGAAGCTAAGGGGCACAGAAGTTGAAATAAATAAATGACAAAAAAGCCATATATTTCAATGCAGTTTCCTTTTGTTTTTAAACTAGCTATTATTATGTATAAAATAAGTGCAATTTCAGCTAAAAATAGATTTTTGCCTTTTCCAGTGTGCAGGGCATACAATAGCACTTTACAAAAAATTTTTGCAAGCTACTGCCACTTGTTAAATATTTTTTCCTCTTCCTAAACAAATTCAGTGGTTCTGGAAAGTACTTGGCACTGTTTAAAATCCCACAGCCACAAATATTTTGAATTTCTAATTTCAAAAGTTAGACTGGAATGATGTTCTAATCAGTCTCAGCAACCTTCCTGGTTTACATCCAATCATAAGCTTGATGCTGAAACACAGGGTTTGCAAGAGATTGCTGAGAAATAATTGAAACATTAAGTTCTCAGTGTACAGCGTTTTTCAAAAAAATTTCAAATCAACAAAAAATTTGAGAAAGCCATGATGCATTTAATGAGCCACAGCAGACAGAGATGTAGTTTATCAAATGAATTTTCCTGAATTGTTTCATTAGCTCTAGACACGAACAGCACCAACCAGACTCTAAAAAATAGATTGTGTGGTTAGTGATAGGTTTGCAAAGATTTTTGAAAGATGGAGATGATGGTTCCTGTATAGACAGATATGTTAAAGTGCTTTAAAGCATTGCAGCATAATAAAGATATGACCACCAAGCAGCTCTTTCTTGACAATGAGAAGGGAAATAATAAAAGCACAGCTGGGAGAATTTGTCTGCAAGTCTCCCATAGCAATACATAACTGTTAGTTAACAAAGGGTCTCTTCCCATTATTGTCCTGCAACTCAGATAAATTGCTCTCACAGGGCCTGGGGCTGGGCCCTGCATGGCCTTCTCTTTCCAAAAAAAGTCATCTTACTCCTTACTACATGTACTCTGAAACCCAGAGCTTCCATTTTCACTAGAATTGTTAGAAAAATAATTTTTTGCTAGTAATTTTGAACTAATTTGTACTTTTTGTTAGTAATTTTGAACTGATGTATCTAAAAAGTTTATAAAGCTTTTTAAGCTTTAACTTCCATATTGGCATGCAAGTAAAGAAGTTTGTTTTGCCAAAAGCAGCATATAAAGAGGACAGCTCATGGAAAGACTTAAAGCACCAAGTACTCACTTCTGAATTTACGGTATTTCCAACAGTGACATATTTTGATCATAGCTGATTCTCTGTGGCTGATTAAACAGCTGTTAATCTGTTTTGTCCATTCAGGAGGGCAAGAATTTTGCTGCCCCTGTTTCTGGATGATGTTGTTTGACTTAGTGTTCAGTGAGTGTCCTTCTAATTTCTCCTCAGACACTGCTTTATGTAATAGGGAGCTATAAATTGTGTGTTTGCATCCACAACTCTTCCTTTTTGTCTCTTCTACAGGTGCTGTTAAGAATTTCAATAATTCACTTCAAATTCAATCTTGCTTCCAGATTTCATAACCTCAGTAGGATCAGGTGTAGCACTCCAGCAAGCTTAAATTCATGTCTGAGTCAGCACATGGAAATTCCCTCCGCACTCTGGGATTCCTGCCAGCATTTTCAGTATCACTTAGCAGCTTCCATCAAGCAATGTTGAATACAAACATCAGCTTCTACAGGCTCTACCTCTCCCAGTTTTTGCAGGATTTACCATTGCTCTGTACACTGAAGGAGCCCATGAGGTATGAGAGTTGATGAAACAAAACTCTGGAACAGACATAAGGTCTATGTTTCTAACAAAGTGAGATTTGCATTCCTGGTTTTCTCTCTAATGCTTCTATTCATCTTAGATCACTGGCTTTGCTTTCTGTCTTATCCATTAGTCACACTAACTTGGTGTTTCTAACATGCTCGTACAGGGACAAACATTCCAACTTCCTTCGGGGCTCATCCAACCTCTTTATATGCAGTGATAACTGCTGGGGGTAAGCAAGAAAGAGGATTCACCAAACAGCTTCCTTCCCTTCCAGAGAAAACTCTCTTGTGAATAAAAGCTGCCAATTCTTTCAGTAATGCTTGCAGCCTTTATTATAAGCAAACCAGCTGAAAGCATTGTTATTTCAAAAATACTCATGGAAAGAAAAAGGAATCTACTTTTAATGGGAATAAATATTCAGGAGATTATTTACTCTGTTTTTAAAAGCCTGTTTGTTATTCTTCAAGTAAATTGAGGGTGAGAAAGGGGGGAGCAAGGACATGGTGCTCACAGATAACATGAATGCAGTTCATCTCCTAAGTATGATGCTTAAGTTATCATGACAAATAACATCATGTGATCACTCATGTGATGAAGGCAAAAAATATATACCATGGCTATGAGTTTGCACATTTATTACAACTTAGAATGTACTTCTGATGAGACAAATACAGACTGTGCATGTCAGTCTAACATTGTCTGACATATAGCAGTTGTATTTAAATATTTGGCACAGGGGGCATTAACCCTGGAGTAGGCTTAACGTGTGTCCATTTGATTTATATGGAGTTCCATTCTTCATTCTGGCTCCTGACAGAGAATTCCCTAATGAAACCAACTAAAATAGCACCACAGAGAAGTATTATCTCCTGCTCAGGTGCTGGTTCTCCTTCATCATGGTAATCAAGCTATTCTCAGAGGGTTCATCTAGCAAAGGGTGGAAATGAGATGTGTATCCAATATTCCATTCCCTTCTTTATTAAATGGGACTCAAATCCATCCACCTCAGAAGCTACACCCCCAGAGCAGGATCATGGGAGAGATACTTTCATAATTTTTATTCTTAGAAAGCCATAAATAAAGCTGGAAAGTAAGCCAGCAAGTATTACTTTCTAATCTAGCAATCGTACTTCAGAGGACAGAGTCTATGAAGAAGGGAGGGTCGCACCAAAAGGTTCACATATTCTACATTAAATTGGTCATACGGCAAAACGCATTAAACAGGTCTTCTCCTCCATCAGTTTTGCCTCTCTAGGCTATAAGATTATGGGCCTCTTACTCTGTTCCTATAAATTTTCAGTGATTGCATGGACATTGCAAACAAAGAGGACTGGAAACAAAAGAAAGCGCTGGCTAGTTCTTTTTATTGCCCAGGAATATATTGTAGATGTGGGAGGGAAGGAGAGTACCCCAAACCAAACCACTCGCAACGTCCACTTCTGCTTTCAAAAATGGTTTCAAATAAAAGGGTTCTTGGTCCACTGTACCTTTGTTCAGTGAAAATCCCCAGAGTGCCAATGTAGGCATGCAAGTTTTTGAAGAGGCAGGATTCAAAGGTTGAATTAGCAAAACCCTTCTCATGGGCTGCTTTTTTGTGGTCTGAAATGTGTAACTGCCCATTAACTAACTAGGTAGTCATCATTGCCAAAAGGTAGGAGAGGATTTTTCTGTGGCACATTAGCAACAAAATAATGCATTCCAGATGGAACTAAATGGAAAAGCTACAACTCCTGAACCCTAGGAAAAAAGTAGAATACCTGAGCCCTAGAAAAATCCATGCATATCTGGTCAGGCCTGATAATAAATAGATATGCACCATATTTAATAGTACATCAGTGATTCAAGGGACAGTTAACTGTCAGGAGGATCTTTTGTCTTTCATGAAAACAAAGGTGAGTTCCGACTCATAAAATGATCATTAATCCTTCCACAGTCTCTCTGGTTACAGAGCAGCAGCTTCTTAAGATATGCACTCGATCACTAGAGATATTATGTCCACATATTTAATTAAAATATTTCTAACATAACCACTGCTAGTGTTTACCTATTTCTCTGATTATAAAGGAAGAAATTCAAATGTCTCTGAGTAAACTATCTTCCTCCAAATCAATTTCTTTTAAAAGAACTAAATAGAATTATTTTACTAGGACTTTGAAGGGAAAAACATTGGATGCAATTGGAGTTTAAGAAACAACTTACAGTTCATGAGATATTATGAAATTTGTTCTCTTTTTCTTATCATTGTATAGAATAGTTCTTGCTCAGATTGAAATTGGAGGTCACAGGTTTATTTTGAATTTGAAAGGGAAATGCAGATGTTGAATGAAACCTGAGGCCTGACTGAATACCTGTGTTTGAAAATTCAAAAAGTCTTGCCTTTTATATTATATTTTTTAAATTAGCAATTGATGCATATGCCTCAGCAGAAGACCAAAAGCTGATGTGAACCATGGTGACCTGTTTAAACACTGTCAGACAGAGAAAATACACTCTGTATATATTTTATTCTACAATTAAAGGGTCTCATAGAGGATAAGCATAATGGTTTCATTTTAATCCATCTGCTCATTGACATATTTTCTCATCATTTTAGAGGGAAAGAATAGCAGTTTGTACTAGACAAAAGTTTATAGTTTTTTTCTTTTCCATTGAAGAAATTCATGTTAATTATTCTTCTGCACCTGCTTAATGGGGCTGAAGTAATTCAATTGTCATATTGTTGTAGATTGTTGCTTTGTGTAATGTATCACCCCTGCTGTTTCACTTGAAAAAAATTCTTTACTCCTTCATTATTCAGCAAGGCCTAATGATTATTCCAGCATTTGTACATGCTACACTGTTGTTTTGATTTTAATTGACTTCACTTTTTTAATTAAGTACACCACTTTGAACAGTGTTGTTGACATGCATGGTTTTGTCTTTATCAGTATTTTCTTCCATTTGCATTCTGTATCTATTGGCAATTTATTTAGGTCCATTCTATGGGAGTATATAGATAGGCACTTTGCAAGGTTCATCATCTCATTTCACACATTATATGTATCTAATGGCCTGAAACATTTGAAAATATTCTAAAAGTATTAGCTTCAAATATACACTGCTTTTGCCAGTGCTTTTTACTTTTAAACATTGTGTTTATAACAGAAATTCTCTTAAATGCTAGGATTGACTTAATTTATCTTTTATGCAAGTTGACTACATTGTTTTTAAATTTTGAGTTTACCATAAAACTTCACTAAGATATTTTTGAAGTTCATTTCAGCTGGTTTTACTTTACATCTTAAGGAAAAAAAAAAAAAAAAAAGAAGCCCTGTGTTGCTATAAGAAATTAATGCAAATACTAAATGGGTTTCTGAAACAAGGCCTGTGTTGCTGGATTCCTGCAATGAACACATTTTAGCTTTCCAAGGGGTAATTTTTCATCTAAACCTCAAAGAAATTTTTGTTAAGTCCTTGGACATTGTTCTTGCATTCTTTTAAAACACCTAATGTAACTTATTTGTCATAAATACCACTCTATATAAGCACTGCATTAAACAAAGTTTTCCGTGGAGTTAATTTGCTTCTCCTTCCTCTCTAGTCCCAAGATTTGAAAGCATGTTTTATCAGTTATCACAGCACAGGATGCTAAAAAAAAAGTGGACTGGAGAGGAAGAAATTTCTAATTAAGATTATTTAAACAAAAGTGGTAGACACTGCAGAGGCTGAGAAATTGCTCAATGCAAAATTAAAGGAACTTTAGAGATCACCAACCCCTCTGCCATGGGTCAGTGACACCTTTCACCAGACCAGGTTGCTCGAAGCCCCATCCAACCTGGCCCTGGACACTTCCAGGAATGCGACATCCACAGTTTCTCTGCACAATCTGTGCCAGTGCCTCAGCATTCCCAGAGTAAAGAATTTCTTCCTAATATCCAATCTAAACCCGATCTTTTTCAGTGTGAAGCCATGAGTCTGTTGCACTATTTGTACAGGTTTTAAAAACAAGCCTGGCTTAGTCCAGCTGACAGGTGTCTTATTTTAGTGGGGAACCTGTGGAAGGGATAGCATGACTGTTTTGTCATTGAAAACAGCATTGAGCATGCCAGAGAGAGGAGAAATCCTTGTACATTCTTTTCGGCAAAACCCACTGACCAAGCACTGTCTGTGAATGTAATGTGACTTCTTTCTCCCTGGAGCTGTGTTCAGACCTCCTGTCTCATAGTGTGTGCCTCAGTGCTGTTTGCTGAGCTTTCATCCTAGAAATGGCATGACTGAGAGACAGCTCAAAAAGGACCCACAAAGTGTCTTGTTAGTGATGCAAGAAGCCAGCTTCTACCAGTGCAGATTGAACCATACACAACTGACCATGAGAATTAACAAGAGAGGAAAAAAAAGGAAGAATTTCTGTGTAAAATAAAATACAAAGCACACCACTAAGTAAAATATAGTAGCCAGTGGTTCCAGACAGCTTTTCTCCTCCTTTTTTATGTGCACTCACCATCATCTTTCATTCCCGAGATGAGCTTAGTGACTCCAAGTATTTACAAGTCATAATACATTTTACAAATGGGAAGATTAGAACCCTCTTTGCTCTATATTTTGCATTCTACTTCCTTGGGATCCCGCTCTTAAAATGTTTGTTTTGAGGCTTTACAGCCTAATTTTCAGCTTCCTATATCACTAAAAATTTTTTTTGTTTTTTAAAATTGTTTCCAAAATTTCTCAGATTCTCACCTCCTCAGATTTGTAGGACCTGGTGTTTTGTAAGAAATGGTAAAACTGATGAGGTTAATGACAAAAATTTGATCTCTTGATCTCTTGCTGTGTGATCACAAACATGGAGGCTTTCTAGACATGATTTCAGTTCTACCTGCAAAACAATGTATCTCTTTAAGAGGTGCATTTGTAGGATGGCCAATAATTAAAATGAGCCAGTGACATTTTACACATCCAACACACAATCTGCAAGATACAGAAACAATGACACACAGATAGCAATGAGGAAAAAAAAATCCCAACTGTGAGAGGTTGCTAACTGGCCAATAAAAATCAGCTTTTCTCAGCAAAGGCACTAATACCTACCCTGAGAATTTGGGGATAAAATTTTATGTATTTAAAGAAGCCACAGCAAGGAGAATGGAAATGGAGCTAAACTATTTTAGAGACTGAGGGAAAAATCTCAGGGAATGACAGTAAGATGATCTGTGAAAGAGTTAGAAGACTTGAGCAAAGCATAGACCCCTGTTCTGCTAAAGGATAAAAAAAAATCAGGAATGATTGCCTTCTGGTGAATCAGACAAGTTCATGTTGTCTTTGTTCCTCTATGCCAAGGTGAGTTAGAAAGCCTTCCAGGGGAATGTAAAAGAAATTTAAGTATTTTTCTTCTCCTCTTTCTCTGAAACAGTTAAAAATCTGTAAACACATCTCAGTACCATCACTTCACAGTACTGTTGCTGGACTCAACTTTGCAACCACTGCTGTGCATCTTGCTCCAGGAATGCTTTGAGATGGAGGTATAAACAAAAAAATGTACTGCGATTTTGCAAATATTAGGGAAATACTGCGATTTGATTTAAGGCTCCTTCCAGAGCATGTAGACAGGCATTGGTGATAAGTTGCATTAATTTCTTTTACCTAATGGCTTTGCAGTTTCCTTGGCCTAAGGTCTGAAAGTGAATATCAAGTGTTGTCCTGCAAATCCAGACATGGACCTGACAAGCTTAATTATGAAAAAAAAATTAAGCAAGAAACCCTTTTAACAACAGCAAGAATGGTACTTCAGGCTTCCTCTTTGAAAAGCTGCTCCTGCAACAATGAATCACATCGGGCAAATAAAAATAGAGAGCACGCTGTGAATTACTCAGGTTGTTGCACTGGTCATCTTGTGTTCCTGAAACATTTCTTCTCATCCCCAATTCAGCAGCTGGACAGGGCTATCACATTTTCATTCTGGCAATCACATCCAGGAGGCGGAGGGGACGTGGGGACAAGGCGATGCGGAACCTGCTGCCGCAGCACCCCGGGAGTGCTGTCGCCTGCCATGGCAGGGCCGGGGGCACCCTGGCCGGGCTGGGGTCTCTGCTTTAAGGCTCCTGCCAGCAGGCAGCAAGCTCAGGTCAGCCTGTGGCTGTCCCTGTGGGGAGCAGCACGGGTTGCTGAGGTGCCGAAGGAAGAGGCGGGATCTCAAGCTTCCTGCTCCTCCTGTCCGAGCAGCCCCTCAGGCACCAACACCTCTGCTCAGAGCTGGGCAGCTAAAGCTGTGCCCACTTGGACATTCTGCACACAGCGGTGTTGAGCCAAGCTCTGGGGGAGCCAGCTGCCACCTGAGCCCATGGAGCAGAGGAATCTGCAAGCGTGTCCAATGTTATTGTGCTTTTGCTCAGCTCAGTCAGACTGTTCTCTCCCTCTGCCCCCGAGCACAGTGCCAATTCCCCGCTGCCAGGCCTCCTTTTCTACCCACACAACAAGGCTGTCCTCTAAAGCTGAGAGCCACTCTCAGTCCTGCTAGTCCTCCCAGTCCTCTCAATCCTTGACAAATCCCCATTTTTATAAAAATCTGTTTTAAAGCGCATCTTCCCGTCTCTAACCTCCCTGTGCCACCCCTTGGATTGCTGGAGTACTGCAGCTCTCCCCCAGCTCTTCATCTACGCCCTTGTATTTCCCTTCACCATCACCATCTCCTCAGGGGCTTGGCACATGCAGTGCCAGAAAGCAAAGAAGAGGGAGGCCCACAGCTCAGATATTACACGGTCGCAATCACAGGATATTCTAATTTGGAAGGAACCCTCCAGGATCACCAAGTCATCATCCAACTCTTAGATGAATAGCCCACAAAGGGATTGAAGCCACAACCTTGGTGTTATTTGCACCATGCCCTGACCAACTGAGGACAAGCCCTTCTGCAATCAGTGGAAAAATACCCATGGGACTTCTGGCTGAAATCTCAATTCAGTGGGCAAGAGGTCTGGATCATGGGTATCCATCCAGATGGACACGTCAGGAAAGCAGAACAGCAGCTCAGCAGCACAGAGTCATAGAAAAAACATTAGTAGCTGATTAAAGGGGAAAAAAATCCTACCCCATAAAGATTTGGTCTGCTGGACTTGCAGATAGAATTCAGCAAATGCAAATTTTTAAAATTATTTTAATGCTTCTTCAGGTTTAAATTACAGCACAAACTTTACTATAGAACTCCTCTTGATATCTACATGATTATAAGACTATTTGCATCTCTCATATTTTTGTATGTTGATAACTTACTACTGTTTTGTTGTAATCCTCTCCATTTCCTGGAGTTTTATTATTTATAATTTATAATGTTTTTATTTCATAGAAAAAATATTATACTATTATGTTCTGGACTGAATGATATTCTTAAGCTTCGGCAATTTTCAGTTCCTACAATTAATTAAATACAGCATATTCAAATAGATAAATTTCAAATGGTACTGAATGATTTTTTAATGGTAACTGTGTGTTTTATGGATTTTTTCCTTGTCTGCACTTAAAATATTTTATTGTTTTCTTTTATTATTGCTTTTTATGTGATTTCAAAACAATAGATTCCTTGTCCCATTGTCTTATAAATTAGCTTAGCATACTATTGCTAGAAATATTGTTAGTAAATATTGTATCTCCTTTAATATAAATGGATCAGCATTTCATTTATAGTTTACAATTCTATTACCAGCCATTAGACTTTTAGACATGGAAAATTCCATCTCAGATCCATTTTTTCATCCATTCATCTATGGAAATTGTATAAATATGGCATATTCTACACTATGTTTAAACAAATAAGTTACTGTTTTTTAAATGGAGTCTGTTTGGTGTTTCATTTTTATGTATTTCTATAAGTACTACTGCATTTTGTATACTTTTAAAATTTCTCAAATCCTTCATAACTCCCACTGCTTGCTCTAAAATGCAACCAGTACTATTTCTAAAGAAGAGTAGATACAACATTGTTGAAAGCTTTCCTTAAGGCTGAATCACACTTTTACAAGGATTTGGTAATTTTCAAGAGCTTAATTTTCAAGAGGCCTACGCAGTCAGATTTTAGGGAATCCCTCCTGGTCCTTCCTGCCAAAGTCAGCTCTTCTAGAACCCCCCACCGTGCCTAGGCACCTCTTTGGGAGGCACATTCTCCGAAGCACTTGGGTGCATTTCCACATCAGTCACTTTATAAAGCGTTTATAAAACACTTAGGCAGAACACACTTTATACCACGACAGCATGCATGGCTATCCTGGGTGATGAGCTCATTGTGTCGTCCGAGAGCAGAGCTGTGTAATGGGTGCAGCTAGGCTTGCCTCTTATGTTGGTGAGGTCCTCTAGGTCACAGTTGTATGTTTATTTTCTCCATCCAGTGGGTAATTTGGTTTTTAATAATGTTTTTGACCCCATTTGCAGATTGCGTGCCATAACTAGGAAGGGATGGGCCCTGCAGTAAGTAATTAAGTCTGCAGGAGCAGGGCTGCTTATTTTTCATTGCAGCAGATAATCAGAATGCTGTTGCTCAAGTGTAAAATGCAGAAATTAATGATCCTATATAATACAGATTAAAGCTTTCATTTTAAAAACTATCAGTGCAGAAGAACAAAAGTAGGGAGCCCTGCACCCACTTTAGAATTTCAGTGTATGATATCTCTAACATACTTGGAGAAGCTGCCTGAATACAAACCAGAACAAAATTCAATCCTGTAACAGCTTAAATAAATGATCAGATCAGAAATCTTAACTATGCAGCCATCCTCACTGCTACTTAGAAAAAGGCGTTGTTGAGTGCAAACATTTTCCAGCAGGTTTTGTAACCTTCAAGTTTTTATGGGTTTAATAAAGCAGAAAGATTATTTTCTATGAAAAGAATAAAACTGTTTTATAAAGAACAAAGACAATATTTCTAACTCCTTAAAAGGCTTGGCTTCAGAGAAAAATAAGATTTTTCTAGAAGAGTACCTTATTACTCTGAATCCCACAGAACTTCCTTATGTATGTGCACAGGCATCTAGAAACTAAATGTGTTGTTGCCACATTGTAGTGAGTCTCACAGCCTGAGAGCAGATTGGGATCCCATTTTGCCAGGTGCTGTTCAAGAAGTAAGGATGGCAGCAGAGTATAAAGAGAAATCTTTTGAACAAAGAGATCACACCATAGTTCTACTTGTCCTGGCTTGAGTGCAGACAACATATAAAGGCTGTCAGTGGCAGAGATTGGACAAAAGTGTATGAGGTACGTAACCTACAGGTGATTAAGTATTCAGAAATAGGAAAATACTAATTTTTTGCACTTTTTTAAAAAAAATACGAAGAAAAAAATAGAGATTTTGACCTGTTTTCTTTACACCAGAGACAATATTCTCAAATCATTCAAACACTCAATCAGTATCATGAAATGTCTGTGACATCCCTACAATTTAGGGAGGAACCTGAAGAAAATAAAAGGATATTTCCTTATACCTTATATTATTTAAAAACTGGTAATCATAGACTGCTTCTCTGTCTCTCATATTTCTCTTTTATATTTTTAGACTCTCTTTCATTTCTCTGACTAGGTTTATTGAAACTAGTTTCTTCTATAAAATCATTATCTTTTTATTTCATAAAAAAAATTTTTAAAGGGTGACAGTTTCCCCTTTTCCAAATGTCTTTGGAGAGTCTTTAGTCTGGTTGCCCTGACCCAAAGGGATCGGATATGATCCTACTCTGAGGCAGCATTGCAAGGATAGGCCCAACGGGAGTCCCTCCACTGCTTTGAGTGACCTTTAAATAAGAAACTTCATCCTTCTCCCAGTCTCTCAATTTTGTGTGAAACTACTTAGAGAGGAACAAGAGAATGAGAGAACCTTAAATAGAAAAATGGTTTGTAAATGACAGCCTATCCTTTTGCCATGTAACAATTTCTCAGCCATAATAACAGTACACATCTTTTTTCTTTTCCACCAGAATAACTGCATTTACCTTGCCATTAATAATTCACTACATAATCACTGTGGATTTCAAGAAGAGAGGATGAACCCTACCAAGAAAAGAATCTGACACCTACTGTCATATACATTCTTCTCACCAGTAGACCTCATAAATGGCATTTTGTGCTACTCTGCTGTATACACAAAGGACAAGAAAAACTTGAAGGATCTAAGAAGTAATTTTCACGTTGTGATTTAATGTGTACTTTGACCAGTTGTTTTTGCTAGAGCTTGCGCAATCTCCCTGTGTCTGAGAACCTACAAATCTCTAACAACAAACTGCTGCAGATGATCAGATGAGTAACACTCAGACTCTAAATCTGGAAGCAAGGCAGATACATATACTTTTATACCACTTTTTTAAATTTAAATTTTCATATTTCTGATCTACTGATGATCATTTTGTTTTGCAGTTAGCTGGTGACAAAATTAACAGGAAGTGATTTCTCGCAGGGACTTTCTTCCCTGTCCCTATGCAGTGATCATTCTGTCACAGTGATGATTGAAATTTATTTTGACTGAAATTCGCCATTTCACTACAATGCTGAAATTCAATAGGAAACCATTGTAGAACATCGAGAATGGTGTTTCTTGCACATAGTGGCCCTATCTATCCATATACTGCTTGACTCAGGATAAGAACAGACATCTTTTCCACGATTCCTGCATCCATTTTGCTAGTCCTGAAAAGGTCAAGGTATTGGTCTTGGCTTATTCATCGAAATGCTGAGAGTTTCATTATATGGTCTATCATGAGCTCATGATTTTGCCATGGTGAACTTGGTAGCAAAAGAGCACCAATAACCCACTCTTCAATTTTCACTCTAGCGACAAAACTACAGCATGACTTTGCTTTGTGTGGTGCGATCGATTCAAGGGATTTGCGTGCAGGGTTCAGTAGGTCAAATTCGATTGCTGAAATTCCAGAGTGTTGACATGCCTGAAAAACTGCAAACAGCATTTTGAACAGTATTAATGTACTCACCCTGAACATTGGGCAATCAAAAATGTATGGCTATTGGAAACACGTTTTGAAATTATTGTTTCTATACAGGATATTTAGTGAAAAGGCTAAGAAGGGTTATAAAACAAACATTAGATAACAGGGGTACTGAACCAAATTCAGTTCTAGGTCAAATCCAACACATCACAGAAAATGTTGTTTGTAACAATACTTTCAATCAAATTCAGGAGGAAGAAAAAGCAACATAAAGAACACAGACTGCCCTGCAATATTAGCAGCTGTCTGACACAGACTGTCATATATACAAGTTCAGTCCTGAGCAAAAACTGTTATCATGTGCCTCAGAGAATAGCTGTACTCACTCCGAGAGCAGGCCCACATTATCTCGAAAATCTGGAATTTCTGGAAGACCCATTCCTGAGCAAACCATGGTGCCCTCACAGCCAGCATGTAGCAGAGCTTGAATGACTGAACCGTTTGAGCACATGCCTTGATGCGGGAGAGGACCTTCCTCTTGGGGGAGGATCAAGATGAAGGAAGTCAGCAGCTTGAAGGAGGAAGTAGAGATCTGTGAAGAGGGAGAGGGAGGAACACAGGGAGGGACTGGGACTCCTGTTACCTACAGCAATGAACAAGGGAAATGGAGTGAGAAGAAGGAGAGGACAAGACTCCCATCCTTATTTCTCTGCACCATCACCACAAATACCTTTAATCTTACTGACTGTTTTATTTCACCAGTAGCTGTCTACCCTACTCATATGGATCTTACCACCACTTTGCCTCCAAATCTGTCATTGCCCCAGGCACTGAGAATCTGCTTTGGAAGCTAGTTTTACCTGTAGTACTGAGAAGCCTGGAAGAAGCTCCACCTGCAGGGAAAACTCCTTAAATTCCGGACACAGCTATAGTTTTCAAACACTGAGGAAATTTCAGGGGACTTTTTTAACAGTTAGCAGCTGGCTGTCACAGAAATTGCTGAGATCTTCTGTTCTGGACACTCACAAGTCTGCAATGTTTGGACCCACTTGTAACTACTCCCAGAGCAATTTAAGTCTTAAGAGCCTGAGAAGAGTCCAGACACTGTTCTGGCTTTGAGTCTCTCAGTACAATTTAGTGTGAGGAGGTAATTCAATAAAACCTTCTTGGGAAATGAAATTCCTGTTTCACAGTCTGTCCTGGACTGAGCACTGACCCTGTGGACCTCTTTATGATTTAACCCTGCCCCTTCCCCAGGCCATGGTGAAGGCTCTTTGGGACTCCATCCTGAGTCTGTGCATGCACTCGACAGTGTCCCTGGGCATGAAACTACAATTCTGCACAATGTTTTTAATATCTTCTGTGAACCAAATACCCCTCAGCTTTGCTCATCCTTCCCTTGTGGTGCACCAGAGATTTTTTTTTTCCCAGGAAGGCACATCACTCTCTGTTTCATTTTCCCTCAGGGTGAATAGTACAGGTACCACTCTTTGAAAGCATCTGAAACTTAATCTACTGCAGGATTCCCACCATCAACCCCCTCAGGTGGCTCATATCTGTAGCTGAGAGATTGTTTCCTTATCATTCCTGTACAGACCTGCCTTGGGAAACCAGCTTGTTCTGGTGGAAACCATTTTCTTGTCCGTACACTTGAGAATGATTAACAGCCCTCAGCTGTTACTCCTGAGTTAGGGTTAATTTGAGATGATGCAGGGGAACCTCAAACAGACAGAGCTTACAGACCGAGCCCTAAATCACACAGAACCCAGGCAGAAATCTTAACCTGCAGACAGCAACTCCAAACCTCACACAACCAACCTTGGAGTGGAAAGAGGGAAGAGGTGAGGAACCTGTGTGCCTGCTCAGCCACCTGCCAAAGACCCTGCAGAGCAGAAGTTTCAGAGACATGGACAGTGTGGCTCTTCCCTGTGGGGTAGACTAAAAGGAGAGGCTTGAAGTTTCTTTATTAGGCATCATATTAGATGCCATTAGATCCATACATTTGTTTTCCTGTTCAGCTAATATGCATTTTTTACTGGCACTGAGAATCTCAATGTAAGGATCTGGCTGCCAAGGTTCCACGAAAAAATGTAGCCCTTTGTTTCACTTAGTTTCTTCCTGCAGATAGCTCCATACATGCTGGATCCTTTATTTAAAAGATATATGTGTGTGTGTGTGTGAGAGAGAGAGAGAGGGAGAGTTCAAGAAAATCCCAGAACTCCTTTATTATTCTTCTTTCCCTTTCTTATATTTTAGTTCTTTAAACGGAAATTCAAAATAATTTCCTCATTCCTACTTCGCACCATTTCTTCATCGACAATAATGTAATTCTCATTAGACCCATGGATGGGAGGTTATATGATTCTGTATTTCAATATAAACAGAGGCTGGCAAATGAATTTCTTTCAATTTTAGTTGGAAATGCAAGTTAAACAGAGGATTTCAGTTGTTTTTCTCTTAATAATCATCCTCATTTCTAAAAACCTTATTTTTACAATGGGAAAAAGTAAGCTCCAGTTTTTAGCTAAAATGTATGGATATCATTTGCAGAACTGAAAAGGGAAGCCAGTTCATTATGCTCAGCACCACTCACAGTCATTCATAAAGCAGCCACATTAAGAAACCCTCAGTGTTATACTTTGGTAAAAATTCGTGCCAGCAGTCACACCATAAATGAAAGGGATTTCCAAGACAGAAAACATTCCCGGGGCACTGACTAAAATTCAACACCTTTCACAAACATTTCAAGTTGTTTCAAATTGTTCCAATTTCCATTATCTTGTATAGTCACAGCATTTAGAAACAAAAAAGACTGGAGTAAATGCACAAGAAGTTAAAATGTCAGAGGTCTCTAAAATAAAGGCAGTAATATAAGTAATATAAAGAATACCTAAATAATCTCAGTGAGATTTCTGCACTATGGTTATATATCAGGTTTAATCAGGCAATTTATGTAACCAAAGCTTCTCTTATCAATTCAGTGGGGTTTTGTTTTTATTTTTTAGTGAGCCAGAGACCAATCCTAATTTTAACAAAGCTTTAATGTGCATGTGTGCCAGTAAAAAAATCCTGTGCATTTTAAATTTCTTTTGGGCAGTTTCTTCAGTCTATTAGAGTAAAGATAGAATTTCTAAATTGTCAAAAAGATGCCAGTTTCAGCGTCCTTAGGATAAGCCAATCTATTCAATTCGGACAAAACCCACCAGTACATAATAGTCTTTACAAGCTCATAAACTACCATACCACCCAAGATGTTAACAAGCTGGCATGTTTTGAGCATCAAAGATAGAGAGGAAACTGTGTTTACATGTTTGGCACAAAAACTAATGAGGAAAGTCAATTGGCCCTTTGTCTTGAGGGTCTGAAGAGCCGCGCTCTAATGTTTGGTTTCTTGGTTGGCACTTGTTCAAGTAATCACTCGTGGCCTGACAAAGCAGCACTTGTGTTTTATTAGTGGCCATGCTGAACTCTCCTGCCTGGGCTATGTTGTCTCTCAATAGAGCACTGCACCAGAGGGCACACTTATTTGAAAACACTAAATCAGAGCATGATGATCTTTGCCCGAGAAATACAACCAAGAGAGGAGAAAAAACCTGTGACAACAGCTCTCCTTTTGTAAGAGAAAGTGAGGAAAAAACAACTGGTGTGTGTGTGCATGTGCATGCGTGTAAGAGCAGTCCTGAAACACTGGTGGTAAAATGAGCAAAACTTTATTCCCACAATGAGATGCTCAGAGCCAACTGGATTTGCTCCATGCTTGGGAACGGGAGATTGGCAAAGCTAAAATTCATGTTGTTCACAACTGGGAGAGCAGACATAGCATTGTTAGTGTCTCGGGTCAGTCTGGCACAGGTGACAAAGCTACAGGCTCAGGAAGAAGTCATATGGTGCAAAGAATTTGAAAGTAACTGTTTCATCTACTTAAAACAGGCAAAAGTCAAACCCTGGAGGCTCAGGCTTTTTTATCTGATGAAACTCAAACCTTCAGCGCTCAAATACTTTAAAAAGCACAAACTTGTCAGCAAAATTGGGCTGAGATTTGTGATTTGGGAAATTGGACTTTCTTGTGAAACTGTTGGTACTGCTTGCCAGAAAGATGATGAGAACAAACTTGCAAACTCTGACTCACGGCAACAGCTCCACTGACTGTAAGAAATAATTGCACATAGACGAATTAACTGTTCCACTTATGATGTCTGTATGTAAGAACCTTCACCAGTCTGGAGGTGGGGAATAAAAAGCCCAGAGGGATACAAAAATGAAAAATAATGACTAAATTGAAGATCCTTTATCTCAGGCTATTTTGTTTAAACCATTTTTGCCTGTCACTTAGCATCTCCTGCATAGGATATATAGAATATATTCAAGTATTGTAACAAAGTTTTATATGTCACATCCACTTACCTTCACTAATTTAGCCAGACCATCTACTTTTAGTGAATCTACCTATAGATGTGTTAGATATATGCTTAATAACATCTGATTTTTTAGCTCTAATCTCCAACCTTTTCTAAACTTGTGTGGGGGTGAGACACAGAGCAGGTGAGTTCTGTTTAAAATGTAATTTTGAAGGACATGAAAAATCCTAATAATTTTTATTTTTAGTGATAATTGATTCTGAAATTAAATAAATGTAATATTAAACTCTTACATATGAAAAATTATTTTTATTTTCATAATTCAATATTTGAATGAATTTTTAAAATTTTCCTGCACTGTGACTATTTACACTCATATTACAATTTAATTTGTATACATTGAGGGGGAGGGGAAGGAAATAAAATAGTGCAAGAGCAACTTGAAAGTAAAAAAACCCCAAACCCAAAGCTAAAACCAGTCAAAACCAATCAAAAATGTTATTGCTGAGGTTTTTGAATTGTATAAAAACGCAACGGTTTACTGAAGTTCAAAATATGGCTTTCAGAAAAAAAAAAACAAAAAACCACCCAAAAAACTTGTGACATTTCAAACAAACAATATTATACTCTTTGTTATACATTAAATTATACACATTATAACTGAACAGTCTCTAAACTTTTCCTACTACCAAAATTATTAACTGATCTATGAAATTCTGTAACAATTCTGGAACCACACCAGAGGGACAACAAATTGTGTTTTCAGAAACTATGTGCCTGAAGAGTCAGCCTTTCTTAATTTTTGTATAAGATTCTGGGCATAATTTTGGCTTTCAAAAGAACTGTAGTTAATAAATGTCATCTCCAGCTCAAGATGATCATCAAAATGATCATCAAATTGCATCAGGCTATATGCGACAAATAATATTGAATTACTTGTCTGGTAAAACTCCAGTGCAGTGGGTATAGTAAGACATTCCTGCATTCAGTTGGGTCTTGGTAGCTGCTACTTATCTGTCCTGAGACTAAACTCTGCCTTCAGGAGAATACCTTGTTAGGATTATTTCAGGGCACTGCAAAGGATGTGCTACTTTGACACAAAATATGTATTCTTACTGTAGTCTTAAGGCTTCTTGGCACACTGCTCCAACACCGTCCCTCAGGAGATAACTCACAGTGAGTGCTCGTTTGCACTTTTTAACCTGCCCTCTGTTGAATACTTAGAGTCTCAGGACTAAAATCCAGCTTTAGGAGGAGCTAATATCTGCCCAGCAAAGATGTAAATAACTCCACAATTTTTTATGATCTGAGCCCCATCTGTATATCCCCTTAAAACACTAAAATGATAGAACTTTGGTATTTATCTCTGTTTTAGAGTTAATAGAGTTAATTTGTTTATTATACAGCAAAGTTTCTTTCTTTCATTCAGGTTAGGAATCATGCAATCCCCTTAACAGTAGTGTAGGAATGAATGAGTAAATGCAATATATAGCTGACACTGAACCTTTTGAAAAACAGTCTCTATTAATTCAGACCTGTCAATACTTAAGTTTACCTAAGAGACCAGCAGTTTCTAAATTCTGGTTTTGTTTTCTCCTCTAAAAAACGCCATTCATTTCAGTAACACATTTTTTCAAACATTTTACAAGAGTTTCCTTTTCTTAAAGGGAAGAACATAGTACACCCACTGGTTTAGGGATTGCTGTTAACTTGTGCATTTTAATGGAGTAAATTACAGTTTAAAACACAAATAAGGCGTGTAGCAGACAGAACAGCATAAAGAAATTTTCATTACTTCCTTGAAATTTTAGATCCAACTGGTAATCCATTTCCTAAATTTCTGCATTATTTGTCCTCATGATTTCTCTGTGTTGGATGATTTTAAAATTATTACAGTGGGTTTTGATAACTATGTATTACAGATCCTTATTCTGCCCCGTTTCAGTTTGCTGGTTTACAAAAGACTAATTGCATGGTGTTTAGATATATTTCTTATTATAAACAGGAATTATACATCGATTATTGTTTCATTCTAACAATAGCAGTCAGAATCAAGTCATACATCTAGGGGCTCTACAGAGAAAGCTGCAGACTATAACAATCAAAAAAGATAAGACAAATTAAATGCTTTAACCCTAGAATTAACTTTCCTCTATGAAATACAGTTATTTATTATTTCCCTGCTCTTTAACGTTTTTTCCAAATGCTATCAGGGAAAATGCTGGGTTTCCATTTATTTTTTTCTTGAAAAGCAAATCTCCTTTTTTGAACTGAAGTTTATAACATGGTATGTGCACAGACACATAGAAATTATTTGATTTGTGAATTTTACAAAATATAAATCTTTGAGAGCTAGTATTTGTGTAGCATTCTTATAAGGTGAATTCAGTAAGGGCAGTGTCCTCAGCACTTACACCTTTAAACATTTCTTGCCAGTACAAAAACCAAGTTTCTTACCTATAAAAGAAGGAAACATAATCACACCGTTTCAATGTGTAGCTTGGAAGCGAATGTAGCACTTTATAATACAAGTTATTTCCTGGAAGTTAAATTTATGACATGCTGAACTAAAGCGAGCGAATAAGTGGTATCACACTATCACAATGTGACAGATACCTATAAAGGATGTGATTCTACAGCACTGCCAGCAGAATTATGAAGAATGGGAAATGTTTTCAGGAATTTTTACCCTAAGCCTTCAAGGAAGTTTAGAGACACAGAAATTATAGTGCTAAAAAGGTAAATGTGAAAGATATCTATTTTATGTGTGCTGTTTATGCCAATGGAAAGATACATTCATCGTGACAGTAGAATTATAAAAATACAACTCTTTCCTTAGACTTTCTTTGTTGGAAATATCTCTGTGCAGAAGAACAGATAAAGTTAGCATCAGTATGTTTCCTAACAGTGAAACTTCTGCAACAGGGTTCTATCCATTATTATAATATGAGTGCTTCTATGGATATATTTGTTCTTTGACACAGTTGGCAATATATTGCCTGAATCAAAAGAAATTATAAATAAAATATTGGTATATAATTTGAAAATTAATGACTCTTACATGATGCAACAGTATAAATCTCTGGACCTGAAAAATTGAGGTAATAATGAAAATACCTTCAGTATGAATCATTATCCAATCTCATCAACTTCCACAAATATACTATTTAGTCCTTTATTTTTCAGCAACTTCCTATAAGACTTGGAAAATCCCTCTACTCTTCTATAACCATGACTTTTCAAGTTAAATACAGAATGCTAATTTCCATCTAACCTTACTTCAGACAAAGCTCTTATTTTCTTCATTGAGAACTTGCCACTAAACTAAACATCTAAACCAATGTGCTGCTTTAGTAACTGGCTAGGCTACTAAATCTGAACAGAGGCAGCTAACAAAAATATCTTCATTGATTTCAAACTGTGCCTGTCCATAAATCCTACTGATAAAATAGAAAACTAGAAGTCTGAATCTTCAGATGTCTATGTTGTAAGATTATTTACAGTCCTAATTTCAAACACTTCCATTGTTTTGAACAATTTCTATGTGAAATTTTCCTTACATGTTTTTATTAGCTAACAATTCTTCTTTGGTCCTTTGCTTTGAGTTTTACAAGCTCAACATGTACCCTTTACCTTGGCAAGTTATTTTTCCAGTGGTAGCATAATGAAGAGTCCCATTCTGAATACCAGGAAAGCAACACAAATTTGTGCAAATAAATTACATAGCCATACACAACTGGTGGAGACATGGGAGACAGACTTATTAAAGTACACATAAAAAACAGTTTTGTGTCCATATGGCACACTCAGTGCTTTTAAATTGAACCAAACAGGGGACATGGTATGTTTACTTTTTTCTGCCTTTAATTTCCAGGCTATGTTCTCATGGCAAATGAGAGGTATGCATGAATTTAAAAATGTAGGTATTTGCCAGAAAGGTCTGGAAGATCTGGATATTTCAGAGATCAGTATCCTCTTTCTTGCAAATGGAAACAGAGGAAGAACTCTCTGGCCAAGATGCTTTTGCAAAGTTATGAAGATGGGCACATGCTGACCAAGGCACTTTGCTTCCACCAGCAGCTGCTTGGCCTTCCCACTCCTTCATCTTAATCACCGTGCCCACAGAGCTCCCCTCAACGCAAATCCCAGTGATACAGAGGAGTGTGACATGGGCAGCTGAGGTCTTTTTTCCTTGCCGAAAGAAAAAAGTGTTTGTGGAGGGTCCCCTCCATGCTTGGATGAATGGATAAGCACCATCCCTGCACACATACTGCCCTGCACACATACTGACTGAACATCATCATTTCCTTGGTCTAAGAAAGTGCAGACCTGAAACCACAGCAGTTCCTCTGTCTGTTTGAGCTAAGGCTTTTTAATGCACCACATATGACTCTTGTGTTGAAGGATTGTAGTCTAAAATAAAAGCAAATCAAACGCAAGCACGATACTGTGGGTGTTACATGGAGCCTTAATTTTTATGTTCCCGAAGGTCCTGTGCACTCTGACAGTAGCCCTGGTGGACAAAATCTCTAATCAGGTTTCTGAATAGAAAATCCACTTCCTGCAAGTTCGATTAAGCTAGCTAATTTTCAGTCAAACACACTAATTTCGAGACAGGTTCTTCTGATGTTTTCCCTCTGTTTGCAATTTGCATCTTTAAATAGCTTGGTGTTTCAAAGCAGCAGCGGCAGTAAGGTCACAAGGTTTTATGTTAAATAGCAACATCCTCAGCTTTTTAAAGAAGAGACAGAGAGCAGCTGATCTGATGGCGCATAATTTTCTTTCTTTTTTTCCCTTTTTCTCTTTGGGCTAAGAAAGGAAGGATTGGAGCTTCTTATGGATCACAGACATTTTACTCTGGAAGAAAGAGCAGATCTATAGGTCTTTGTGCTCTCGAAAGCAACACAGAATCACAGGTGTCCTTGATTATCAAGAAATCCTCTTCTTTTCTAATGGTTTGCCTTTCTCTCCCTGAGAACAGCAGGTCATCTTTCGGGCATGAATATCTCATTTTAAGGGGCACAAAATTCCATCTTAAAAGGAAAATTTTGAATAAGGTATATGCTGAATTTGAAGATTAAATAAAAAAAAAAAAGAAATGCTTGTCAACATTCAGTATGCCAGAAATCCAGGCTGTGCTGACCCATCCAGAGTAAACAATTATAGTAAACAGATGTTTCTCAACCGATTCTGCCTGTGCTATTTTTTCATTTCTGAGGAACTGTGGTAACAGCACAGCAAATAAAGTGTGACACAATGACACCTTGCTTCAGCCTTTTTCCCAGTAAATATTCTTCTCCCCCCACCCTCTTTTTTTAATGGTCACACAAAGTGAATTTGTGGGCTATAGCTACCCTGAAGCAGCTTTTTGTGCCTTGGGAGACTGGCTGGTCACTGGAATTGAAAAAGCCTGGATCTCATAGCTCCAAGCAGTTTTGACAGTTGCTGAAGACATGTATCAGTAAATACTCTAAACTGAACTTAGCACAGCATCAAAGGCTCCCAAGCCGAGCTGCCCTGACAAAGCTATTCTCAGCTCATCAGGGCTCTGGGACATGCAGCCTCACACTGGAAATGCTGCTGGTTGAACTACTCCCTGGCTCTGCATCCACCAGATTTAAAATCAACGTGTTTTTATCTCACAAATGTAGATACATATAAGTTTGAGAGAGGCGCAGCAAGAAATGCTAAATATCATTAAAATCATTGCTGAAAGCAATGGCTTTTGTATAATTCCATGTTCGTACATGTAGGTATGAATATATAGATGGATAAACATGGGATGTATGTCTCGACAGGTAAAACTATGTCAGAGTAAATGCAGTGCTGCTTATACCTCATATGTACTGTGACTGATATATCTAAAACCTTCATATAATCATAGGGTTGCCAGTTTTAAAATGCTGATACAGAAAAAATATCAAGACATTCCTGGCAACAGGGAAAACATGCTTTGCCACACACACAGAGGAAGATATAGATGTTCTGACCTATGTGGAAAAATATAAACACCACAAAAATATCCATTTTGAAGCAAATATAAAGGTAATTTTATCACTGAGGCCTCTTTGGGGAAAAAATGTAGTATGTGATGCATTGCACTTTTGTTTCACTTACGAGTCAGCATCTACAGTTAAGACAAAACAGTTGGAAAATTTAATTCAGTTTAATTCATTATACATTTTTCCCTTTCCAGAGAGCCATGCGATGTGGTAGAAGATAAGAAACCATGTCTCATCACTCAATATTTATTAAGCGAACCAAAATAGCCTGTTTTGTAGAAAACAAATTTCATTTTGCCTATCACACTACAGCCTAGTGCCAGTCTGATCTGTTGTATAGTCTCACTGAACCCAGTGACTTTGAAGTATATTGTGTATACAAATGTCTTGCTGTAAGCAGTCCTGTGTATCAGCACGTGTGGAGACCAGCATGAACTTGCCATTCAGAAAAATACAGGGCTGTGAAGAAGGGGAGAGAATTCAGTTACCTTTTCTTCCTTATTTAGGTGGTGCAGAAGAATATGAAAGTAGTTCAACAAGGCAAATTATACAAGAACAGTTCTTTTGAGTATGTTCTGATGTGTGCAAACATGACATATTTAATTAGTATTACATTCTATCTCTTATAAGAAATACAAGATTCTAGATAGGATAATTATCTTTTAACAACATACAGCTGCTAAACTTCTCAGGAATATGGTACCTAACATTGGTTCTTAGAGCACGTCACAAATAACCACTTTCACAGCAGAACATTTATAAATGTCACGTCATGGAAGACAAAAGCTACCCTAGAAAAAGGGAAACATTTTCGTTCTTATAGATAAAGCAAGGCCTCAGAACCTCACACCTGTGCAGCAAGCAAATGTGATTAAAGGCAGAACAAACAAGCAAAAACCTTGCATTAAATAGATCATGAATTTGCTTGTGGGTCTGTAACAGATGTGTTACTAAGGATGCTTTGTTTATCCAGTTGCAAGACTGTCGAAGAGAATCATTCCAGTGATGCTGCTTATCACGCTTTTAATTCTGCTCAGGCAAAACTGTTAGCTTTGAAAAAGCAATTTTTTTTTGGCCCTACTCTATCTGGCTGCACAGAATTTTCAAAGCACCACAATGTTGTAAAAAATGCCCTTTTAATCAGATTACCCTTGGCGAACGTCCCAAACTCAGGCTGAAGTGCAGTGCTTGTGGTTTCTCAACAGCTTACACTAAGCCTGCACCATGGAAATAATCTACTTTTAAAACCCAGGAAACAAATCGACTGCACTAAGGACATAAGTCGCTGTCATTAGGGAGTGATTAAGCTAAACATTTTTATACACTCTGATAGCCCAGTTTTATATTGTGTACCTCTGTGCTGAGAGAAAGAATGGCACCCCAAATAGCGGCTTGCTTGATTCAGGCACCCCAAAAAATCTGGTCTTACACAAATTAAACTCCATTTTCCTCTAATATCCACAAGAGGAAAAAAGAAGGGGAGAAAGAGAGAGAGAGAGATTTGCTTTTAATTAATTAGAAAATACAGTAAAATCAGCTTTACAAGTAATAATTCAACTGAGGATCATGAGTTTGATTAAAGACTGTACACGATATTTTTTGACACACATTAGCCTCTCCTAAAAATCCTGTCACCTTATATTAAATTACTGCTACTTGTTTTATACAAACATATTTCCTTTAATACATAATTTATATTGGAAATTCTGTGTGTTTTTGAAGAGGCAGCTACCATTTTTACAGTTTCCCATTATAATGCTAGGTCTTCATCTTTCTGTGATGTTGCATTTTTCAAACTGGGAAAATACGACATTGAGATATTTGAACAGAAATTACTGTACCTCCTCCAATTTCCCTCTAACAAAACTGCAAAAAAAAGATACGGATCTGACTCAAATCAAATTATCTGGCGTCTGAGACAATCTTGCTATTTCAGTACTTGCAGATCCTAAAGAAGAAAGGCTCTAGGTGTCAGACCCTGGTGCATGAAGAGCAGAAGGTGTGTTTGTGGGATCGTTGTTTTTGTTTTGTGCATAGGTCTGAGCTCAGGTCTGACACAGATTACATGTTCAACTGGTCTAAGGTACAAATCAGGTCTGTTCTTGATCCATACTTTGGACATTCTGCTGATAGTTCATTTCTAATTTATGAAGCATGTCATTAATCCTCAATCTGTCAGCCTTTTTTTGACAATAATTCACTCTGACAGTTGAAGGATTAATATTTATTAAACACCCCTTACTTTAGTAGTCAAAGAAATGCTCAATTCATTTCCGCGGCAAAATCTTCCAACTCATAGGAGGCACTACCCCCAATCCCTTCATGCTCCCTAAAAGCAAAATAAACCCAACAGACAACACAGTAGGAATAGCAGATGACCAAGAGAAGCAGAAGAGAAACAAAACAAAAAGGAAAAAAATGTAATTACAAGTAATCCTTCAAAAGACTTGGTAGTGGATTCATTTAAGGTATTCCTCTGCCCAAGCATATGTTTTCTCACTCTTCCTTCCCCTTCCAGCCCTCCCCCTCCCTTCCCCACTCATAAATTATTCATAACCTGATAAATATGCAATTTCAAAAAAGTGCAGACACGGCGGCACTGCACTAAAAAAAAAAAAAAAAGGCTTTGTTTTT
>VWYP01032756.1:0-46397 GCA_013400435.1 Pycnonotus jocosus | reverse complement strand
GGCACTTCATTAAAAAAAAAAAAAAAAAGGCTTGTGCTTTTCACACAGAAGACCTGAGCTGCACTTAACGGATGACAGATTTTCCAGTATTCAAAAGCTCTATTATATATATATGATAGGAGTAAGACAGTATTTCTGGTCTGATTCCTTGCTAGACATGTTGTGAATTGTCTGTGGAAAGCTGTAACATAAAACAAATGGTGTTGGTTTGGTTTGGTTTGGCTTGGTTTCTTCTTTTTCTTTTCTTTCCTTTTTGAACGACAATATATGGTGAAAAGCAATGACGTTCCCACCATTTAAAGTTTGGCTCAGCACATGTTTTCGGGTCATTATAAAACTGGGGAGTGAGTAGTGCAGGGGAAGGAGCACAGCCACACATTTTCTCCTGTAGCCAGTGCAGAATTTGCAGGTAGAGCACGTGCTGTACGTAATTCTCCAGTGATCCCACTGGGAAGGTCTCCCTCCTCCCAGAGTCCCCCTAAGCAGTGGCCACTTATGGGCCATCGTGTGAATGCTCTTCAGGGGCCAATTTCACAGGCTCAGCAGCAAAGCGCTGTGCCTGCTGCTTGCATGCAGGTAAAGCCCACCAGAAGTAAAATGCAGGGTGAGGAGCGGAGTACCTCCATTTTGTGGGCTAATTGCTTGATTACCACACTGAAACAAAATGGAGGAAAGTATGTCTTTTTTTTTCTTTTTTTTTCTTTTTTTTTTTTTTTGTGAAAGGAGCTCTGGGCAGATGTGACAGAAGAGACAAAGTGTCGGGAGAAAAATGGTGCTTAAGGAGCATCAGTCATAAAATCACTAATATGAAATGGAATATGAGAAATATAGATAATGTGTACACATTCTTACTGCTAATAAATGCAGAGGACTCACATACAGTTGATCTTTGGGTTTAGCAACAGTTAGAACATAAAAATGATTTCAACCCATGAAGTGTAACCTTTTGGATGAACATTTAAATTGGAAACACCATGGGTAAGAAATAGACCTCAGCATTTAATTTGGACTGGTTAGTTGGAAGCCTGTATTTACTGTAAAATAATTTCAAATTTAATTAAATAACAGTGCTGATGCCAGTCACATCAACACTGTAAAGATGATTAATTGCATGCTTAAATGAAATATAAACTGCCTTAAAAGCAACATCAATGCAGAGTCCTTTAAGCAGACTCTATATGATAGATTTAAACACAAGAGCCTACCTGCACCCCTTAGAAACATGCCATGGTTAAAAAAACAGGCCTCACATCTAAATGTAGCAGTTGTACCAAAACCAGAGCCTTTTATGAGTTTCTATTTTTCAGGCAAGCCTGATCTATTTCCCCCCCCACCTCTTGAATTTTTTTTTTATTTTGCAGGAGAGCTTTCACATGATTTGCATTGTCATCTCATGGGCTGGCTATCGATAGGCAAACAGGGGCTGGGGCACTGTAATACGGGGCCACACTGTCACAACAAGGCAGCTGGACGGTTATATATATTCCACTTTGTTCCCATTGTATTTCAATCCTCAGAAGAGCAGGACAAAGGGCCTGACAGAGTTAACCATGGACT
Source organism: Pycnonotus jocosus (assembly GCA_013400435.1). Taxonomy (NCBI): domain Eukaryota; kingdom Metazoa; phylum Chordata; class Aves; order Passeriformes; family Pycnonotidae; genus Pycnonotus; species Pycnonotus jocosus. The sequence continues at coordinate 44,840 of VWYP01032756.1, read as the reverse complement.
GTCACCTTGATTTGTCCAGTCTAGCAGATATGCAGAAATGAATGATATTCTGCTTGTAAACAAAACACAGAAACAAATAAGCTGGAAAACAGCATTTTCCAGACTGAACTATCTGTAAGACAAAAAAATAAAAAGAAAAGGAAAAAGTATTTGAGTATCTTTATAAATGCTACATCCTCCATGGGGGAAATAAAAGCAGGAAGAATCCTCAGATCAGCACACAGAAAAACCCTTCCCGTGTAACACTGTCTGTCGAAAACAGGAGAAGAAAGCTCTCTGATTAAGGGCTGGGCTCTCTTCGACTAATCTGCATCATATTGGTTTATTCTTCAGGAACACTATGACAGTGCTTCAAAATAGAAGTTTTTGTCATAAATATAAACACTTTAGGGCAGGGAACATTCCCTGTTTATGATAAACTTGTTTGTGGGACTATACCCTTAACACTGTACAAGGAGGTGCAGTTATACACGAGCGGAAAATAGTAAACAAAGCATTTCCTGAAGAGGTACCAAACTGAAATATAATTTTCAAAAAAAAGTAAAACCAGTGAATGCAGTTGAATTTCTACTCTTAATATAGCTCTGAATTAAATATAAAGAGTGTCGTATTTAACAATTACTACTTAGAACCATGAAAAGCAGGCATTGCTGGGGAAATTCAGTGGTGAAGCAAAAATTACAATTAAAATCTGCGGCTGCTTTTTTTTTTTTATTTGAACATATTCAAATTTTAACAAAATCATGTACAAAAGAAATTTAAAAATCCAACTTAAAAAAATTAAAGGACTCGATTGCCTTTTTGCCTTCTTTCTGAGTATATAAAAATTCTGGCTTATGCTTCTGATCAGTAAGGCAAATTGAACTGAGTAAAAAAGGGAGATGACTCAACAGAGCAAAGGTCAGTTCTGAAACACCTTAATTTTTTATAGAAGATGAAAACAAGCAGCAAGAAACCTCGTTGTGGTTTCTGACAACCACGTGTTTATTAACTATATGAAAGGCACAATCAAACTCTCATTTTGCTTATACAACATACCTCACCAGAATGGACAAAATAGTTGCCTCTGAAGAAAAACCGTTTAGAAACACGTCATTTATCCATCTTTTTTATTTATGAGATAAGCCTTATCAGAAGATGTGGTATTACACATCACAATAATGTATTCACTTCTGAGCATGCAGTATTTTAAACAGACATGAAAGACTAAATGCACTTATTATTTTAGCATTGCTATTAGTTTTTAATAGTAGACTGTATGATTTTTGAATTTGTGTATACATTTCGTTATTTCACTTGGTCTGCACCAATTCTTTTAACAGTGCAAAAACACACGCTAAAATATAACATGCTATAGTACAATTTTAAGTATCTATTTGAAGCTATATTATGCATCAGAGAAGGAAAAAAATATATAAATCTTACCCACATACTGGAATGCTAATGTGCATCCATCAAAGGGCTACATATTCACTGTACAGTTTTCAGCCCAAATAAAGCCCCTTGCATTATCGCATACATGCAAAAATATGGAAAAAAATAGAAAAACTCTTTTTTCCTTTACCAAAATTGTTTAGGAAAACCTAGGTACACCAAAATCCCATTTATTGTCCAAGGAGAAAATTGCACAGATTTGTCTTTCCTTGGAATTCTATGCAGCCAAGCGTAATAGCTCTTTGACAGTTCACCTGACTGCAGCAGAAATGGGAATGTGATGGTTACAGTGGATGACAGAAAGGGGCCATTTGAAGTGCTATTATGCAGTTTACATGAGAAGATTTCCACAGATTTTGGTTTTATTTAGTTGTGTTATGTACATTTTTTGCCTTCTTTTTTTTTATTCTTCTTTCTTTTTTTATTTTTTTTCCTTTACCTAGAAGTCTATGCCTCACAATAACAAAGAACACATTCTTTTCTGAAGCTGCCATATCGAAAAGACCTTAAAATTTCATTAGTATTTCCAAACTGGCTTGGGAGAGTCGCTGTGCTTCACTACTAAAAATGGAAATGTTCCGTTCTCTCTTGCCCTGATCACATTTTAAGACTGTTACGTTAATACATGTTTTATTTCACCCAGTTTATCCAGCAGTTTTAGATAGACTAATATAAACCAGGTATTGTATGTTCATACTTAAGCAGAAGCATAAGTGGAAGAATAATTATTTTAATATGCATGTTTGCGGGATGATTGGAAGCCTTTTGAATGTTAGGAATTGAAAAGGATATCCTGCAAGCCTTACATCTTGAAAAAATAATCTTTGAGCACCTTGGTGGAAGGACCCAAATCTGCAAGCTCTCGTTAGGATAAATGGTCTGATGCTAATAATTCTTCTCATCAGAGTAAAGCCTACTCACGTGAGTCAGCACTTACAGCGCCCAGCCGTGACATTCAAGCATTTGATGGAAAGAATCAAGGTGTTTTTGCTTTATGGGATTGCTGTGCTGTACAGGTCTCTCCATTCAGAAGAGGAGCCTAAATCAACAAACAAATACATACAGTGCTTTTTGTATCAAGATAACAAGCAGGAAAACATGATGGTGACATTCTGGTTGCTCAACACTGAAATGTTTAAAAGAAAAAATATTGTGTAAGAAGATAAAAGGATAAAAGTGATAATGACTGAGCTTTACTGTCCTAACTTACTCTGCATTTGCATGTCATTTATAATTTTATAAAGGAGAGAATATAGGGAACTGTACCTTTGATATATTGTTAAACAGACCTTCTATGTTTTTATTTTCTGCATAAGGTCAAGACTGTTGACATGGGATTAATCAGCTGTTCCTCCTAAACCATGAATCAGGACAAAATGTTGTCGGTTTCATACAGTACAATCGCTTGAAAATAGAATTAAACACAGAAAGCACAGAAATATGTGAAACCAAGCAGAAGTTACAGGCAGTAATTGCAACATTGGTATAATGACAGACTCTTTCTGCTTTTGCATTTTGAAGATTTTTGGCAGCAATTACAAAAAACAATGCTTAATTTTTCTGCCACTTTCTGAAAATGCAATGATTCTTTGAAGCATATTGTTCTCTCAGAGCATGATATTTTACTGAAATGTAAAAATTTTGCGTCTCTTTCCATAAGCAGATTTCTTCCTCTGTGCATTTTGTCCAATTTACAAGCAAAAAAAGATTCAGTTATCTTCTGCATATCTTCTAGAGAACATACACCTACACATAAATGTAGCCTGCCACCTGCATTGTTGTTAGCTTATTTGTCAGGCTGTAGCATGATAGGATTTGAGAATATTGGGTGCAAAGTGTCTTCAGGAAGAGGGAGAGAAATCATTCACCATTAGAGATAAGTATGACAAGCTCCCTTTTACACTAGGATACACTTGTATTAAACAGAATGGCGGGGTGCCTGAGTGAGATAGCATCTATTACCAATGATGACATGAAAATGGACACTTATTAATCACTGTTTTCAAAATAATTATCCATAGCTTTATAAATGCTATAGCTGAGGCCGATTCCTTCCCTAGGCTTTCCCTAATATTCAAAATTGGTCTTTCTCATTACAGTTAAAACTTAAATTATTTGGTAAAGCAGGTGTTAAAAGTGTGCAGCAAATATACAACTTATTAATGATTAAGATGTTAATATAAAACAGACAATGTACAGTTGTTTTAGAAATAAACAGTTTATAGGTATTCAAAATAGGTCATAACTACTCAAACGCTTGATCTATCTCTTTTATATTTAATAAATAATTTTTCAGAAGCTCAAATATCACATAAAATTGTTTGAATTTTTACTCACAGAATGGGATTTCTGTGGGTCACAAATAATGTTTGCCATTATTTAGGATATTTCACTAAGAGGGATGTAAAAAAAGACTAAGGAAGGAAAAGATTTGGGGGACTTTTGCCAGTGAAAGTACTTTTGCTGATAAACAGCTTTTATGTGTTTCGTGTTTTATTTATTTTCAGCACAATTCATTGCAGAGGTTAAGCCTCTCTCAGATTTGCAATCCAACCATTGTATTAATATGAAAAACTTCCATAAACAGCTCAGACAATGTAATGTCCTATATTCAAGTACTTTACATGCACAAAGCATATCAAAACCATATTTTGCCTCTAGTACTAATTATGTGTATATTTTTATTATATATATTTGCATACATAGTGCTATGTGAACACTATAGAAATATATTATTTAAGGGACCCATTTTGGAAAAATCCATTATCGTTACTAGATGTGGACATACTACTTTCTTTTACAAACATTTTTTATTTAAATTTAAATTCAAGTTTTGAAGAAGCAGTTCTAGTGATGGGATAACAATTTAGTATTTAAAAGGAAATGACAACATGGAATTATGAAAAAAAATCTATTTATGTTCAGAAAGTACACATGCATGGGTGTGAGTGGCTAGAGTGTTTTAAAGCTTTTTTCAAAAGTAACCATATAAAATAAAGAAATACAAGAATATTGTCTAGATTTGGAATAATAGTTGAATATATATGTCTATGAAATGTATGCATTTCTGATTTAAATAAAATTTTGGAGGTAACAGTCATTTTACTAATAATGAAAAAAATTAATATGGCAACAATTGTTTGCTTGGTGTAAATATAAATGATGTTTACCACAAGCTCCTGTAAACATTTTGACAATGATTTATAAGTATGTCTAATAAAAATGTTATATTTTTCCCATTCTAGCAGACAGCTAAATATTTTATAAATATAATTCAAAGTAATGTATTGGTTTATTTTGAATGTCCTCTCTTTTTTTCCTGATTTTTTTTTTTACTTAATAAAAATGCCTCCTCTCCTAAGAACACTTTAAATTAAAGCAAGTGGTTTATTTTTGTTGTTGTTGCTGAAGTAGGTTGTTGTTCTTTCTCCTCTAATACTAATTTGGTAACTTAAGCAGCTCTTGAACATTTGCAGTATATGTTATTAAGGATTAAGCCCTAAATTTATTTGTATAGGTAAAGAACCTGGTATTGCACAGGTCAAGTGGTTTCAGCATGAACAATAAAGCAATATATTTAAAGAGGTGTTAGTGTCTCCTTTCTGAATCCCTTTTTTATTTCAAAGTGTAAATATGGTTATAAATCACATTACCCAATGCATACAAATGATTTGAATTACAAAACAGACTGGAATATCTGCATCTTCTGTTTAACCTGTGGAGATGACTCATATAATTGAATGGGAATATGGATACTATGCTTATGTATAAACTTTGACTAACTTGTTTTAAGGATAAGTGCTTCATGGAGGAATGAAGGATGTGTCTGAGATACCAGCAGGATTAGTTTTCTGTACGGCTACTAATCCACTAAAGGTCTCTCCCAAATTTCTCACCTGATTTATTCAGAGCAGACTATTCAAAAGGATATAGCACCTCTGCACCTCTCTATCAAATTGCCCTTTTTTGCTTAAGAGAGAGAAAGTGCTTCTCTGTTAAAGTATATAAGAACTGTAATTAGGAAAAAGTACCCATTCCAGAAAAGTTATGACCAGCACAGCTTAAACACCCATTTTCCTTTGTGCATGGTTTGTGTCCACCTCCGTCCAGAGAAACATCTCTTTAAAAACATGGCAACAAACATTAACCCTCCAAGCCAGTGGATTTAGCCAGAAGGTTACCCTGTTCCAAAACCTCCACTTCCAAGGGTGTGCACCATTTGGAATCTCTCTGGACAAATGCAAATCTGCAATGGAAAAAACAAACACCCCTCCTCTGCAGGCAGTTACTGTACATGTTGGAAGATGACATCTGGACAGCAATCTGTGATGGTGACCACTCTTTGAAATGTATGTTCTCTACATGAAAGACTAAAAACAAAAGCGTATCCCCACTTCAGCCATGATATTTTTCTAAAGTGCATTCAAACTGTGATTTTTGATACATGATATGTGACATTTCTTACATGAAAATCAGATGGAAACCCAGACATTTTGATGCCAGCTGTGCAAAGACAGCTATTCATCTTTGGAAACTTATACTTTCCCACTGAAGTACCAGTTCAGTTGCAGGGATGTCTGTGAGCACTTGACTATTTGGCAAACTAAATGCACTACAAGATTTAAGCACTCATCAAATATAAAAGAGTTGTGTAGCAAGTACTCAGCCTGACTCTGGTACTAAAGGACCACCTCTGCCTGCTTCTGGATCTAGCTTCCTTTGCCTCCTGGAGAGCAGCAAAAGTCCTGGAGAGCAATGGCCTGGAGACTGCTCAGCACTGCTAATCTCCTGTTTGTCAATATCAAAGAAACACTGCCCTGCCACGTTGGAAATATTTTATATCCTGTTGGCCTGCAATAATCTGGCATCGTACCCCACACCGCAGCTTGTGGGACTGAAAAATACCTGAAGTAGCCTTGGGGAGCCCTGTTAGAGATGCTCCTTGGCCATGAACCCCCTGCTGCCTTTTGGGGTCAGTGAGGGTGCCTGGTGGGTGCTCTCTGTCGCCTTGTGACCATCAGGTTAGGCATCCCCCAGGCAGGAGGAGGGACCCTGCAATACTGAGCACATGGATCAGGGGCTGCCTCCACCTCTTTCAGCCTTGTACCTCCTCTTGCCATTATGTGCAAGTCCTGCTGTGCCCAAACGGGAAAGAGCCAGCTCTCAAACCCTGTCTGCCTTGTAATGAGTTTTTTAATAGAGCAACAAAATGGAAAAGCCTTTTCTTTGTGAAATGGTAGGGGGAAAAAAAAAGGAATGGGATCGAGCTTCATAAGAAGAAGATGTAGTAGGAAATCTGCTTTGCATTCAAAATTCTCCCATATTAGACCCAAACAAGGTGATATTACAAGTGTATGCCAGAAAAGCAATCAAACAGCAGGGAAGGAAACACACTCGAGGCTGTTTCCATAACAAATCTTGCATGAACTTCATAGCCTTTTCATAGGGAAGGAAATTAGGAGGCCAGGTAGTGTCCTGGATGTGACTTTGCTGAGGCATAAACACTTGCAATCTGTATGTAGATGTGCCTTTAGGCACAAGAGTGTGTGTGTATGTGTGTGGGAGGGACAGTCAGGTCAGGTTCTTGTTTATGGCTTGTGAGAGACAGAAACAAGTGTATTTACTTGCAAGTCTGTAAAGGACACCAGTGGAAACAGGATTAGGCCTGTAATATTATTCCTTGGCCGAGATCTACTCTAGAGAAGGTCACTTAGGTGAAAAGTATGTGAAATTGTTGTGACAGCTTTTTTAGTGTTAATTTGATAAAAGAGATATGGTGCAAATAAAATGGTACACACTGTAAAAGGCTCCTAAGCTGACTGAAAGTCCTTTAGTACCAACCCGAGACACTCTCAAACACTGAAGACCAAATAATTTTAAATTATTCTTAGAAAGGAACATTTTTTTTTATTTTGACGAGAATTTTGTGAGCTTTTGAAGGAAGCCTCCAAGTATTCCAGCTGCCTGATACTGCTCTACTATTTAAATCTAGAAATGTCATACCTATTCAGAATCTGGTAGGATTTACCCATGTTCTGCAACAAAAGAAAAGATCAGTTCTGATGTCTGAAAAATTATTTTCTGCTCATAAACTAATGCATACTTCTGTTACTGAGAGGGAGAACAAAAGGACATGTTGGGGAGAGCGGGGGCTGTGAAGCACTTCTAAAATTGCCTTGAGATGTACCACCACTCCCTCCATGCCCCACTTTTTGGATGCTGAACTTGATATAATTTTGTAAGGGAACTTAATTTTAGACATAAATGCTCTGCCCCCCTGCTGAAAGTCACATCCAGCTGCAATCCCAAATCCAAAATGAAAGCATTTTAAGTTGCTAAATATTTCTGAAAATCTCACAAATCTGAATTTGTTCTTTCTTTCAGCAAATAATTCTTCAGTGTCAGGTGTTCTGAAGTGTATATAAACATTAATTTCACTGAAACCATCAATACATACAGTAAATGCAGAGATTCAATTGTATTGCTGTAGTTTTTCTTTTCATGTCACAGAACATTGGAATTCTTTACTATGAAAGCTTCATACAATATTCTTTAAAGTATAGTATATCAACACTTTAAAAAATCTAAAAAATGAAAGGTTTTGCCTATTTTGTTCAAATGAATATGCCCTAAGTTATGCTTCTCAGTTGTCCCAATTTATTTTAATATAAAAAATCTAATCTCTGCTTGTAAAGCAGATTATGTATGTATTAAATTCTTTAAAATTAGAATATACTTAATGCAACATTAGTTCCAGGCATGCAAAGCAGGAGAAAGAATTATACACCTAAACAACAAGAATGGTTTTTAAGCTTAAGTTTCTACTTTGCTCCAATTCTCATTTGATAAAATAAAATTATGTACAATCTACCATTTAATGAAATGCATTGATGAATTCAGGTTTTTTGCCATAAATCACAAAAGAAAAGATTTAAAGCAGCCAATATTTTTAATTCAGGGAAGAGCAAGGCCAATGCTTTGTTTTAGCTGTCTATAAAATTTGTACATCCTACTCCTTTTCCCTTCCTCATCCTCCCTTGCCTACAGTTAGGAAGGTAAATTCCATTTTGCACTTCTAAGCATGCATTCTGGTTATGGTCTCAGAATAATGCTACTGATTTCCCTCAATGCAGGAAGAGGTCAGAGCTCATTTGGACTAGGGCCTAAAACATATGAGAACTGTAGGCCCTTTTGTTCTCAAGGTCCAGGACTACAAGTTCATTTATGGCAGCTCGCCAACAGTTGTTGTGCTTTGAGGTTGTTGCTCCTGCTTTTCTGCCATGCCATCAGAGGACTACTGCCTCCACTGCTGCAAGTGTGTCATCTCCCAAAGGCATTGTTCTTCCTATTAAATCTTCCACAAATCTTGTTTTCTCAGGAGCTGGGATATAGCAGGTTTGTTTCCCTCCGTCATCATTCTTGCTATCCAAAGATGACAACAGTTTGTGATTACTAGGTGCTGTGGGGATGGGTGCACAAATTCTTAAATAAAAATAAAAAGTAAAAAAAAAATTAAAATATTTTTTTAAAAAAGGCAAATGCAATGGAACTGTCATTCATTCATCAGAAAGGAGATTACTGCTGTAACAGCTCTCCCAGGCTGTGGAAGGATGGCTTCCACAATGAATGAGGCTCATATGACCAAATTAAAAGGGAAGAAAGAGGAAGCAGAGCATCATATAGAAAAAAAGAGTGAACTCAGGCATATAGCACAGGCACTCCACCTGTGCTGCCCATCCAATATGTGCAGCCGTGGTTGGATGAAGTGCTGCACGTTGAGTAAATGTCAGCGGATGTAGCAATTTTAGCTCACGTAAATGTTTAAAGGAATTTACTGCTGAGTGCACTGAGGTTTACACTTTGCCTGGAGAAGCACAGAAAGGAGATGGCATCTGCTCTTCTATTTTACCATGAAGAGTTCTTGATGTATTTGAAGAGATTTGGCTTCAGAGAGGGCAGCCTTGCCCTTGAGGCAAAGTTCCTGCTGACCCCTGCGGAGACGTGATTTGATCCACTCACTGAGGTCTGTTTTATGGGATAACACTGGGAAAGTTCTTCCCATTACCCTTGCTGGAGTGGTGAGGTTGTGGCCTTTTCTTTATAACTGATGCAGTGCCAGCATTTTAAAGGACAAACTAGAGGATAGGATATAGTAAACAGACAACTCATCCTGAAGGGAAAACAGAAAGCTTTCTTGAGTGTTTGTTGTGTTATCCCTTATTTGAAATTCTGTTTATGTTGCTAAAATTTGCATATATTCTTTTTAATGAATATACTCAGCTGAGAGACAGTGAAAGACACAGAATGTGATGCTTGTTAATACCAGTTCATTAAATTAAGCCAGACCTGATTTGCAACAAAACCCTATGTTCTTGAATTTCACAGACGGCCTGTGAAATAATTTTCTCCCAACTCCTCAAACTATTGGATGGTGTCTGTCTGTTCAGCTGAAGTGCTTGGCAGCCGTCGCTGTCAGGGTGTTTAGGTATCTCATGGTCTGCTAATAGATTTACTTGCACAACGTCTTATTCATCAGATTTCTCTGTCAGCTGTCTCAGTCCTCTGTGCCTTTGGCAGGGTTCAGCATGGTGTTTTTCAGGTTGGCTTTTTCTGTTGCTAAGGCAGGAACTCTGTGTCCATGCCCAAGCTACTACCCATGCCCAAGCTGCATCAGCTACAAGTGCCTGCTTCTCTACAATCATTTACTGAACTCCAAGGTGAACACTATAGGAAAAATACAGAATGTACTTTACGTCTGCATATTGTCTTTTATGCCAAAGCCTACACTTACACACACATTCCTGTAAAACTTGGTCCCCTGAGTCATGTGCTTCAATAGGCACTGAGAGAGAAAGCCAGGACTGAGCTGTCAGGACTGCTCAGAGGGACACCTCTGGTCACTCAGAGCATCATTCATACTCCACCTGAACAAAGTGCTAAACCTTAACTCTGGCATGAATTAGAAGCAATGGCAAAAAGTGGGATATTTATTTTTAATAACTCTCTTCCTTTATAACCTTTCCCTGGTTGAAACATATCTGTCTACTTTTACATCAGTTGGCAGCCTGGGATCTTCTATATTTTAATGCAGGATGTTCGTGGGACTAAGACACAAATAGAAACACAACATTCACTTGTGTGTGTTCAACTAAGTTTTGCTTTGGTGTTTTAAATTCTTTTGATTATTGCACCTGATTACACCTATGGATGAAACCATCCAGTACAAAAAAGTTCTCCATCTAGAACTTTACATACTGTGCAACCGAATTAACTAATCATGCTCTTCACCATGTCAAGTTAGAACTGGGTTTCCTGCCCTGCTACTCAAAGCCCTCTTTCCATTACCATCTTCTCTTTTGATGGGCACCTTCTGCAGTAACAGCCATTCAGTGCAAAAGACTCATGCTTGCCAGCAATAAAACTTTAACAGAAGCTGAGCTGTAATGATACGGATTCTCTTGCATTTTGGACAAGACTGCTGGACAAAAATCTCACCTTGATCAAAAATTGTCTTTGAGTGTACCCAAAACATTCATCACAAGACACTCAGAGATATTTCCCTCTCAGCAGACAGGAGGTAAATGTGTACCATGATCCTCACAGATTCCTTCTAACTCAGGATATTTTATGAACCTGAACTTTCTGAATCAAAGTTCCCTAAGATGTGAAAATTGATGCCTATCCTACAACAATCTCTATTTTCAATCATAGCACTTCTAACAGGTATTTTATAATGAAAGACAAACAAAGCCATTTTTCTCAAGTGGTAATTATAATAACTTTTTCTTTCATCACAACTTATGAAAATTTCATCTAGAAGTTAACCAGTCACCTGAAACAAACATGCACAAACCCCTGGGTCCCTATTTCACTCACCTTTCTGTTATTTATGTTTTCAATAAACCTATTCAGACATATAGACATTAGAAACATTCTATTCTGCAAGCTGAGGATATCCAGTTTTATATATGTGGTGTCAGCAAAGGCCAGTTCTACCTTTGGACTGTATCACCCATCCCTAAAGTGTGAAACAAAATAATGCTGCAGTGTAAGACAGAACAACAAATTCAGTCATTCTTTATGAAAAACAGTTCTAAACAGAGCTATATACCATAGCTAATCTTTCTTTCTAATTACTAGCATAAGCAAAGAATGCTGCTGTATTCCACTAGTGCAAACTGCTTTGCAACTTGCATTCCATGTATCAAAAAAAAAAAAAAAAATCCCTCTAATATGAGAAATAGGTCTTTCCTCTTATTCCTGCTACAAAATCATAACAAGATGGTAACATATCATCACAGTAAGATGGTACAGTATGGCAAGATGACTATCTACACATTAGTCCTTATGTCAGTTATTTTTCTAATTTCTATGTATTTCTTTGTTTGCTTTCATATTTCATATGGTTCCAGAAAAACACCTATACATAGCCATAAATGCTCTCCTAACACAAATTCTAGAATGGCACTGGGGGACCCAGGCTTTTGCTGAGTCAACTGCTGTAGTAACATCCCAGAACAATACTACAATTCAATTCTAGTTATTTTTTAAATCTTATTACCTCACAAATTTAGGTAACATCAATGAATTATAAACATCAAGGGAAAAATAAGATAGTAAAAACATGCCAGCTGTAGACAATAACAAAGGAAGCAGCAATGGACTTCTACAAAAGCAAAATAGAAATGTCTCAATACTGTTCTGTAATGCAGTCTTCTTCTTTTTTTTTCTTTTTTTTTTTTTTAAAGAGAAAATCTTAGCAAATTTATCTTTGCTTAGGTCTGGGTCAGCAAGAAGGTGCACATTAACCTGATGAATGTCCTGCTGAATTCAATGGGCTATTCAAATGCACACTGTCACTTACCTCAGACGTTTTTGCAAACCAAAGCCACATGTAGTGGTAAGTAGTGTAAGCAGCATTCTTAAAATTGTCTGGGTGATTTAAAGCCTCACAGCCTTTTGACAATGACAAATCCTCAGGAAAAACAAAAATAAAAACAAAAACTCAGATTATCAAAACATTCAGTGATCCCCTGAAGGCTTCCACTCCAAAGTAGAAGCTCCTCTTCCCGTTTAGAGCTGAGGGAAAGTTAAACCCCTTGGGAAAAGCAGAGCAGTAAGAGCTCACTTGGGGTGGCAAGAACTAGAAGACTCTGATGGAGTGGAACTTGGGCACCTACCTCTACTCAGATGGGTAATTCCTCTTATGCCATAGGTTAAGCAGGGTATGTTAAAAAAAAAAAAAAAAAAAAAAAAAAAGGGGGTTAAAAAAAATTTTTNAAAGGGGTTTGAATAGCAGTTTTGTGGATGTGCAGTAGATGATGGGCTTAGACACCTTTTTGGAGATCAGTACTAATTCCTTTGTGCTAATTATTCTAAAAGAAATCTGAATTTCTTTTGCTGTGATTCTTCCTCTGACTTCAGGAAAAAAAAAAAAAAAACCACCATCATCTGATGCATTATATTTAAATACACTTTGCATGAGATGAATATAAAATGAATAAAATAACCCAGCTCTGAACTCAGCCTTGTTGTCATGCTGTGTGACATACACCTTTGCTACCTTCCCTCTCATAAGAAATGTAACAGACTTCTATTTTTATTTCTGATATTTTAACTGTGTTAATAGAGTTGTTAAAGCAACTGCATGGAACCGGACCTTTCAACATGTTGAGGAATAAGTCAGATGAAGAATTATGATGTTGGGTTGTTCTTTGCCTCTTAAACAAGAGAGGTTAACATTGAATTCCTTGTAACTTAAATACAAATGTGGGTACTGATGAGCATCACCCATGTAAGGACAAGAGTCTGTTCTTAATGCAGAAGTAATGCAAAATATCTTTTGTCACTTACATTGGAAAGAATTGACTTTGTAGCTTGATGGGAAACATGATAAAGACAATCCACAATCACTTTATGATCTTAGAAGTAGAATTTCTATACCCACACATAGACACACACCTCCATTTTTAGCTAGTCTGCTAAGGGACTGAAATCGAGGCAATCCCTGAGGACCACTGCATAATTACTGGATTTAGACTAGCTTGTAGCATTTAGGAACTACCTGTCTTCTACCTCTCCTTGCTGAAGCAGACACATATAGAATAGAATAATAATGATATATAAAAACATATATGTGCATTTTAAACACCAGGATAAATGCCCCTTCACCTCCTGGCCACTTTCACGTTTTCAATAGTGTTTCTTATCATTTCACTACTAATTCTGGTCTTATACATTTATATAGTGTCAAAGTGCCAGATGTTTGAATAGTGCTGGACTTCTTACGGTATACACTTCTATCCACCGTGGAACACAGTGAATTACTGTACTCAGCATGTACCTCCACTTCCAGTGAGTGTTCCTCCATTCCTTTTACCCGGTCACAACCAGCCTGCTTGCCCAGTACCCATTGCTGTGGCACTGGAGCACTGTCCTCAAGTTAAACTGATGGCAGTCCTACCTGTCTCATCACCTGTCCTCCTCTGCTAGATGCTGCAAGTGAGCCCCCATTAGGTATGCAACATGCATCACCTATTTTAATACACTCTGTATCATTTCAGCACTTACTACTTTTTAAATGCATGTAGATGGAAGGATAAACAATAAAAGAGGCTGACTCCTGTCAAGTGAGAATGATGAGTGATACTTGCTCAAAGAGGGATGAGGAGATGAGTGATGATGAACAGGAAACCTTCAGACAACTTTTCAGTACTAATATCTTGCTTGTTCCTTGAACCCATACATTTTAAGGGGTGGCTTGAGAGTATAGGTTCCCTTGTTTCATCTATTAAGGAACTGAAGTGCAGAGAGAAAAGGAGCTTTTGCCAAAACCCATTCAGTACTCTCACTGTCATTCAAGGTTGAGAAGTCACTATGAGAAGTCATTAAGGATAGCTAAAATATTAACCAGCACTACCTTAGACAGCAGAATATACTTGATTTGTCTGTGCTGATTTTAGCTGGGGTAGAGTTTATTTTCTTCATAGCAGCCAGTATGGGGCTGTGTTTTGTATCTCCAAAGGTGTGGTTTCTGTTGGAAGGTCTACAGCAATATTAAGCCCCCTTGGCAAAATGCTTCTAAAATGATCAACAAAGACTTCTTAAAATAAGCAAGATTGAGACAGCTATCCTCCTGAGAGTTTTATTTATGGGCAATCTTTGTGAGGTTTTCTTGTTTTATTAATCTTCATCTTTTGTGATACTGTACATTACAAAAAGCTTGAGAAGTAAAGAAAGCAGTAAATACCTGCAAATTTTACCTCACTACTTAGATTCTCACAGCCCAGATATTTTGTTTCAGCAGACTTGGCTGAATTCTAACAAAAAATACGTGATTGTTTTATTAGAGAGTTTTTACTCCTTACAACAGTTGACTCTTAAATTCCTTTTTTGTAACAATATTATGGAATATTTCACTGGTTTGTACATCTGAGAGTTATCTCTCCATATAAAAAACATTTGCCTGTTTGTATGTATAGGTGTGCATGTATGTACATAAATTAGAAAGCTGCAGCTCAAGATAACAGCTTTATGTGGATTTGGATTACTAGATCTAAATCTTTACATACAAATACCATTTGGGCATTGTCACACTAAATATTTAATGCATTCTAGAAACAGTGCTAAAATGAATAGTATATAAAGACAAATATGTCAAGTTGCAGCTTAAAAATAAAGTCATTGCTTTCTATCACTAGATATGATTACTTTGTATCTCAAAGCAGTACATCACACTTATATTTCCAAAACTGGCTTTATTCTTATCATGGAGTTATTTAGAAAAAGGAAGTAAAAGTACATGATTACTATCCAGAGGTTTTATCCATACCTGTATTCTTATATCAAAATAGGTTCTACTTTTCAAACGCATCTCTCCAATGCAATTTCAAAGTCCATATTTAATAGAAATGAAAGGAAGTGTTTTATTTTCAGCCTTGACTAACTATGTCTTTAAACAGTACTAGAAGTTTTTAACTAAGCAAGATACATACCTAATTATTTTAAAAACACAAACTATCCTGTGGCCACAAAAGGAACGCATTTTCCCATGGCACATCGGAATATATTTTTTTAAATTAATTCATAATCAGTATAACATTCTTGTCTAAAAGAAGTTGGCAGATTTTTGTTTATAATTTCAACAAAGAGAGCACGTTGTTTTCATCAAAGGCTTCTCAACACGTAGAACCAGACAGTACAGCAGATGCTACTGCGTCTTCATATTGAATTTATGTTTCAAAATAAAAGATGAACTTTGGTTACACATTCTTTTGTGTCAGAAATCACCCCTAAGCTCTTCCTCTGAGCCTCCTCTTCCCAACCCTCCTAGTGAGGGAGTAGTGCTCACTGTGGGCCTGTCCCAGTTAGCACTTGCTACTTGATATGCATGTGAATCACCACCACTTAAAGTAGCTCATTTTAATATTAGGAACTGGTACTACAGGCCATTTAAAAGAAAGAATTATGTTTCAACCTGTCCTATAAACAGAGAAGGTATAATAAAAAATGTGCAGTTCTGTGTATTTCATCACAGACTTTAGGAAGACTGACATAAATACTGTAAAATGTTCATTCATTGAGAACTTTATAAAATAAAATACTGTTATTTTCCCTTTGCCATCCATCCAAAGAACACTGGAAATAGTGTAGAAATAACATATGGTCAGACATTTTTCCAAGTAAAATCTAAATACTGCGCTATATCACCTCAAGACTTACTTTGGACAGTGGTAAATATTACAATTTGTCCTAAAGGGAAGAAAAGGAATGGTAGGGATGATCAGTGTGAAAGAGCAAGGCTGAAGTTAATTATGTCTTGTTTGATCTGTGGATCTCATTGAGATTTCTTCTTTTACTTCTTGCAAGTCAAAACCGATTATGCACTGTGCTGTGAATTGATGAAGGTTTGGATCAGCCCAGCTGGCAGTCAGGTAGTCAATGCTGTCACAAGTAGTCAGCTGCTACAAGCACCCTGTGATTCCAGGATGGAGATGGGTCCTATGCAGGGATCTTTCCAAAATCACTACTTTCCTCCTTTTATTCTCTCCAGGTTCCAGACACAGGACTTACACAGTACTTGTGGTTGTGTTTGCCATTATTTCTACCTGTTGTATTTCCCTCTTCAAAAAGTAGGAGATATTGCTTCCTCTTTCTCTCTGCACAGAATTCTCCCTCAGCTATGTTTTCTGAAAACTCTCTCACCTTCCTGCCTAGCTTTGAGTCCTCCTCTCTTAGCTCACTAAAAACCCCCTTGAGTGGTTCTGAACAATGCTTTCAGAATATATTCATAGGCATTAGACAGCGGCTCCAGAGGGTG
Organism: Pycnonotus jocosus; assembly: GCA_013400435.1. Taxonomy (NCBI): domain Eukaryota; kingdom Metazoa; phylum Chordata; class Aves; order Passeriformes; family Pycnonotidae; genus Pycnonotus; species Pycnonotus jocosus. The sequence continues at coordinate 28,087 of VWYP01032756.1, read as the reverse complement.
GTCATCTTCTCAAACATAGGACACTTGTGCCAAGAAGAGACAACATCCACTTAAAATGTTAAGGAATTAAGCATCCAATTAGAGAGCACCCATCTCTCAGTTTCCCTCTGTTTCTCTCTCTTTTGATCCAAAATAGAGACCTGAAGAGTGCATTGTACTGATTGAGGAGAAATGGAAAGCACATCTCACCCTCTCTCTCTTCATGCAGAAGGATGATAGTCAGCAGTTCTGCTGATGCTCCCTAAAAGTACTTACTCGAACAGAAGTATGGCCCTGGCTGAGTTGCCTGTTTTCTGAAGTGTTAGAATGTGTGCACTGTGCTGTGCAAGCATTCTGCTAAATAGATAGACCAAGATACAGAAAATGTTCAGGAACTTGCCCGAGGCCATATGGCAATTCAATAACAATGCTCTGAATTAAAAACAAGGTTGAAGTATTTCAAAGAGAAATATTTTCTCACAGGGAAAGAAGGTCTTTTTCAACAGTCCTGGGGAAAGTAGAAAATTGGGAGCTCTTCAAGTGCTTCATTTTACAAAGTTGTTCCTGAGCAATGCTAACCTGTTAAAAAATGGCTTGTTCCAGAACTGGATATTATTAGCTGAAAGTGGAAACCTATTGACAATCTGTTCAGAGGTATTATAGATGAAAAATCAACATCTCCAATGATTCTCAGTCAATTACTGAAAACAGCACAACCTGAAAATCTTGACATTTTCATGGAAATACATTTTTGTTATTGATGTGTCATGTTGATATTTTTTTTCCTTAAGAGCATGTCCCGAAAACACAAGGTCACCTTCTGGCTTGACCTAAGAAGAGGACACAGGAATGTGTTTCCTCTGTATACACATGTGGCCTCATCAGAGGTAGATAGAATTTGTCCTGTCCTGGCTGCCTCCTCCGCAGTTTCAGCTTCTGGTTTCCATCCTACACATGAAGCTCAAGCATTTGCCATCATACTGATCTGTTGCCCTGATTTTCTAGCCTTCTGATGGTTTTGCATTCTTGCAATGGAGTTCTCACAGACTTTCATATAAACAATGTATATTTTTGGAACTACCTTCTTCACATTTTTCTCCTTGAGTACGAGACAAATTGATGGACTGTGATTTTCACCAATATGGTTGAAGAGGTGGCAACTCCATCCTCCAATCTGTAACCTTTGTTAGAAATCTATATAAGTTGGAGTCAGAACAGAAACTTCCCTTCCCTTGCCTCTGAACTTGACCTGGAGTCAGTCTCATTCTTTTGTGTCCTATAGCAACGCTGATCCATGTTCTATGACCCATAATTATCCTGGCTACTTTACCAACAAAACATTTGGGGAAGGGCTCTACCTGTGTTAAGCATGGCTACACGAGGATGAGCTCCCGTAGCTGAAACAGAAAATGCAGCACAGTGTCTCCTTCCATTTTAGGGCACCTCAGGAGACCCGTCACCTTATACAGCTGACAATTTCCCACAGCAGTAAGAGGGTGTTGCAGACAGATATTTGACAGGCATAGCCACAGTTGTAAAGCTGTGAGATCTTAGGAAAAACCTCCATTTTTGATTCACTCCAGTATGGGAGAGATGTGATTTCCTTCCAACTTGGGGTCTGTCTCCCTGGTACAACTAATGAGAACACTTTGCAGCTGAACTGATAGTGATACAGAATTTGTCTTTCTACTAGCACGACATGTAAATGAAACCACCTTGAGTTTTGTATATTCACAAAAGCTCTGACTAAAGAAACTTATCAATTAAAAAAAAAACTTTTTTTTTTTTTTAAGGTAGCAAAACTTTTAAAGCTGAAGCACATTTACTTCCATTTTAAATTAGGACTTTCAGAGAGTGTGCCTAATCAACTACCATTGTCTGTGAGAGACTTAAACCATTTAAAGCATGAAACAGAGATGCACTCCTTACATTTGAAAATAAATTACTGAACAAGTTTTATAGGAAATATAGTTCAGTGCAACACTCTGGTTTAATGAAGAAGTAGCAAAAGAAATAAATTACACATTCTGTGGTTAATTTAGTAAACATATATATTTGCAAAGGTAGTCTCATCACTGACACACAAATGCCTTTGCATAAGCTTTGCTGTGAGACTGAGACAATTATAATGGCCATCCTTTTTCCTTTGAGTGTGGGTTTTACTGCACATGGCCATGCTTTAGTGTCACTCACACCGACTGTGTCTGTCCCCTGGCAAAGGTGCTCTGACAGCCAGTCAGAAATGTCACACCTCCATCCTGGGTCGATTCTCTCTGTCCATGTCATCTACACTCATTACACTGAGTGGGCTGTGATGCCCAGAGCTGCTCAGGTTATGATCATGTAAGAGGAGACCATTCTGCCTATTTTCCTGACACATCTGCTCAGTTCTCAAATCTCACACTGACAGTTTCTATATATCCGTGAACTTGGACAAGGTATTTTCTGACCTCCATAAAGAGTCAGATGTCCAGCACCTCAGCCTTTCTGGCAGCAGCAGAAAATACCCTCCTTCTGTGGAGGGTAAGTGTGGGATAAAGTAAGAAAGGCTTTAGTGACAGAAATTCTATTTAATATTGCTAATGAGTTGTTTACAGCTGTAAGGTCTGCACTTTCATTCAGAATTTATATACTGGGGGATTTTTTTTTTTTTTTGAGTACAGAATGCTGGAAAAAAGCACATTTGTTATTTTAAGATGTAATGCAGGCACTCTGAAAATGAAAGGTATTAGCTTTCAAGAAAACATCTCTCTCCGTGTTGAGACAGTTTGAATATGTATATTGGACAAATGATGTGGATGGGAGGTGGAAGAACAAATGGATGGCAGAACTTCTGGTATTGACCAAATGTGCCTCTGTAATGATTCATGACTACAGCTGGCTCTGTGACCTTCCTTCCACACACCGGTGGATACTATAATGAAACGAGTTTTCTTCAGAAATGAATATGAGATGAAAACAATGGTGAAAAATAATAGTGTGGCCTCTTGACTTGGAGAGAAAGTCCTTTTTTATTCTAAAAATCCTATTGGTGCCATAAGATGAAAGAAAAGCCTTAAAATCCCTAATATTATGTTCTTTAAAAAAGCATGTACTTCTTCATATTTATCAAACTCTGTAGGCTCAATATTTTCCCTTAGATGAAACTTCATTCCTGTACATTGTTGTTCACATTCCATAGAAAGCAGGTAAATGCAGTCAAAAACATGAGTCTTTCACAATAGTAAAATTGACAACCAGATTTATCTGAGAGAATTTGACTCAGAGGGAGCACAACAGTGTCACTCAGAGGTATCTTACAGAATGTTATTTTTCAGAATAAATACTTCAAAAAAGTGAAGCAGGATCACAGTGTCCCTAGCCTTCAAGTAGGAGCTATGGGGGAAAACAGAAATTAGTTTATATGAGTCAAATATAAAAATGGTGCTTCTTCAAAACTCAGAAGGGCCTTATGGATAAAATTTGGGTGTTTATTTTTATGCATAAAGCATCTGTAATGAAAGACAATTTATACAATAGGATTTGGGCAAAGTGCACTTTCCCTGGAAAGCACACATAACAACAGGAAAGCACTTCTCATAAGGGGCATACACAGGCTGTAAATGTTTATTGTGTTATTGACAATTATCTGTTTAAGGCTGGGATTACTCAATGAGTAGTTCAGAAAATACTGTATTATGGCTTAATTGCTTCAGTATCTAATTCATTTTTAAAATACCCTGTAGATAAAGAAGATAGGAAAATACTGGATGCATGTTTCTGAATGGGAATTTTACTCTAGGTGCCTTCTTTTTATCGAGGGGGTTCATGTTTGTTTCAATCAAAAAAAATTTCTATATTCATCCTTTCTTTTCTTCATATCTACTATACATGTTTGAATTTTAGTACAAGTTAAGATCAGAATTGGTTGTGAATTCACTGCCCTGATAAAGTGACAGTAGGTGATATTTGTTAGGTCTCTTTGTGTGATTGACAACTAACTTACAGAGACTTACAAAAACTAGTGATAAGGTTGTGGCAATGCGTGAGATGCCTGTGGTCCCAAGACTATCACCAAAAGAGACAGCAATTGTTCTAAAGCTTTCTGGAGAAAAGACATTTCCTTTATTATAAAAGAAATTATCTTGTGAATGGATATTTTACAGATACAGAAGTCTTATTAAGTAACCTGGTTTATTCACAAACCAAGGAAGAATCATTTCCTGTAACAAATTTTCCACTGTAAAATTTAATTATCAAGTCATTGGCTTCTAGCACTTCCCTTGCAACTATTCCAAAGACCAATAGACTTACTAGTCAGGAAGCTTTGCATATATTCAGACTATATTTTAGGCCATTACACTTAATTCTAATGCAATAAATAATTTCTTGTGAAGGCCTGACCTTCTGAATATTCTAGACCAATATCATATTATACACTTTTAGATTTTCCAAGTATCACCATCATAGAGACTATTTCTCCTGTCCCATTTTCAATTTTAAATTTATTTCTGTTAAGTTTGTGGAGGTAAAAACGAGAAATCTTTTATTCAAGGGATAGGTTGCAGAAATCAAAACCTCCCAAGCATGATTCAGCCTACAGAGGCAGGGACCGGGTAGGTTTTTAAAATATGAAAAACCCGTTCTTAAATAACATACATGGAAAGGCAGATCTGAGGATGTGATTGAGTTAGAAGTTATCGTATGACTCTTCTTCTGCTCTCTGTATTTGCCAGTAGCTTCCTGATAGTGATGTGAGACCAGTGTAAGAGTCTTTGTTTCTCATTCCTGTTTGAAAAGACGCTCATGTTTGCGAAGCACTAAATTATAATGAAATTTTAACATATATTCATGTCTAATGAACTAGTCTATAAAGGCGATATGCTCTTCACTTTCAAATATCTCGTTAAAGAATATTTAACGCTAATTATTTGCATTATTAGAGTGCCTATCTACCCCAATCATAAATTAGGTGCTTCTTGAAGGGCCAAACACAATAGTGCCTTACAAATTAAAAAGTTTCTTGACTCAAGCTTTATGACCTTTTTCATCACAAACTGTGGCATGGAGTGTTACAAAGAAGAGCACATTAGAAAAATTCCCAAACCCATTACATTTGAATGGCATTTCAGGCCACGTAAAAGTTCAAAATTTAACAGGCAACAATAAAGCTACTACTTCATCTTCCTGATTTCCATGGCCCAAGAAGGAATCTCCTGGGAAAACCTGGTCCCCAAAGTCCCTTGCAGACCAGGTAGTCCCAGACTCAGTAGTTCCAGAGATCTCAGTGTCTGTAATATCAGCACAGCTACTACATGATTTGTTTTAAATTAGGAATTTAGGAATTCTTCAGTACACAAAACTGGGGTAACCTAGAACCAGACTCTTGGCTATTTGGACCTGTTATTCTTTTCTGCCAAAAAGCTACTTCTGAAAAAAATTGGAGCAAAGTGAAATGAAACTCCATTTTCCTATTTTTATTTTATAATACTTTCCATTGGTTCAACTGCTATTCCACTTGAATAATTTAAAGCAGAGCCAAAAATCAATAGTATGAAACAGAGGAAAAAACCTGAACATTATATAATTTCTGTTTTCTAATTCCCAGTGAATCATATGAACGAGAATAATTGACAATCAAGGGTTTATTCACACCAGATTTGAAAAAGTACATCCATTTCAGGAAAACAATTATGCATGTACTTAAATTTTAAGCAGTTGAGGAGTCCAAAGTAAAACAACTTTATAAACCTCTTGCAGAAGTACCTCATACATTATAGAACATTCAGCTAAAATCCTGACCTTTAAATCCAGTATTTAGTTTATTAATCTCCATAATATAAACTAGTCAGAGCTATTTTATAACTGTGACATATGTGCCTCAGAATGTGCATACTTTTTCCAAAATGTCAACCTAAGGACACCCATCTTTCTTTTCCAATATTGTTTTTCCTGTGTGCTGACAACAAAAATACTAAATATATCTGCCTATGCAATATGTAGCAAAATGACGAGGAGAACTGAAAATTCCTTCTTTCCAGCCACCTCTGTTAATCTGCCAACTGCTCTTTGTGGTTGCTACTCAGACAGGAGGAACGTCGTGTCATCCTCCCAAAGGATGACCACCAGAAATCATCAGACCCTGGGAACAGGAAGGAGGGAGGTGAGCAGGGAAGCAGCTCTCCTGCTGCAATCCTGTGGCTGTTGGGCATGTGGGGAGAACATGGGCACCACGGGCGTGGCTGAGCGGGGCTGCACCCGTAGTGCAGAAAACTCGTATTGCAGATATTGTGCCAATATCGGCACCGATTGCCAACTTCTTTCCCAAACTGGGCTCAAACGAGTATCTTGTGTACAAAGAAGCACGACTCTTTATAAAGCTGTTGGAACTTTCTAAAGTAAAAGAAGTACTCAGAGAAAATACTATCAGCTCTTCTCTAATTTTTATATCTCAAGCAGGTGGTCACTGGATTTGTGTTTTTCCTTAAAGAATTTCTGAATGTAACACAGTAATTATCAGTTCAGTGGCAAACAGAAAGGCATTTATTCAAGCTTTTCCAGCATGCAAGCATCACTTAATGAAACAGTATTTCTTTGCATACAAAGAAAAATAAAAACAACAAATTCAATTTTTTTCAAAGTCTCTTTTGAGGACACATACATGTCTGAGCCCAAATCCCAAATCTTATAATCTCTTGAGGAGGGTGACATCAGAGTTTCTAATCTTATTTGCAGAATACTCCAACATCTACACTTCACTTAAAAAACATTAAAATTCTAAATGGAAAAGTCAAGAAAAGGTGATTTTTATCATCAAACTCTTTCTGAAATAAGTCCTTAAAACATTTAAAGAACAATTCATTCATTTCCAACATAGTGTAGGCTATCCAGAGAAAATAGCTTGGCTTTGTTTTGGTTTGGTTTTCTTTGGGTGTTTGTTGTTTGGTTTTTTTTTTTCGGAAATAATGAGGCAAAAATTTCACCCACGCCACTAATGACCACCGTTCTACCAACATGTGATTTCTTTCTCTCAGAATGTCCTTTAAACCACCTCAGAAATTACTCAAATGAAAATCTCACCTTCTACTTACAAGGTAAGAGCATATTTAATAAAATGCCATTAAAGTTCCGTGCCTTTTTAATTTCATAGTTAAGTTAACATAACATTGGCGTTAGATTTTGTCCATGAAGAAGTAGCTTTACACTGGTAGAAACCAATGAACATGCATACAGAATTTTTCTAAGCCAGGCACCTAATAATTTTATCTATAATTATTTGTGCTACAACATTTCCCATAGAATCTATTCTGGAACAATGCAAGGCAGAGAGCACTAGCTGAACAAAACAGTCCACATGAAAGTATTATTTTTTTGCTTCCTTCTCAGCCATTATAATAAAACAGTGGATATAGAACCAGATCAGCCTGTTTGTTCAGCTAACAATTATTTGTCTTTAAATTCCAAAAAGTTTAAAGTCTGCCTAATCTTGAGTGATAGCCCTAATCAAACTTTTGTTGTCTCTTTCTGCCAGCATCTGAAGAGTGCTTAAAAGTAAACAGAAATGATGGAAAGGGAATCCCTATAGCAGAAATTAAGAAATAAAATACAGGGATTAACCTCCAGCCTTGTGTGCCTTTATCTCTTCTCTGCCTTGCAACTAAAGGGAGACTGTTTAACCATTAAAAAAGATTAAAGGTATTAATTAGACTAAGAGATAGAAACCTATCACCCTTCTGTCAGAGCAGACCAGAAATAAACCTCCTTCCAGATAAAAAAAAATCTATACTTTTAGAGTTTGGTAGAAACAAAAGTCCTGTTGATCAGCTTTCTATATTCCTATTGTTGTCTAAAAGATTAAACAAATGAGCCTGAAATTGAATAAACATTTTGACGAATTTGTGTATAAGGGGCAGAGCCACTACTTCCTCCTTATATCAAAGTAGCAGCACTTCACACAAACAAACATAATTCTGTTGGGATTTCATAAATCTATGTAAATAAAACAATGGAAGAAGATTAACAGACAGCCCCCAGCAGTGGAGCTCTGAATTGCCTTCTTTTTTTTCTCCCCAAGATGAGGAAACTACACAGTACATTTAAATTATGTAGAAAGTATTATAAATGTCTCTTGCAGCAGAAACAGATATTATAGCAAAACTGCAGCTATGTGCCATGTCTAAGGACAGATTAGACATCTTTTAGAGTCAGTTGTCAGTAGAAAATTACAAAATATTATTCAAGACAGAAGACGACTGGCAGAAGAGAATATACTTTTATCCAAGAATAACCCATTTTTGAATTTTTCAAAGTTGTGTGTGATTCTTTTTTAAAATCTTATGGATTAAAAAAAATGCAGCTTTCAATCAGACATCCTTATAAAAAGAATAGATGGTAATAAAATATATTCATCCCATCATATGTTAAAGGTGACCCTGTAAGAAAAATAGATTATGATGAGGTTGGAAAATTGTAATGGGCTATATTAAATAGCTCTGTTTGAAATATTTTAAAGTCAGCTGCTAAACAGCAAATTGAAAAAAAATTATATTAAAGGTCACAATCAAAGAAATTCTTTGGACTGATAGTATTAGTTAGTAAAAGATAAATCACTATTTTACTGAAAAGTCCTTATATATATGTGTGTGTGTGTATATATATATATATATACACAAATATTGAACACAGATACACAACTCACAAAATATTCATGTATAACTACCTTTTTCTTTTTGACTTAATTATTCTGTGAGTAGTGTAATGACCATTGGGCAGAGTTCATGGCATTTGCACTGCTCTAAGAGGCAAAAGTTTGGCTCCCAACTTTTAAAACAGCAAATCAGGCAACAATCTAAGAAAAATTAAGAGAGAAGCAGAATACTAGAAGAATTTATTTCAATGCTTTTTAGCTGCTGAATGAATCTTGGTATCTCACATAGATGAAGTATCAATAGCAGAATGGGAAAGATCTTCTCTAAATATTTTCATTTCCAAGCAAGATAAGCTGCATTCTCTGAAACCACTTGAGGATAGATTTGAAATTCTTTGGGGAAAATTTTTTTAAAATGGCAAAAAGTAATATACTGGGCTTTTTTTCTTCATCTTATAAGGTGATTCTAAAATGGGTCAGAGAATACAAATAACTAAATATTGGTGCCCATATGCAAAGTTTCAAAACAAAAATAATAAAATAAAGAAAGAGCATTAAAAAAAAAGAAAAAGCATTAGCTTGGGGATTAGTAGTCAAACAAGCAATTCTGAGGATGTCTCACCATCCTCATAACGAAGAATTTCTTCTGAGCATCTAAACCAAATCTGTCCTCTTTCAGCTTAAAACCATTTCTGTTTGTCCTTTCAGTTGCTGCTCATGTAAAAAGTCACTTTCTCTTATTTACAAATCCCCTCTATGGACTAAAAGGCTGCTGTGAGGTCTCCCTGGAGCCTTCTCTTCCCCAGGCTGAATAACCCGAGCCCTCTCAGCCTGTCTCCCTAGGAGAGGTGCTCCATTCCTTCTCCCAGCCCAGCCCACTGTGCAGTGGGAACAAAATCTGTAACTGGTAGCAGACCCCATGAAAGGAGCCTCCATCTCCTTGTTCGTGACCTTGCTGATGAAATCCAGGCTGTCCCTACGACTTCCTGTGAGTGTGTAAACTGCAGTTTTCCAAAGGCACAAAAATTGGCCCAGCACAAGATTGCCAGGAGACACAGCCACAAAACAGAGCACAGAAAGCTCCTTTTATACTAAATGCCTTGCTCCGAAGCAGAGGGATGCTTGAGCTCTTCAAAGAGAAATGTACCAGAGATTTCCTTTGTTTTCTTGTTTGGGGTTAAAAGGGTATTTCTGCTACTTTTCAAACCTGCTTACTGAAAATCACCAGAACATATTTGAAAGGAACTTCAAGAGAAAGACAGACTAAAAGGAAAGAAATCAGCTGAAGCAAATACCCATTTGGGAAAACTTCAACCCACATACTTAAAATCTAGCAAAACTTTCACAAGCAGAAACATTTTTCATAATATGGAGTATAACTAATGCAAAATATTAAACAATCATAATATGCATGCCAAGAAAAGTATCAAAGACCACGCCACAGTAAAATAGTCCAGCATCTATGTTGGACAGCATCCAAGGCAAGGAGACAACTCTGGCAGTAACTGGGCTTTGGCTCTGTCCAGTACTCAGAGACCAAGCAGGTGGTACAGCCATGATCCTAGACAAGGATGCAACTGTTGAAGGGAAGCCTTAACCAACCTATTACTGTGTAATAACACCAGCCAGGAATATGTGGATGTCCTCAGATCAATATTCTTCTGCCCATCAACCTGGGCAACATTCCTCATGAGTGGTGGTAGGTGTTACCTTGCAGGTCTGGAAGTTTGCTGGTGAGCCAAAAAGTGACTTCAACAGCAGGACCATTTTTAGCAGGTAAACCTGGACACTGCAAACATATCAAAAGCATGATTCAAAAGGAAAATGTACACAGAAAAACTCTGAGTGTTTTCAGTCTCTTCCATAATCAGGGGCTTTCTACAGACTTTTTTTCTTGTTTTAAAAATTGATCATAAAGTAAATCAGAGGAACTGCCTAACTTACTATAAAATGTAACGAAAACATTTTAGTCCACTTAAGATTTGAGAAGAAACTACAATTTTCTTCATTGCTATAAAAACCTCTTTTCTTGATGCCTCTGCAGTTCATGCAAGAAGAAATAGTGCCTCTTAAGAAATTGTAACATCCTCAAGAAACTCCCACTGAAAAATTGATATATGGAAAATTCTTCCAACTTCCACACAAACTATGGGCCTTCTTTCAGTCCTCTTATAAATTTTTGGCATTTATTTTCTCTTCTGTGGAACAAGAAGGTTTTCAAGTCTAGGTGTCACAATATTTACAAAAATATACCCTCTCAATTTCACCATCTGTAAGAAGGGAATGTTGAATTCCACCATATCATCAGAAGGATAAGAAGGACTGCATATCCAGAATTAAGGTACAAATCAAGTTCTAGCTGTTTGACTTGAAAGTCAAAACTGAGAATAGAATATTAGGGTTGATTTGTAGAAAAATTGTTTTGAGTTTTCTTGGCAGGGGAAATAATACAGGAAAATATGTATTAACTTTGCAGATCAATTTTTTGTTTGTTTCTAGGATTATAGTGTTATTTTAACCTCTGTCTCAACATTCAAAATAAGAAAGACATTTTGCTCATTATTATGCACATCTTCAGCTAGAAGAGCAAAAAAATTATCTTTTTTATATATTTAAGAAAGAAACAAAAAACTCAAAGGTTTTTCATGCCTTTTCAGTGGAAATTTACAAAGGCTGCAAACTTGCTGTGCCATGGTCCAAAGCAAATTAAAATGGTTGAGTTACTATGGAAAATACTCAAAACAAGATTCATAAAATGGACATTCCAAAGGAACACTGGTTCTGGCAGTGACAGTGACTGCCTCTGTAATAATGTATTTCAAATTATTTAGCTGATTAAGTGCTTCAAAGAACACAAGAAAATATCAATTTTTAATGCTGGTTCAGCTGAGCATTTTAGATGAACGTGGCCTCCAAAGCATTTTAGATGGCACTCTTTCCCAGACAGAGATGATGAGAGTTTGACACATGGAAGGCCTTACTCTTCCTTCACATGTATCAGCATAGCAGTGCTGATTTCAGTGCTGTTACTCCTGTGTGTTAACAGTGTACATGAGAGGAGAATCAGGCTCAGCATGTCTAATAGCCCACAAGCACACTTTACATTCCTGTTCGCCATCCTGTTGATGAATGAGCTGCTGCATGGTTCTCTGAGGGCCATTGACTTTTGAATCAAAATGATGATATGATTGTGCTGATGCATTTGCATGTTCTTGCACCTTCTAAATTTAAATTAAAGCAGTGCCCACTGACCAAAAAAAAAAAAAAGGACAGCAGCATTTTTTAGACACAAAAAACAGAATGCATCCATTCTAATAAGATCCAGTCTAACTCACATGACTTCATCATATTGCTGTTGTTCTACCTAATAAGCTTACCTGTAGCATACAAACTACAGAATAGGACACTCAAGAGACTTCCTAAATCCTGACTATTCTGCTAGAACTTCCTTTTTTCCTCTCATCCCCTGTTCCATAGCATGGGCAAATACGTGGCTGAGCAGCTCCTCAGGTGAAGGATCTGATCATTCAAACACAGCCATAGCAGGACTACAAGCCTTCATTTCCACCTCCCATAGATCCTATGGGTAGGGTCCCAGCTCCCAGTTTCCTCTGCCAGTGGCACTTCCAAGGGTGTCTTAAACTCACGCTTCTGCTGATCTTTGCAGGGCCAGAAACAAAACGAACTCTGCATTGTGACCATTCCCAACCACCCAGAAAAAGCAAACTAAGCATAAATAGTCTCTGCTCAGCTCTGAAAGTGCCATGCCACTATGAGTTCTTCAAGCTGCAGACAATTGATAACAATGGGACTTAATTATTTTTTTAAAAGAATGCAGTTATCTATGATCAGCAGGTACAGGAGAGAAATTTAAATTTAAATTTATACCAATGCACCCTTGTGAAAATGTGCCTCTGCCTCCACGTGTGCAAGATGCCCAGTGTTAGGGAGAAAGCTTATTCTTAAACCTAATTCTAGGTCAATGAACCTTAGTTCGTATGAACAATATCATTCTAACAATAACCTGGATTTATTGCCCTAGAAATATAATATTAATAAACATCAGTGATAAATGTGATAGTGCGTTCAGAACTGCTTGCTGATCACATTTAGTACCAGAGAATGTTTCAGTAAGTTGTGGAGAAAGGACAGTACTATCTATTAATTTCAAATGTCTTTTTTTCCTTCTCCTCCCAAGATTTGGAGCATCTGAATGCAAATGTTGGCACAGCCTGTCACACGCAAAATCTTGGCAGCTGACTATGCTGTGCAATAGAGATATTGAATTCAATATAAACAATATTTCAACATTTCAAAATGCTTATGTATTTTCTTATTATCTTGCCCCTTCTGTTTACAGTTATTCTTGCATAGTCTGTCATCAATAGAAATTTAGCAGGTTTTGGGGTTGGGGTTTATAATAGTACTTGCTCTATCTTATGAAATGAAAAGCAACAAGAAATAGTCTGGCACACATGTACTAAAGCCATTTATAAAGTCCACCTTAAGATCTGACTTGGTACAGCTCCATAAAAACCAAATGCACATCTCAGGCCAACAGGCCATCTCATTTTCAATTATCACGAGGCCAGATTAAGTGCCCTGTCAGCTTTTCCAGCCCCACAGTTTCAACAAAGCCTCTCCCTATCAAGGAAAACTGCTGCAGTCATTGCCCTAACCCTCGGCCATTTATTGTTATACTCTTTAATTTAAAAAATAAATAGAAGTTCTTAATGCAAACATTTGCCAAATGGGATAAGATTGTCTTCAAAAATAGGTTTCAATAGGGAGGCTTCTGAGGTGACTGAAATAGAATTTAGGCTGTATTTTTTTTACCTACTAACTTAAGAGAGTCCTATGTACGCTCTAGAGGCACTGAGAGAAGAGATCATTATTTTAGTCTCATCTAATGTTCTGTCCTTTTTTGTTTTCAATTACCAAATATTATTCTCCTGCTTTGTTTTTAAATATAAAATGAAATTAGCTGTATCTGTGAGGTTTTTTCCAAAGATCACTGTTTCCAGTTGATATAGCACAATGTGATAAACAGGTTGTATATATTACTTTATATGCCATTACTTTATATGCATTGGCTTCTTGATCTTATAAGAAGTGATATAACCTTCTTGAGATACAGTTCCTATATCTTTACAATGGTAATAATGCTATCGAGCTGCTTCCTTAAATTCTTTGATGAATATACTATGTAAAAAGTAAGAATTAATAGGATTAATAGTCTTTAAGAGCCAGAACTGTCTAGTCTGCTCTTGTATATAGTAGACCATGTGATATCATGACAGTTTTATTTGTGCTGAGACCAAGACCCTGTGTTAGACTTTGAAGGACACGGAATTTAACATATCCTTGGAAGTTTGTTCCAGAGCTTATTAACACCCTACTTCTACCCCATTATTAATCTGTATCTCATACTAATCTGAGTTCATGCTAAATCCGAGACAAATCATTAGTTCTCACCTATCTTTTTTTTCTACAAGATTAAAAGCCTCTTTTGTACCTGGTATTTTCTCCTTGCCAACCTCCTTACACAGTATGATCAAGTAATTTCTCAGTCTTTTTTCGATATTATTATTATTACTGCTGCAAATGGAGTCAGAGTGAAAATCTCAGCCTGAACACTGAAATCCTGTGCTTAAATACAAAACGAGGATAGCATAGGGTATCAGCAGTGCTAGCTCTCCTGTGGTGCCCTGCCAATGTTCTTTAATCTTGATCAGGAAAGACCACCTGCAAGGCTAAGCTGATAGTCTCATTCTTCCTGTCCATTCATTCCTGGGTCGCTGAGCTCAGTCTGCCAACATGGGTATCAATTAGTGCAAAAAACATCATCAGAATTTCAATTAAGCTGTGCTAGTGTCCCTGCATTTAAAGCACTGTTGTCAAAATTGTGTAAATTGAAACAAAAAAGCTATGGTCTGTAATTAAGTCTGTCCTTTTTTAGCCTGAGATCAAGTATTTTTCTAAAAAAAAAAAAAAAAAGTAGAAGAAAAGATAAATTACTTTCAAAACAGTGGGGGAAAAACTGTAAGACAGTCAAAGATGTTATTCCTCTGACTCAAACACATCTTTTATTTTTAAATGACATTTCACAGGCCATTAGTTCATAATGTGAAGTACTGCTTTTGGACATTAAGAGTAATAAAAAATCCTTCTGCAGAGAAACCCATGTTCAGGTTACTTCTCTTCTTAAATACATTTTTAATTTGTGGGCTTAGTGTGAAATTGTTACAGAGACACCCTTGCAGTGATTTACTCTGTCTTGCTGTGAAACAGGCAAATCTTTAGACAAGACATGTGCATAGATAAAGATGGTGATGAAGACCAAGGTACATAAAATTGCGCAGAAATATTTATACTAAATATGGGCAAATCTAATAATTTTCCTGTCCAGCTGAACCTGAATTTTTGAATCAGGAAATGAGGTGGATGTACCCTGTTCATAGGCCCTGATTCTCACGGGGAACTTCAACCACCTTGATGTTTGATGGAGAGGAAAAGCACAGCTCAGCACATGCAGTCCAGAAGGTTCCTGCAAAGCACTGATGAAAGCTTTTTGACTCAGGTGGTGGAGGATCCACTGGGAGAGGTGTGGGCTGGACGTTGTACTGGCAAGAAAAGAAAGACTGGTTGGGGATGTGAAATGTGGGATCAGCCTTGGTTTCAGTGCCCATAAGATGGCAGAATTCAGGAGACTGCATAGAAGAAGCAGGGCAGTAAGTACCATTACAGCTCTGGACATCAAGAGAGATAACTTTGGCCTCTTCAAGGACCTGCTTGGAGGAACACCACAGGTTAGGGCTCTAGAAGGCTCCAAGAAAACTCATTATTAGTCAAGGATCACTCTCTCCGAGCTCAAGATCAGTGCATCCTTATGAGTAAGAGATCAAGCAAGACAACCTGCATGGGCGAGTAAGAGACTTCTGGCGAAACTCAAATGGAAAAAGGAAGTGTGCAGAGTATGGAAAATAGGACAGAGGGATGTAGGAACATTGTCAGAGTACTCAGGGATGCGACAAGGAAGGCTAAGGCCCACTTGGAATTAGATCAGGCAAGGAATGTCAAGGAGAACAAGTAGGGGTTCTTCAAGTGCATCAGTGACAAAAGGAAGATTAGGGAAATATGTGTTCATCACTGAATGAGGCAGGTGCCCTGATGGTGGAGGATAAGTACAATGTGGAGTTACTGAATGTCTTCTTTGCTTCAGAAAGCCAGCCCTCAGGAATCCCAAGTGCTGAAGGAAAGAGAGAAAGTCTTATCTCCTCCTTCTGTTGAGGAGGATCAGGATAGAGATCCTTTAGGACAACTTGTTACCCATAAATCCATGGTCTCCAATGAGGGTACAGCCACTAGGTGCTGAGGGAGCTGGCAGATGGTGCTGTTATGCCACTCTCCATCACCTTTGAAAAGTCATGGAGAACAGGAGAGGTACCTGAGGACTGGAGGAAAGCCGGTGTCCCTGCAGTCTTCACAAAGGGGAAGAAGGAGGACCCAGGAAACTGGAGGCCAGTCAGCCTCACCTCTATCCCTGGAAAGGTAATGGAACAACTCATTATGGATATCATCTTTAGGTAGGTGGAGGAAAAGGAGACTGACAGCAAAAGGCTCTAGCACCTGACTCATTCACCTCACAGACAGTCCAAACTCCAATATTAATTTTGTTCTGATTACCTGACATGAGCACCCAAGAACAAGTAAAATAAGTACTGTTCCTCTAAATAACCCCATATAGACTTTTTAAAAATATCTTAGTTTTCAAACACATACATTGGTTTTTAGGAGAATTCTGGCCTCTTTACCCTATACCTTGACAACATGAACCTTCTTTTTCCTTTTGATAAAATTTAGTGTTAATATTGTAGAACAAAAATGTGGAAATCCACTTAGCAATTTGGTTTAATATTTTGCATTTTTGCTTTTGCTAGTTTTCCAGAACATTGGACTACTGTTGTCATATTATCACAGCATCTCAGCTACTTGTCATGAAACATCATATCCTGGAAAATAATGAGTTTCAAAATAAAGATGAAAGAAGACTTTCTTCTAAAAAGCCGTTCTGTGGATACACTCTTTGCTTTGGAAAATATGTGTCTCAGTGTTTCCTCTTGGTATCCCACAAAGGTAAGACATCACAAATGCCAAATCTGATTATTTTCATTACAGTGTTCCTGCCAGACATCTTGGGGAAATTTTTGGAGGCCTCTATTATGAGAGATTCAAGTTTAACACATTTGCATATCAGGTTTTCAGGGAGTTTCTTGCTCAAGCTCTATGTGTACTGTGCAGGAATGTTACAGAATTCTCAACCCTTATTAAGAAAAATGTCAGATTTTAACAAACATTTTGCAAATCCAGCTTCCTGGCTATGGGACCATGTATATGAAAATTCTGTATATTCTTAAATATACAGTTCTTGAAATTATTGGGAGTAAAACTACATGAGAAAAATAAGATTGAAAACTTATTGACATAGAAAATACAGTTTATAGAATGTAGATCAATAAAACAAAAACTAAGATTTGTATCCTGGCAAACTCGCAGTTTCTAGTACAATATAATGCTCAGCTTTTTAGACTGACCAAAATCTTAGCAAGGGTTTATAGCTCCATCACTTAAAAGTAAACATTTTCATTTCAAGAAACCAAAGGAAATGTCAAATCTATATTCTACGAGCATGATCCACAAGGATCACCTCCATGATAGCTGTCTGGTTTTATCAATGGCTTTTGCTGTTTTCCTAGTAACTCAGTCTTAAATAAAAAGACTTTTAAGTCAGCATTGAAAAGGACACTGAAGCATTTTTGAACAAAACATGAAAAATCATCCACTACAAGGAATGGCAGGAATATATTATTTGGCACAATCTGTAAGATCCAACTTTCTGCATTTGAAACTTCCAGAGTAAATTTCATGTTTTCTAGTGAACTAAGGGCTGGAAGAGATCTGTCAGCTATGTACTGACAAGAATGATGATGATTATGTTTACTATCTGTCTCAAAGACAGAGCACTGTCCAAGCACTCAGCGAGGGTGAGAACCACAGATGTAAACCATGTATGTTGGAGATGAAAATTTTGAACTCTGATGCTACATAAAAACACTTTTTAATGACCTCTATGCATTTATGGTGCTACTGTGTTCTCAGTCATTAAGCAGAGTGAACAAAGAGAATATCCACATAACAGTCCTCTGCCAACTTTCCAGATTTCCATGCAGAAAGCTGCCCAGGCATTCAAGCAGCTTTAACCTCTGCCAAGATCTCTCAAGAGCTCTAGGATCTTCAGCCAACAGTTCACAAAAGACAGAGATGGAGGGGGGCTGGAGAGGGGGGTTTAGTAGCTGAGAATGGCACTGAAGCTTACAGAATGACACCAAAGTGTATCTTCGCCCTTGCACATTTCATTCAATTCTCAGACGTAAACCTTTCTTATCATAAAACCATCTCACCTCTGTAAAGCACACATAACAGCCTATCATCAAGTGGAACCTGCCTAATCCATATCTTGGCCTCATTCCTCATCTTTGCTGTAGCCAGATTTCACTGCACTGTGGCCAGATATAAAGTGGCCAAGGCTCAAATCTGAAAGCCAACAGCAGGAGAACCACAGGAGGGCAGGGGGTGCCTCTGATGGCACACTCAACAGAATGGAAGGATGAATTCCTATCCACCTCTAACTCCCTAACCCATGAAATAGGTATCTCTGGGGAAACATGGTAAGTACAAACTGCACTCTGCTCTGGAGGAAATAACTTTTGTTTTTGAGCAACTTCAGATACGTAACCAAAAAGGAGCTAGCACAAAGCTTTTGATATAATCTGAGATCAAAATACAAAACTCTTAACAGCATGGGGCATCACACACATTTGAGACACCCCCATCAAGCTTCAGTTCAATAAACTGATGAATGGATTATAGTGATAAAGCTGTATGGAGGTCCTTTTTTCTTCTTTGACAGGTATGGCGCTTCTAATATTCTGCATGTTAATAGCTGACAGTCAGCATCATACTGCTTGATGAAACAGGCAGGACCCAGACTCCCAGGGCCCAGTGCCCATCAGACTATGCCACATAATCTGTAGCAGACAGAAGAACCTAGCAGCTGTGTTCCATCATTGATCATTTAAGCTTCAATCCAATAGTAAAGATATTGTTTACTTAGCAAAAACTTTTTCATTTCATACAACAGGAGTAAAATCTTAGTTTTGACCATGGTGAGAGAGCATAGGCACATGGAAAAACTTTGGAGAGGCATTTTCTCAAATATTTCAATCCAGGCACACTCAGAGTATATGTATTTATGTGTATAAAGACAGTGAAATTGCAGACCTGAACATTTATTTGAGTGCCAGAGCCAGTAGGTGTGAAACCCACTCAGTTCCTACCCTTGTGGTCACTGCAAGAGCTAAGGATTCACAGGCACTAAAGATATTTCCTACAGCCATAACATAGAGGGGTCTGGTTACTGCTACAGAAATAGCAGCAGGAGTCACAGGGTGTCACACACCCACAGCACTCTCATGACTGGGTTAGAAATGCCAAGGTTACAGTCAGAATCAGCATCTGAAATAAAGCTTAAAGAAACAACAAGCCCAGTAAAAATGGGGTTTAAAGCTACCAGCAAAGAGTTTTCTCTTTCTGATTGGTGTCTGCCAATGCAGGAAAATACAGGTTTGATTGTCCGTGATAACTATATGTACTCTATTGTCTACTGCTTCACTGAATGGGAACCATCTGTAAGACCCTGAGTATTTTATCACCCTCTGAGACAAAGCAGCCTCCTGAGAAAATATATCATACTTCAATAAATATGATATCTGGATATCATATCATGCTCACAGCAATGTGTGTAGAGATTTTGCATACATTATGGTCATATAACTTACATAAAATTTGCAAGCTACCCACTCAAATACCCAAAACAGATTATCAGTGTTAGTAAGGGGTTTTTTTGGTTTTTGTATTTGTTGCCTGCAGGTGGACAGGCATCCCACCCCAGGATTGCCTGATATCTCTCTTTGCAAGCTTTTGCTTTCCTTTACTTACAGTGTGGTCCACTTTCTCCTTACAGGCTGTCAACTTCCCACCCCAGCCTGAAAATCTATCATTTACTGGAAGATTTCAATTGGAAATGACATTTTGTTTCAGAATAGGAAGAAAAGGTACAGATTTGTTCTTGTGGAACAAAACTTTCCTTTGATACCCTTAATGTCCCATATGCTAGCAGAGGGGAAGGAAGGACAGTGAAGAAAGGACATTGTGCTTCAACAGCTTCAGAGTTCACAGGAGGAATTTCCTTTAACGGTGATTACTGGTGGATAAAGCCTAATGGCCTGTAATTAGGGCTCTCACCTGACATGAAGCACCTGAAAGAGCTACAGCTTGCCTGACCTAGTTGTCCCTGTTCCAGCAACAGCCAGTGAGGAAAAGGTGGCCAACTCTCAAGGGTAATTCATTCCAGTTTAAGCCAGGTGTCTAGTGCAGGTGGGTTGAATTATCCTTGGCAGCTTCCTTTGTCTTGCACTGATCAACATTTAACTTCTAGAAAATTAAAAAGACACATACACACAACCTATCATATCCTAAATGTTAGCAGTGGCATGTGCTATATTCATTCACTCAGGTCCTGTGCAGATGAATTTTTCTTCCATGGAAGGCATAGATAAAGAAAAGGATGAGATGATCTAACCTGCTACCACGACATTGAATGCAGAGGCTCTCCCTGCCAAACTTAAGAGCTCAGAGGCACTGGATGCCATCAGCAAGGTCTGTCTGTGACAACTCTTTATAGATTTTCAAGCCGACATCAAAGAGCTAAGAGGTTGCTATAAAAATCAATAGAATTATATTTTTAACTTTTTTATGTCTCATGACTCACTTTTCTATCTTAAGCCTTCTGGGATCCCATTTTCCAGCTTCTTCTTTACAACCATGAAGGAATTTTTTTTTTCCTACTTAAAAGCAGAGATTTTGATGATTTTACATTGCTGCAATGGCACAAATTTCAAAGAACATATACAGTTTCTCTCAGAAGGCTGTGGATAGGTCGGTCTAACTCCTCATTATAAACAAGTAATAGTTATCATTATCAGGTGTTTGGCTTTTGTGTTTTTGTTTTTGGGGATGTTTTTCAAATGAGCTTTATTTAGAACATGCCTTTATTTATAGCTTCCTCACAATGTCTTGAAAACCAAATCTTTCCTTACAGACTTTTCCCATCTAATCCATGTGCAAGAACATTTTTTTGTTTCAACTGTTCTTTGATATTTCTCATCACTGTTTTACCTTGACTAAAATGATCAGCAGCTTCAGTATGAATTAGCTGGTGGCTGCTTAGAAGGAAAAAGAGTTTTGGCTCTGCAAAACCATCCATTTCCTTTTCAACAAGAATGTCCTCATTCTCCTTCATGGTGCTGATATCACTCAAATTTGGCATGTTCAGGACTACATGGAAAATGCTGATACTGGCTTCAGTGTTTCACACAAATTATTAGTATTTGCACATTTGCCTTGATGTCTTTTCACTCCAAATGCCATATACACATGAATTCTAATCGCCATGATACGATCAACATTTCCTATAAATATATCCTATCTGCAGAAATTAAATATTCAAAGTACACTTGGTTTGTAAGCTCCATAATTACAGATTAGAAATCTATACGATCTATTTACAAGAATTCCTTCTCAAAAGCCCTGTAGTCTTCTCTCCCATTGAATCTGGGAGACTAGACACATAAAATAACAGCAGTGGTAACTTTGCTGAAAGACTGAAATTATTTTATCAAAAAAAATTCAAGATAGCCTCATTAACAAGGTTAGAAACTCCAGCAATACCTGAAGAAGGCAGACGATTCTCAAAATCCCAACATTTAGTCATCTTAGAAGCTGCAAGGAATGAGCATAGAGACATAAATTTAAATATGGTATCAAAGTAAAACCAAAAGAAAAACAAAACAGAAAACTATGTAACAAATATGAAAGAACCTTTTGTTTGTAAAAAAGAGATGCTCTCTACATAAAAATCAATGAGTGGATAGATCAAAAAACCTCACAAAAAGGGATTTTTTTTACAATTATGAATGATCGCTCAAGGGAATTTTTATATGTCAGTTTTATACTTCCTCATGTTAAATGAAGTGAAACCACTGAGACCTCAGGCACTAACTGCATCACCAGGCAAGGATGGAGTTAGTAATTTCCTTTTTTATCTGGACAGTAAAAAATATTGCTGTGCCACCATAACTTATAGCTTGTGACAAGGCAAAACTTTATGACTTCTGGATTTCTAAGTGGGTTGTAGGAGAAAAGAAGTCCAATGTACTAGAATCTTGAGAAAAGAGTCCATTGTACCAGAATCTTTTAATTTTTTTAACATAATGACTTGAAGATGAAGTTTAAATTAATGGATTAATTCATATTTTCCCATCTACCTCTCATTCTCTGTATTGATTTTGGAGTCCCATGAAAGGCAGTCTGAATCAGCTACTGCCTAAAAAGGAGAGTTCAACTGGGGTAACACTTAACATTTCAAAAGCAAACTGTTCAGATTTGATAATAAATGAATAGGACAACTTTTTTTTTTTCCTAAGCCTCCACCACAGAAAAAACAATGTAACGCTCTTCATCTTGAATTTACTAAGACCTGGAAGTCTGATGAATAGAAGCAATCATCCAAAAGCACTTCTGTCAGTCTAACTTTGCAATTTTGGTTCAAGATCTTTCCTGTAGGCTACAACAATACTGAGACTGGGTTAAAGAATGTATCTTAGGATCTTTTATATTTTTGTATCCAACACTACCATTATGGTGTCTCTTCACTGCAAGTATAATTTCATCCCAAAACACAGGGGTCTCTCAAGTCAAAATTTGGCCCAGTGAGCAGAAGGAAGCTGTAATAATTTTGTGGCTAAATCACAGATAATGCACCCTAGTCTGAAAGGAGTACTTTCTCTTTGGCATTGTCCACAATCTGTAAATCTCAGATGTTTATTCATTAGGACAGTGATTAGAAACCCAGTATTCCAGGCAACAGCCATTGACATTAAGCAATAGGGTCTGAATATTTACTATGAATATTTTAAGTATTTTATATTAAGTAGATTAGCTTCAGCAAGGCAGGATGAGAGAGTCATCATACAGCATGCTATTCTGTGATATCTGAACTCCTGATCTGGTAGAAGATTTTCTGGTGAAAGGGAAAGATGTGGCTTCAAATCTGTGTTCCAAAGCAAGTGGTGGAAGAAAATGAGGCTACGTAATATGAACAAGTGCTCCACGCACTGTTTAGCATTTGAGATGGGCCACTGGGTTTCATTTGTGACCCAAACTGATAAAGACATCCTGAAACATTTTGTTACATCAAAACTTGACAAGAAGATCAGAAAAACACACCCAAGGTTTGTGAATCTTTCTGTGATTTTGGCACTGATCAGTTAGTTTGGCATTTTCAGGTGCACTGCTTGAAAAAGGATCATGCCAAGCAACAGAAGTGAAGGCCACTAGGAATTCTCTGACTGTAGTGTCATGCCAAGGTGTCCAGGGCACCAACAGGGTTAGGAAATAGCTAAGAATCCATTTGGAATTAGATGCTTAGACATCTATTAAATTAGGAATTTCTGTGAATTAACTCTTCCAGGACCAAATCTTCATGTATCTGGTCCAAATGGTGGATCACACAGGAAAAACTGAAATACACAGACACCCTAGAGTCAAACATTTGACTGGGAAAAGGGAAACATTGTACCCATTTTTAAAAGTTGTAGAAAGAAGGACCTCAGGAACCACTGACCTTTCAGCCTCATCTCTGAGCCTGAAAAGATCATGGAACAGATTCTCCTAGAAGTTACACTATAGCACATGGAGAGCAGTGAGGTGATTTGAGACAACCAGCATGGCTTCACCAAGGGCAAGTCGTGCCTGACCAACCCTGTGACCTTTTACTGGGGAGTGACCACAACAGTGGACAAGGGAAGGGCTACTGTCGTCATTTATTCTGTACAGCCTTTGACAGAGTTCCCACAACATCCTTCTCTCTAAATTGGAGGGGGATAGATTTCATGGATTGGGTTTAGTGGATGAGAAATTTGTTGGATGATTGCATCCAGAGGGCAGCAGCTAGTGGCTCCGTGTCCAGGTGACAATTGGTGTCCCTCAGGGGTCCCTATTAGGATCGATGTCTTTCAATGTCTTCATCAATGAGAAAGGGAATAAGTCTGCCCTCAGCAAGCTTGCAGGGCATGCCTGGCTGAGTTGTGTTGTTGACACGCCTGGAGGACAAGCTCTGGGAGTGGCCCTTGGTACACTCATGAAGTTCATCAAGACCAAGTGCAAGGTCCAGCACCTTGATCAGGGCAACCCCCAGTATCAATACAAGCTGAGGAATGAAGAGATTGAGAGCAGCCCTGTGGAGAAGGCCTTGGGGGTGTTAGTGCATGAAAGGCATGAAATGCAATGTGTGCTTGCAGCTCAGAAAACCAGCAGAATTTTGGGCTGGCCAAGCATGGCCTCAAGTTGAGGGAGGTGATTCTGCCTTTCCACTCTGATCAGACCCCACCTGGAGTACTGAATCCAGCTTTGGGGTCCTCAGCACAGGGAGGACGTGGACCTGTCGGAGTGAGTCCAGAGAAGGCACACAAAGATGATCAGAGGGCCAGAGTCCCTCTCCTATGAGCTAGTTGTTCAGTCTGGAGATGACTCTAAGAAGACCTTAGAGCAGACTTTCAGTACCTGAAGGGAACCTATAAGACAGATGGGGACAAACCTTTTAGCAGGGCCTGTTGTGATAGGACAAGGGGTAGTGGTTTTAATCTAAAAGAGGGCAAATCCAGACTAGATATAAGAAAGAAATACTTTGCAATGAGGGTGGTAAAACACTGGCACAGGTTGTTTGGGGAGGTGGTAGATCTCCCATCCCTGGCAACATTCACTGGATGGGTCTCTGAATCCCTCAATCTAGTTAAGGACATCCCTTCTCACTCCAGAGGGGCTGGACTAGAAGGTCTTTAGAGGTCTCTTCCAGCCCAAACTATTCCATGATTCTTTATTTTGCTTTTGACTTAATGAGCTCAAATGGACCAAAAGGAGACTTGTTCAGTGTTCAAGGTCATACTGCACAGCAATGTTTGGTTGCACAGTTTTTTTCTGCCTGAATGGGCTACCTCTTTCTCTGCAAATATCAACAGACATAATGTAGGTAGACCTAATCATACGTGCAATTGACCCAGTGCTTTCTGGAACTTATGCTGGGACCTCCCATGCACCAGACTGTGGTGTTCAGGAGCTGACTCACAGCACAAGTGCAGCCAGGAGTGGGGCCCCACTACCAATTAACACACAGAGCCTGTGGCCCGTTTTCTTGGAGCCCTACTGCTATCATGCGGCCAGAAAAGAAGACAGCTGGGATCATGCAGCTGCCACCATCACTAGAATAATTAGTTTAGCCTGGAGCAAGCTCCTGTGCATCTCCAAGGTGCCCTGGGAAAGAGGGCAACCAGGATTAGCTGACAGACTCTCAGTTGAACACTTGAGAGATGAGATATCAAATTGATTTAATTCATATGTTGGATGCTTTTTTTTTACAAAGTCCTTGAAAAATTGAGTGATTTGGGTCAATGCATGTAAAAGCTTCAAAGGAGTCAGGATATTTTTGTCTTAGTTACTAACAGGCATCCCACTGTTACAAACATATGAGACTTTATAGGTGATGTCTACCCTGATAAACAAAACAGACTAGAGAACCCTAAAGGCAAATGTCATACTGGCTCACAGCCATCTGGCCAGATTCCCTCTCTTCCTCCCCAAGACAATGTGGTATAATCTCACCTGCCCATGGAGAGCAGGCCCTCACTTTTGTTGTTCTCTCAAATGTGTAGCTTTTATCTCAAAAAATGCTATTTGGCACAAGCCTGAATTGTGCCAAGGAGAAGTGCCAATAACCAAACACTGAGGACATTCTTAGTCTGGCACTCAAGCCCCCACCCTGACTCTGCTCTGTTTACTGAGGCAGGAATAGCTGCAGAATCCTCGCCACTTCAGTGAATTCCTTCAGCCCTCACAACAAGGTGTGTAAAAGCACAATTACATCCAATTTCAAGGCCTGGAACTCTGCATTAATAAATCCTGATTCTCCAACAGCTTTGACAAGCAGAATCCAACATGTACCATATATAAGAATGGTTATGACAAAATATTTCTCAATTGACAGATGTTTTTCTTCAATGCTGATCTAACCTGCCATAATTTTGGAAGGATTTCCCATAATGTCATCTTTTGTAACAATGCACTCAAGGTCCCAGAGTTTCTGCCCTCTTTACCAGAACAACTTTAAAAGACCATTTTAATAGACAGTTTTGGCTTTTCTGACTTGAAGGGCAGCTCATTTCAGTGGGATTTGACTATATTAACTTTAAAGGTCATTTCTACCTTAAACTATTCTGTGATTGTATGATTAGTGTCAAACACCACAATCAAAGCCTCTTTTAAGGTTTCTAAATACAACAAAATATCTTCATATAAAATATTTTGGCATGGTTGGCTTTTAAAAATAACTCCCAGAACCTGTCAAAACTTTCATCCATTCATGACAGAATGCTGACCAAGAGTTCAACAACATGTCAGGAAAAGAAATAACAACAATAAAGTGGCATGCCTATTTTAATGTCATAAACTGTGAAATTCTCCAGAGTTGCTCAAATCTGTGTGTTTTCCTTGATCTGATCAATGTAAACAATCACATTATTGGTAATGAAGCTCATGGACAGTAGGTGACAGAATGATAAAACCTGTCCCTTCACTTGTAGAGAATTTGTGCCAGATGTTGTAAGTGCAAACATTGGACCTCAGCCAATATGCCAAGCTGCATACATGTTCACACTAAATTCTTGCTGGCATAAGAAAATAGGGAAGAAAAGTATATTCAAGGCCTTTTCAATGCTGCTTTTGGTGTTCTATTTATCCTTATTGCTTCCTTCAGAAATAAGAATTTTGTGATATGTTTTGAATTTCATCTTTCCTCATTTTCAACTTATGCCAATTATTACAAACTTTTGTTGAATTCCAGCCATCCTGCTGGAATTATGGAAACTAGATAGTGGAAGGTATTTAATAGAAACCTACTTTTATAGTAAAATCAGCTATAGCTGTAAGATTTGGGCATAAAATTTTATGGCAATATATCAGCATATCATACAGAACTAAAATTTTTAGCATATTTTTCTGTTAAATTCAAATAAACCTCTCTGCCACTTAGAAGTCTGCCTGCCTGCCATGAATGATACAAGCCCTAACATAACTATCACATCTTCAACCTTGTCTTCACTCACTGGGTGGATCTCTTCAACTCACATTAACATTAATGGGAATTCCATGTATGCGTCATTTGGAGAAAATACTCCCTAAGATATTTTATCAATATTTTTCTAGGCAGGTAGGGATGACATCCATCATGCATCCAACACAGTTGTACAATGCACATTATTAAAGCATCAGAGTAATAACTAACTAACTAAATAACAATGCATAGACACTGCCAAACACATTCTTCTTAAAAGAGTAAGAAGAATCAAACAGAAAATCTTTGAGAATCCTGGGAGAAGAAGTGACTTGATTGCAAGTATTCTTGTAATTGCAAAAGATCTAAAACCTAAGTTCATTCTTTCTCCTTCTAGAAAAAACAGCAATGTGATGGTAAAAAACCAACCTCATTACCTCATTATGTAAGCAACTCACAGATAAGATGCATTCAATTTACCACAAACATCTGGTGGGTGAAGAAAGAAGGGGGTAGTTTACACTGAAACTGGTTGAACTTTGTGATTTTTTTTTAATTCTTTTTTTAACAGAAGATGACTCCTTCCCATAATTTTGGTATTTTGAGGGAAATAGGAGTTGTGAAAAGAAATACTTCTAGACAACCTCATGAAAGTGGTATGTACTGATCAGGAAGCTTAGTGTCCACTCACCACTACTGCTTTACTGTGAGCAGGAACAAGAGGAGACATCAGTAGATGGTACCACTGCTTCACTCCTTCCCTCCCGTCTCCCTAGAAAATCGCAGCAGAAGAAAAGCAACCAAAAACTTTTCCTCTGACAAATGCTAAGCTGATCATTCTGGGCATGTCCAAACCATGGTATACATTAAACAAACTAACTCCATAACCAAAAATACACTGGAAACATCTGCACTCAAATCAAATTAGCTTTTGGAAGCCTACACTTCTTTCAGGATACCACAGCATCCCACAGCCCATTGCCTGGACGTATCAGCAGCAAGCAGCACAGGAGCAGCAGGAGAAAAGGAAATACTTTCTTTAAAAAAAATTATCCCAGGCTAATCAAAGCATTGAGGTCTACTGCCAAGGTAGGCATCCTGTTGTGGCAGTTCTGGCTTCTTTTTTTTCCTTGCCAAGGTCAGGATGAATGATACAGGGGAAACATAGGTTTTGAGTTTGGATTATATATTTACAGACT
>VWYP01032755.1:144559-158048 GCA_013400435.1 Pycnonotus jocosus | reverse complement strand
CCACAGCCACAGCCATGCATGGTTTATAAAACTCTTTCTATTGATCTTAAATTTAATGACCTTTAATTTTATATATTACTGAGTTTCACTAAAATATGGAAAAATGTAAAGAAAATAATTTCTCTGAGACTTTCACATATGCAGTACCTCAGGCAAGCACTCCCAAATGCTTCTGTGCTTCAGGCTGAATAATATTGGCAATTTATTTTCAGTTTTTCATTGTAATATAATGGTATTTTCCACTACAGATACCTGTAATTCCTCTATTGTTCATCCAGGCTATTATCCACAGAGACTTCTTTTTAAATGAAGAAAGAGGAATTATTCTTGAGATAGTTGATATCCAGTATTTGTGATTAAGTGTAAGTCAAATCAATGCAAAAAATCATTAATGGTTACAAAGACACATTTTAAATCATTAAACAAAAATTCACTAGGAAAATGTGGGGAAAAGAAATAATTCCATTTGTTGTTTCTTGGAATTTTTGTTTGCTTTACTTTAATAAGAAGAAAATTCACAAGAAACTAGAAACTTGCATCTGAAATAAAGCCCTGACCTGTCTGTGTCTTGACTGTGCTTTCATCACTCCTTCTTGGTAAATTTGACCAAGTAGCATGCATTTGCACAGAAATAGTCCAGACTCTCTTATCTAATCCAGTAGTACTAATTTCTGTTGATACTTGTATGAATTTGTTTATTAAATATTTGTAAAGCTTTTCATAGACAATTGCAAACTAACATTATAATTGTTTTGCCTTTTTTTTTTTTTTTGGCTAACAAATATGTCATAAGCAACACCGGACAGCCAAACGAAGCAAGACACCCACAAAGACTGCAAAAAGCCTTCCTCCACTGTGAGAAGGGGAGAGATGCAAGGCTATCCCATTTTCAAGCCTTATTTAGCTAAGAATGAATTCCTTCTGACTATGTCATATTCCTTCTTTAAGTAGAAGACTGATACATCCAAGCCAGCCAGAACTGGGGCTGGAAACAGATAAGTCCATTTGTAAGAGGTTTTATTACTGTCCTGAGAACTAGGGAAATGAGCAATTTCTCTAACAAAGGAAAAAAACCTTCCTTAGGAAAGGGGTTGTGGAATAGTTTGAAATACACCACATAAATGTGATGTTTGTTCATGGCTGGGATAAAAATATTCTTTGATGTATTTTAACAAGATGTTTGAGTCATAACTGGGATCTCTGATGAATGACAAACCAACAGCGAGAAGAGGTAATGAGAAAAGGAAAGGAACACGTGCCTGGCTGTGGCAAAGTACTAATTCTGTCTCCTGCTACAGCCAGGCTCTACCTGCCTGCTCCTGAGGGTCTTTCACCCAAGTGTAAACCTCTTCAAGGCAATGGGACACTTAAATCTGAGTATTATTTTCTTCTAATAGCATTGGTCCTACTGAGGTGGTGGTGTGAATTGCTCATGACACTCAAACCTCTATTTCTTTTTGCAGTAAAGTAAAGCACTGTTATGTTTTCTTCCCCTAGATACAAATACTGATGAAGGATACCTTGCAAGTTACAGAAATACTGTCATAGACAACACACAGAATTATCTGCCTGTTCTCTCCAGTGAATTAATATAGCAAAAGGAGATGGAGAGAAAAAAAAATATGAGAGGGAAGAAATGCTCTCACCTCATGAGATTTTTTTTTAAAAAAATGTGAGACTATTTCCCAGTTAATTAGACAGAGAAAGAAAATGGAAGCTGCAAAAACACACAAACCACATTCCTTGCAAAGTGACAGGACAGTGATAACTTCCTTCAGCATGTGCCTGGGAGATCACAGCCAACAGCCTGAAATCCTGGGGTGCATTAGGAAGAGCATTGCCAGCAGGTGGAGGGAGGCAATCCTGCCCCTCTGCTCAGACCTGTGTCCAGTTCTGGGCCCCCCAGTACAAGGGAGAGAGACATGGGGAGCTGCTGGAGCAGGTGCAGCAGAGGGCTGCTGGGGAAAGCCTGGGGGACTGGAGCATCTCTCTCATGAGGGAATAGTTTGAGAGAGTTAAGCCTGTTCAGCCTTGAGAAGAAGTGAGAGATAAACTCAACAATGCCTATCAGTATCTGAAAGGAAGGTGCCAAGAAGCTGGATCCAGGCTCTTCTCAGTGGCAGGAAGCAATAGGACAAGAGACAATGGGCAGAAAGTGAGGCACAGGAAGTTCCACCTGAACATGAGGAAAGAACTTCTTTACAGTGCAGTGACCACACTGGAACGGATTGCCCAGAGGGATTATGGAGTCTCCCTCCTTGGAGATATCCAAGACCAGCGTGGACACAATCCTGTACAACTTGCTCTAGGAAGACCCTGCTTGAACAGGAAGGTTGGCCCATATGAACCAGGTTCCTTCCAACCTTACCCATTCTGGGATTCTGTGAAAAATCTTGTTATTGCCTGATCTAGTATTTGGCAACCTCTTGTGCTTAGCATGCCTGCCCCCATAAAAACCATTGTATATCTGTAACTGGCCCTAAAACATACTCTGTTTCCATGATGGTTTTCCCCAAACTTGCTGGTCCACAGGCAATAGAAACAAAAAAGTAGCGCACTACTTAGATTTTCTTATAGACCTGGGGAAGAAAATGCATCTGCAGAAAGTGAAATAAGACAGTTTCAGAAGCTGTAGGCTGGGGCACTCTGGGTTACAATTGTGTCAATGAACAGAGTGGCTCTGTCTAATTCTCACTGAGTAAAGAATCTCTGGCAGCATTTCCCTTAGCATTGTGCTGAGGGGCCTACAGCACAATGTAGGTTGATCTAAATCTACACTAAAGATGTACACTCTAAAGTGTAAGATCTACACTCACTCCAGTGTTGATACTGAAAGGACATAGATCAGTCATCATGACTGCATACAATCACAGTTTTCTAGGAACCACAGTAAACAAGACCATACAGGAATGACTCCTGCTTTTCAATGCAGTACTGCTTAAGTAAGCTTTTAAGATATCCTATTCTCATCCACCCTAAGCTTGCTTCATTTGGAGGATTTGACAAATGTTGTTTCAGATCTCTATTGCTACTATTTCTTCCAAGAATTCTGATCTCAACAGAGCAAGACCATGCCCAATATGACAAATCATGAGCCTGCAGAGCAGATGTTGTTCACTGAATTCAAAAGTCACCTTTGATCAAGCAGTGTGGGCATTGTCAGGAAGAGTATAAGCCTATGAGGATGAAGTTCATGTGTAACATCAAGGCCACAAGCCAAAAGAAAAATCTTGTCTTTACTCCTCAGGGAACTGATTTCTCTTAATAGTAATCCCTGCTGTGCTGAATCTTAATTACAGGGCAAGTAGATTGCAACATCACTGAAGGAACACATACAGGTCATTAATTTCTCCATATAAAAGTTTATAGTTTACTCATTGCACATGTTATTTTAAGGTAGCTGAATACATAGATACAAATAGTTTCAGGAATGAGGATCTGGCTATTACCCATGGGACAATTTTACTTGCAGTCACTGTGACAACAGCTATTGCAGGAAAATTTGTGAATCCTCAGCAAATTCAGACAGCCTAATCAGCATGCTGAACAGAACGCTTTTAAGTCTGAACTATAAACAAGTCTCCGTTACTGAGTTACATCCAAACCCTGGGAGCTGCTGATGGCAGAGCATTTGCAGCCTTGCCCTCCTGCTCTTGCAGCCCAGGGGCTGGGGCTGCTGCCCTGCTTCCTGCCAGCCCTGCCATGCCAAAGGGGAGCATGGAAGGCAGCTGAGACACAGGATGCCCGTGTATCTACTGGTGAACACACACACATCGGATTTATTTGCATCTAAAACAGTCTTTAATGATTTAGTACTCCCAATTTACATGTTCTTAGCCTCAGCTTGTGTCACCGAGATCAACTACTGGCAGAGGGACAGAGCCAGGGCAGCATGAAAGCGTATCCTTAGTGCTGTTTTGTTCACTGACATGTGCAGTTTGCTCACTGTCTGCTATTGTTCCCAAGGCTTGTTGGGACCTGTTTCACATTAGACTGCAATTTGCTATGAGCAAAGTGTGTATTTGGCCATACCTACAGAACTCTGGCTTGGGGCTTAATTGTTTTTATTATAAGTAATGAATAATAAAATTAGTCACATAACCCAAGAGAACAAACAACACTAAGCAGTTTCTAATGGGAATTATGCCAACAACTCAGCAAGTATTCAGTATGAGATATTTGAGAAAAATAAAAACGTCTCATGCATCACTATCTACAGGCAAAGCTGTCTGTGACAAATTTGAGCAGAACTCTGCTTCATGTGCAAAGGCTTTACTTCCAATTCCTTAGAACTTTTCTACTTGCTAGCAGTTTTAAATGGAAGTTGTCTATTCCACTTATTACCTGAATTGTACCTTTTCTCCCCCTAATATTTCAGTCTGAATATTTCAACCATTTCTGAGAATGAAGTTGGGAGAAGAAAACCCTGCTCTTTGGTCTCATATGAAAATATTTTACTAGTATTCAGGGTTTTACAATTCAAAAGGAAACACCATGCTTTTCATCTTGATCAAGAACACAAATCAAACAGTTATACCAGGAAATATTTAGAGAAATTTGATGAAACTTATGTGCACTGTGAATATTCTTTGAATGTGTTTGTTCAATAGATATTATTACTGTTAGAGAATTTAACCAGAGAAAATGAGTCGTGAATCTTTTGGCTGTTGACAAAGGTATACACCCCTTGCTAATTATCAAAAATTAGGAGGATCCAAAGCATATTGTTAGAGCTGCTATGTTAGTGATTTGTATGTCAGTGATAAAGATACTGCTCACTGCAGGGGGTTTGGATTAGCTGACCTTTAAAGGTCCCATCCAACACAAAAAATTCTATGATTTTATGAGTACAGCGTATGTTAATAAGATCAATTAACAAAATTAATTATATTTCCTTTTTTCTTTTTCATAGAAGTTATTTCATATTCAAAAGCTTATTGAAAAATATGGGCAAATCAATTTGTCTTAAGAAAAAGATAGTCAAGCTCCTGATGGATCTAGCAGAGTGGGTAATCTGAAAGTATACAACACTTATGAAAAAAATCAATACACATGTCCTCTGAGCTCATGTCCAAAATTGAAGGCATTTCCAGTCCCCAGAAGAGCTCTGCTATTTCTGTAGTAAAAATAGCAACAGCGAATGGATTTTATAAATTGCTGTTTATGAACTTTAATATCTTGTTTCTTGTAGCTCCTTCCCAATCAAATCTGCAACAAAACCCAATCACATCTGTCACCATTTCATCATATCTGACTCCTCCTCAGTAGCGCTCAGCACTCAGAGGGCTGAATGTAAACACTGGGGCTGCACCTACAACAGTAAATGAAGTGCAAGCAACACCATGGTTTACATCCAAACCACTGAACCCTTTTTTCCTTCCCACCTTTCCGTGCTTGAACAGGGAGTTTTTGGCATGGATAGGGTCTAAAATGTTAACAATTTAACACATCAAATGACACTGGCTAGTCCATAAGCACAAGCTTCGGCTGTGCTAAGTGTGCTGATAACAGAGGTAGCCACATACGCTAAATTCAGTTCTCTTTCCTGTGCACATCTTCACTCTTAACCCTTGTCATCAGTATGTTAAAGTTGCCACAGACATTGACTTTATTTCTGATGGTAGCTGAGCTTGAACACAGGAAGCCTGCATGCTTTAGACTGGAGTGGGAAAAGAAAAACACAATGGCAGTATAAACATAGTAGGACAAAGTATATATATACTTATATGTTATTTTCATTTTTGTACATTATTTGCACCAAGATTTCACTTGCTTTGGAAAAATAATGGCCCTGATTCTGATCTTACTGAACATGCAGGTTTGTGCAATGCAATGACAAAAAACATCAAGATTATAATTTCTAAAGTTTATATAAGACTATTTCTAGACATGTTAGCGAAAATGGTAGGGGTATGGTAGAAGTAAAATAATAATCACAAGAAGAATGGCAGAATACACACAGAGAAATCTGAGTTCTGTGCTACTTTCTAAATGATGAATGACAAAGATCATCAGAGTTCTAGAAAATAGGTTTTTAGACATAATTTAATTCATGCAAAATATAATGAACCATCCAGCTTACAGGGTCTGTCATTCTGGAGAGACAGGACACTGAAGATGCTTTGGGTTTATGTTTGTTTGTGTGCTGTAAGATTTACTGCTGAAAGCTTGAGAAAGACACAGTGATTCTGTGGTCAAGTTGGGACAGAACTGGAATAAGATCAAGCAGTACCTTTGAGAGATTTCAGGTGAAATCTCAAAGCCTCTGTAAATACATGACCAGCAACAATTCTATCAATCTTCTATAATCTGCTTTTTTTTTTTTTTTTTTTTTTTTTTTTTTTTTTTTTTTTTTTTTTTTTTTTTTTTTTTTTCCTGCCATTGCTTCATGGTGTTTGGAAAAGTGAGTAGAGGTGATAAATGGAATAAATGCTAGCAAAACAGATACAAAACAAAAATGACCCAGGGTCCTCCAGGGGAGACAGCCCACAGGAAAAGCAGAATATTATCTTTACTTCTTAACTTAGCAATTCCTCATCAAGGTGGGAAATATTAAAGATAAGAAGGCTGTGAAAGCAGGTCCCAGAAGCAGAAAGAGCAGAAGAACTCTGAATTAGGTGCAGCTGCAAAGCTTAAAAGTAGGAAAAGATCCAATTATAGTAAGAAAGTAATGATAGTAAGCAATGATGGTAAGCAAGGACAGGAACAATAGTTTGAACTTTTAGGCTTGGCTAGAATAGACCTTAAGACTATGGAAAAATAGGTTTAGGAAGATAGTAGAAGGTTTTAAGCTTAATAATGGAATATTGTGTATTGTTAATAGAAAGCATGCGGGCAAGCATTTTTTGAAGTGGGTGTACGTGTGCTTTTAGTGATTGGCTAGAACAATTGTGAGCATTAGCAATATGCTAATGACTGGAAAATTTTTTAAATGCCCTGTAACAAAGAGATCTTCAGCTGCTGCTGGCAGATGTGAGCTCTTGCCATCTTTCAATTGTCTCAAACCCTGTTATGAGGCTGATGTCGCAATAAAGGCTCAAAGGAACATCTCCCAGTGGTCCTGTCCTGTCCTGTTCCTGCAAAACTTCCAACACAATCAACATATTCTGTTGAAGGCAGTGAGGCTTTCCAACTTTAATTGCCTTTTTTTTTTTTTAATAAAGACAGATTCTTCCTTTAAAAAAATCATTTTTATGAGTCACTGTAGAATTTGAAATTTAAGTGTTGTCTGCCAAAGAGTCAGAATGTACAGGCTCAGATACACATCTCCATAGAACTAACTTTCTATCTTATGCTCTGATATTTATATGGAAAAATCAGGACATTTTCAGAACTTCTATTTCTCCTATGGGGCCAGCTACACAAGAGCTGAGAAACTCAGCAGAGATTCCTTTGGACTCTATGCTGTCTTTGCAAAGGTGAGAACCCAAAAACATAGCTCTGAATTGAGCTCAAATTCATTGTGCCAACAGCAAGACTTTCTTTTTTTAAGGGATTTTTTGGCTGGATTTTCTTATACTGCTAAGAAGTTCTGAAGATCAGAAAAAATAATAACTCCATATGCAAAGGATATTTGTCTGACTTTTAAAAGATTCTAGGGAATTTAAAATGTTTTATGCTGTTAATATCAACATCAAATTATACTATTATGAACTTCCCACGTAATATTCAGTGCTAAGATAGAAAAGATGCTGTGTCATTGGGCAGGTCTATTATTATCATAAAAAAGCACATGTAATGATATGCAGCATTTTGAACACCGCAATTCATTCACCTTGATTTAGGATAAGACTGAAGCATATACTCACTAGGACAAAGCTTGAATGATTTGCTGACTGGCACGCCATTAAATTTGAGGTAAAACAGCCTTTTTTTTTTTTATTTTTCAAATTCAAGAACTGTGGTATAAAATTGCTTCCTTTTCCTTTTAGCTAAAAGGAAGAGAAACCAGGTAGGAGCTAGTACTCTCCTAGTTCATACAAACCATGAATGAAAACACAAGCTTAATTTATGCTACAAAATCCATTCTAAAACATGCAAAGAGCTTCCGTGAGTATCTTGTTCTCCCTTGTTTTCCTCTCCTTTTTCTTACAAAAAAAAAAAAAAAATCCTCTGAAGTTGGTGATGATTTGGCGAAGGCTTTAAGTTCCCCATCTGGTTGTGCCTTTTCTCCCCACCTCAGAGAAGAATTGCTAAAGTAACTTTCAATGCCAGACTGATGCTCCCTGAGGGTGCTCTGACAGTGCATGAGTAACTAAATGACACATCTCACAATGCACATTTCAAACTCTGGGAACTGAAGGGATTTAATAACATTTATTGCCTAGTTAGAGGCCTCCTCTTCTGTTTGCTCCTTCTCTCTAGCCTTCTTTTCAAGCCATAAACCTATGCAGAATTGATGGATTGCATAATATTGCTGAGGAGTGTGCCCATTGTTTTAGCAAAGGAAGAGATATTTTTCAAAGCACTCATCCAGAAATTTGGCTGATCACAATAGCAATCTAGGTCCCTTAGGGCATTTCTCTTTTCTTCTAGATGAGACAAAACACTGGAGAATCTGTAATTTTTTTTTAAAGGCCAACCAATTAACAAAAACAAAAAACCCTCCAAACTCTACATATGGCAAAGTAAAGCAAACAGGCATTGGAATATTCTGCTTTTGTGACTCATTATGTTCCTGAATAGGGTATGACAAGTATGCTGAAGAGAACAATTGGATGCTTGACTAGCTCTGGATGTCCTGAATTTCAGTCTTCAATTCAGGAGTGTACCTCTGAGATGAATTTTCTGATCATCCTCACTTACCAGTTACATTCACACAGGGATCAGGCTCTGAGTGCCCACATGAAATTTCCTTCAGATGAAACCAAACCTGGAGTGGGGCCCCAAAAGATTCTCCTCCAAAGTCTAAAATATTTGGTCCACAGCCTGTAAAGGTGTAAAACAAACTTCCCCTGAAGTCCATCTGGTGTCAGTGTCAGACCTTAGCACACATCCATTTGCTCTCCAAATGCTTCTGTAGTGCTGCACTGATTGGCACTACAGAACACTGCCTCTGTGGCCACATTAGGATACAGTTTGTGCACACAGGCATGAAATCTATTTGTGCAAATAAGAAAGACTTTTGCCTACAACCATTCTGGGAAATCAGGCTCAGTGAGTGCTCTTTCTCTGACACAGTTACTCTGCAATTGCTGCAGGTCACTATTTCAAAGCATATGACAGAGACTATAGATAAAATCAATAAAGGCAGAAACTCAGGGTGTTTAATCCCTTAAGACTTAAAGACCATTTCTATTTGTAAATAAAGATATGTCTAACAAAAATTACTGTTCTGAGATATTCAAAATTTGTCACAATTTTCATTGTTGTTCTTATATTAGTATGCTTACACCTATCTACAGTTTCAGACTGAGTAACCATCATTCCATTTGAATAAAAAGACCATTTGTAGACCCATTTTCACAGCTCTTCTATATGCCTGTAGAGGGAAGATCACAGCAAATTACTAAAAATACCTGATCAAAGTCTCCAGAAGCAGTAAAATTTTAGTTTATTGCCAACATGTATGAACACAGATATGATGAACCTCAAGAACAGCATTTGGGGCAAATATACATGTATGAACATGTGAAAATGATCACAGAAAGCTGGATAAATTACTCTATGAAAGTATCAATGTCACATTACACAAAGAAAGTGTAGCTTGGCAGAAGCGAGTATTTCTGCATTTAGAAGAAACTGGAGTATGTACGTGTGAGTTGCTGAAAAAGTTGAGGTGTCATAATACTTGTGTCATATTACAGACATTTTTGTGAATATGAAAGCATAGTTGTGCTGTGTTTCTTAAAAAAAATTATGAAAAGTAGATAAAAAATGGAGCCCATATTTTCACTGTCTTTGGGGACTACACAAGTAAGAGCTGAAAATAGTTACTAACGAAAAAAGTTTTGTAAAAACTCCTCACTCCTTGTGAAGAACATAAAGAGAAGATAGTGGAGTAGAACAGCATATCAATGTGCACAGCTGATTAGGAAGAATTTTTTACTCAGGAAAACGTGTGAGGAAAAAGTATTGCTCTACTGCAGTTTTCTCAGAGATGTAAAGCCCTAGATTTTAAAGCAAAAATTTATGGACCAAGCAGACAATGTACTGTAGAAATGAACTTGTGTTCATAGGAGGTAGAAAAGGGAAGAATATAATAGGTCTTTTTCAATCCAAATATGCTCTTCTTTTCCTTGCTAAAATTTTGTAAAATAGGTCCATGGATACTGATCACTGTTTCAGAGCCAAAGCTGCAAAATCCAAGAGAGTACAGTGTCAACTACAGCCAGGGGGTAGTTTACAAGAGAAGAAATATGGTTTAATGTGACTGGTTTCTCAGCTCTTTTTCAGAAGGGTACACTGAATTTTTTTCAGAAGAGCTCTAAAATATGAAGAAAGATCAGAGCACTGACGTACACTTTTAAGAATTCTTTAATTATCTTGTTTCAGACATTTCAAACTCCTGACAGAGGATACTCTGAGAACAGTAAAGTCCCATATTA
Source organism: Pycnonotus jocosus (assembly GCA_013400435.1). Classification (NCBI taxonomy): domain Eukaryota; kingdom Metazoa; phylum Chordata; class Aves; order Passeriformes; family Pycnonotidae; genus Pycnonotus; species Pycnonotus jocosus. The sequence continues at coordinate 147,501 of VWYP01032755.1, read as the reverse complement.
ATGTATTTTTCTGACAAGTACTGTAGGCTGACACCAGAGATTGGGTTAAACTAACCTGCAAGAGTCTACAAAGATCTTCAAAGAAGAAAAAAAATCTTCATATTTTCAGGAGTATCATATTTGTTTTTTTGACTGTACTCTAAGGATCATTAAGTGTAGTCAGGCCCAACATTTAGCCCAGGAGTTCATAAACTCACTTATACAAGAGAGCAGTCAGGCCTTAGGCACCAGAAAGCAGATCAACTCTGCATCCTGAACCTTGCCAGCTGCCTTTGTTCTCCCTCTCTCACTTTATTAGGGCATTGTTTTCGTGGAAGTATGCCATAGGGAGTGCATCATTTTCTTAAAATTATATTTAATAAAGTAAAATGATTAAATGGTCTTTTGGTGAAGATGGCTTGGACTGAAATTCATATATATTGACTGATCAGGATCAGGGGTTCCAAATAAAATGGGTGAAATGCTCCAAGATGACTTGAAGTAGTAATTAAGAATTCACACTAAAGTCAGCTTTCCCTGATAATGAAAGGCATCAGTCTCTGGGAAATAGAAAAAGCAGAAAGCTTTCAGCCTTTTTTTTTTGGAACATCTTGTTGCTTTTAGGTTAAATGCTTGTACTATAATATCTTAAGTTTATAATGGCATTCTAGAAGGAGAGCTGTCAGAAAAGCTAAGGCCACTTGCCTGTCCAATGACAATATGTTTTGTTGAAAAGCTTTTTAGTAGTATGTGGAAAACATAAATGGTATCTCTTCTGGTGATACCATAATTGTGGGTCCCAAAAATAGTACTTGATCCTTCAAGGCTCCAGTATGGTAAATCCTGGTGATGCATTTCCTCTTAAAACATGTCAATAGTCCAAAGCAGAGAAATAAATATGGGATTTCAGAGTCTACCAGAATATTTAAATGTAAATATTAATTTAATCATAATCATAGAAACCCATATTATTTATACTACACATTAGTGATTAGTAGAGTTAACAGTTAGTGAAGTAATATTTCAAGTGATGTTTCAACTGGTCATGCAATGATATTTATTACCCCTGGAGGTATTTAAAAGATGGGTAGATGTGGCACTTAGGGACATGGTTTAGTGCTGGGTTAATGGTTGGACTTGGTGATTTTGAGGTTCTATCTCAACCTAATGATTCTGTGATTCCACTGCCATAAGGGCTTTGTGAAGGCAACCATTCCAGATGTTCCTTTCTGGAATTACAATCTGACAAGAGCCCACAGTTGAGACTATTTGGCTTCGGTTAAAAAAAAAAAAAAAAAAAGAAAAAAAAAAAAAAAGCCCAAATCAGCAAAAAACCTCAAACATTTTTCTCTTCGGATTTGTTCCTTGTGGAACAACTTTTGCAAGGGCAGTTGTGAGTCAGCAGAGGGACACTCTCAGCACTGTGACACAGCAGCCCTGGTGAAGGGGTGCAGAGGCTCCTTGGAGCTCCTTGATAAAATGGTGCACAGCTGAAGAATCAGCATCAGAGGCTTTGCAGACGGAGCATTAGAGATCATGACACTGGACACAGGAGTATTGCCAGAGCTAATTTCAATGCAGTTCCTCTCCAGTGACCTCCATAAGGCTTTTTTACCCTGATAAGGAAAAAAAATTCCTTTCCATTCGTATTGAATAAGATGGATCCTTTTCATTTCCAATTCTACGCATTTTCTATGTTCATTGTTTAAAACTGATCACTCACCACCAGCATATTAATAAAAACTGACTAATCATATGAATCTAGCTGCTGGCTTGTTTATGAGGTTTATTATTTGCAAGATAGGAAATTAAATTTTGCATAGGGAGTAAAATCAGATTGTTACTATTCCAGTCACTAATTGTATTTCACTTGTAATTTTCATACTGTCAAACATACATTCCAGTTTGCAATTAGTTTAACAACTTTTGTTTATTCCATCATATCAAGTTTCCTCTTAATTATAAAAAATGTTTAGGTTTCCTCATCTGAATACTATAATTTAATGATCAGATTATGATTACAGTGCTGATAATTCTTTCCAAGGGAGTGTTTAATTATTTGGAGTAGATTGCACTAAGTGTTCTGGAAGAAAAAGAGAACAGAGAATACAATACCACTTACTCGGTATTTTGGCCTTATTATGGACTTCACTCACTTATTTTGACCTGGATTCTCAAACTGCAGGTGCAAAACATGCCTGCTCACCTACAGCTTGGATATTCCATATGCAGAAGGAGAAATTTAACTGGATAACTACACACAAGCCCACTTCCCACATACATCTGCAATATCTCACACCTAATCACATCAGTATGAGCCTACTCGGAAAATTACTTCCCTTCTCACATTGCCTATGCAAGCAAGTGAAAATGAAGCTGTCAATGTCCCTTACCCCAGTAGTTTGGCCACATAATATGCACTTCCCGTTTAATTGCCCACATTGTTTCCCACTTGAATATGAACTGCAACTCTGTCATATTATGAGACGATCTAGGTTTTGCACAGATATCATGCAAAAGCAAAATATTGAGGACATTTAATGAAGCCCCATCCTCAAAACACAATGGAAATTGTACAGATTACAAAAAAAATAAGTGAAAATTTGACAAATATTTCAGGCTGTACAATATTTAAATTAATAGAACTGAGCAGAATAAATTCAGTTAGGAGCTTGATTATTTTCGTTTAATGCCAGAATAGCAGATCCTGATGGAGAGTCCTATCTTTATAAACTGTATTTATATTTAATTCAGTCACTTTTCCCTGATTTACAAATAATTTTTAAAATCCAGTGTTAGACATAGTACTAAAAATTGAATAGTTCAGGCACATAATTTGGAAAACTGAGCCATGAGGCTTCTGGATGGAGACCTTGTCATTTAAGATAAGGGGTTTTTTTGTCATTTGGCTAAATCAGATCCAGACAATGTAAGTATCACCAGCGAGGAGGAGGAGGAGGAGG